>JAHTLZ010000284.1:37802-52399 GCA_023846285.1 Phrynocephalus versicolor
AAGTTGTAAGTCATAAACATACTGAGCAACAGGCATAGAACTCTCTTGTACTGCTCCCTCCCATTGGGATTTGAGAAGTTCCAAAGTTTCCTTTTTCTTCTTTTCCTGCCTCACCACTGCCACCGCCTTTCCCCCCTCTTCGCCACCGGGCTTAGGGGACTGGCCTACGGTGGCAGTGGTGACCGGGGAAGGGAGAGAAGACTTACCGATGCCAAGCCCTTGGCGTTGCTAGCTGCAGCAAATCACTCCATTCACTGCCGGGTTTGGCAGCCAGCCTGCAGGTGCAGCAGGGGTGGCACCAAGGAACTGTCAAGCTCCGCACACAGAAGACACACACAAACAGCGTTCAAGTCCTTTGCCAAGGTCTTTAATGAAGACTCAAGCAGGTTCAAGTTCTTTGCCAACAATCAGGTGCCAGATAGATAACAGAATTTGAATCACAGTAATTACCAGTCCAGCTCAACACAGGAATGTTGCACAGAAGCCAGATGCCAAACCGAAGGGAATAGATCAAGCCGTTGTCAAGGAAACCAGTCCGAAGTCAGGCAAAACCGAGTCAGGGTCAGGAACAGACAGGAACGTGGTCGCAAGTCCAAGTGACGCGTTGCTTCCACGGAGAACTCAAGATGAGCTTGCCAGCTATATTCTGAAACAGGGAACATGGCTTTACTCCTGGGAAAGCTCCTGCTAGTACGCAGGGCTATTCGACCTGATTCCCCATCTAGAATCAAAGGCTCTGTCTTTAGAGCTATCCTGGTAGCAGGTCATTGCAGAATCCTGCTCATGGCCCTTCTAGGAGGCGGGGATATGTTTTCAGCTGAGTGATCAGACCCAGCTGCTTGCTGACTGGAGCTGCAAGGCTCTTCCAGCACCTCTTCACCAGTTAACCCTTCAGGGTCAGGTTCTGTGGCAGGCAGGGTCGTGACAGGAACACTCAGCATTGATACATTCTCTCTCCACCCCTTCCTCACCACTGTCACTGCCCACCTGTGGGGGAGGGGCAGTGGTGGCGAGGAGGGGGGCAGAAAACTTACCAATGCCAAGCCTCCTCGCTGCACGCGGACTGCCCTCCGGAGGGTTGGGGTAGGGGCTTAAGAGACCTGCCTGGCCAAACGGCCTTTGAACTTCCCGCTTGGGTCCCAGGCAGAGGACTGGAAGTTTGAGCTCGAACAGGAAGTTCAAAACTTCCGGTCCTCTGCCCGGGACCTGAACAAGAAGTTCAAAGGCCGGTTGTCCAGGCAGATCTCTTAAATCCTCACCCCATCCCTCTGGACGGTGGGGCTGGTGTGCGACGGTGGCAGCAAGGAGGGCTTGACATCAGTAAGTTTTCCACCCCTCTCCTCACGGCCTGGCTCAGACCTCCCCTGCACCCACTGATCACCGACTGCAGATAACTGAATCAGCGGATACGGGAGGTCGTACTGTCTTTTGGATCACTCAAAAGTCAAGACAATGGAGAAATCATACAGTTACAGTATCTGAAGTATGGGAAATGTTTTCTCAGAATTCACCTTTTATGGACAATCAGGCAGTCTAGTCAAGAAAAAAATGTTGGTGCCCTGGTTACTCCTCCCTGGACTGTGAAGAATATGGTGGGAAGGCACTTTGGTGTTTCGTGATGAGGTCCCCAAAGTGTAACTACAAATGTTGTTGCCTGGAATGTCTCATGGCCTTATTACAGAGAGAGGATTGTGAAATTGGGAAGAAGGCCTTATTCTGAACATTAAATGACCCTGTTGGTTTTGTACCAAGTCTGCTGGTGTTGTTGTTTTTATTTAATTCTGGATGAGATGGTAGATGCAGCATCCATGCTTGGGGTGGGCAGGAACCCACCCTTCCAGAAGTAAATGCCAATGAGCAGGTGGAGACCTCTTGAACATCTTCCTTTAGTAAAGCCTTAAGGGGGATCCAGGGTTGAAAACAAATTATGCTTGCTGGGCATGGCAAAGGGGTTTGAAGATTCTTTGAAAACTCGGTGGAATGTAATGATAAGAAGATAAGAAGAGCCATCCTGGATCAGCCAAAGGCCCATCTAGTCCAGCTTCCTGTATCTCACAGCGGCCCCACCAGATGCGTCTGGGAGCCCATGAGACTAGATATCTCTTTCCTGATAACACTCCCCTGCATCTGGCCCTTGAAGTACCCCGGTTTTCAGCCTGGAGGTGATACATCTCCATCATGGTTTGTAACCTGTGATGGACTTTTCCTTCAGGAATCTGTCCAATCCCCTTTTGAAAGCATCCAGGCCAGATGCCATCACCACATCCTGTGGCAGGGAGTTCCCCAGACCAACAACGCGCTGGGTGAAAAAAATATTTTCTTTTGTCTGTTCTTACTCTTCCAGCCCTCAATTTGAGTGTATGTCCTCTAGTTCTGGTATTTTGTGAGAGGGAGAAGAGCTTCCCTCTATCCACTTGACTCATGCCCTGCATTATTTTGTACATCTCAATCATATGCCCCCCTCTTGCGCCTTTTTTCCAGACTGATGTTTAAGGAGGGCGGAGTCTCCTGAGGGGAGCCATGAGTGTTTTTCTCTCTTCCGAGAAACCAGCCTGTGGGGGCTGTGGGGAATCAGATGGGAACAGAGGGTCACTTGAACATCAGGGAGAACGTCTTAACGTTTAGAGCTGTTAGGCAGTGGAATATGGTGCCTCGCAGGGTGTTGGCGTCTTCTCTGGAGTCCTGGCCACTGGATTTCTTTTCTTGAGAGGCTGATCAATCTCTCAAGAAAAGTCCATTTGCCATGACTCAATGTCTAGATACACTCACCTGGATGACTGAGAATCTTCATAGACACCCTTCTTTGGAGGTTCTTAAGCAGAGGTTACATGGCCATCTGTTGTGAGTACTTGCAGGGCAGGGGGTTAGACTAGATGGCCCTTGAAGTCTCTTCACACTCTATGATTCTAGGAAAACTCACATGGAAGAGGGGACAAACCTACCCTAAACCTTACTGTCCATGTTGGAGGGCTCACCTTCCCCTGGAACCAGGTTTCGGAAGCAGATGTCTTTTCTGTAAATGTGCCAAGACCCCAACTCATATTAAACACTGGAAAAGAGCCCATTTTAAGGACAAAATCCTGTGTCTTTGTAGGTTCCTTCAGGCATGGACCTGTCTGGTACTTCATAAAGTGCACAGTAAGCAATGTGGAAATCATAAAAATATTAAGAATGGGCAGGGGTCTAAATCAGAGAACTTAATCCACACGTGTCCAGTAATCTCAGGAAGAATGATGGGTGTAACCCACTAAAAGATGGGACAAAGCAAACACCTCCTGAATTTATTAAGCTGTGGGCCATTTTTGATGTCTCCTCCACAGTAGTAAAAAAGACCTAAGCGTCGAGCCCATTTTATAGCATTTCCAGTATCAGAGGCATTGCTTTCAGCTAAGTAGGTCAATTCTTTTCCAATCCTCCAACCAACCAATGGATATACTCCTTTTCCAGATATATGAAATTTGCTTCCAGTGTTAATATCCCAAAATGAACCAGTCCCCTTGGTGAATTTGATGACCGCAGAATCAATGCCTTTGAGCTCTGGTGCTGGAGGAGACCCTTGAGAGTCCCCTGGACTGCAAGGAGATCAAATCTATCCGTCCTGAAAGAAATCGATCCCAAATGTTCCCTGGAAGGACAGATTTTGAAGCTGAGGCTCCAGTACTTTGGCCACCTCATGAGGAGAGAGGAGTCCTTGAGAAAGTCCCTGGTGTTGGGAAAGATTGAAGACAAAAGGAAAAGAGGACGGCAGAGAATGAGAGGGTTGGACGGTGTCACTGATGCAACAAATATGGATTTAACCAAACTCTGGGAGGCAGTGGAAGATAGGAAGGCCTGGCAAGCTCTGGTCCATGGGGTCACGAAGAGTCGGACACGACTGAACAACAATCAAAACCACACTGTCCAAACATGCCTGCCGGTTGGTCTGCCACCTATAGGACCAAGGAGAAAAATCAGTCAGCAAAGCTGTTATTGCAAAAGACACGCCAAATAGTTCTCCATCAACTGATCCGTAGTTGTGACTTGTGTCTTTTATTGGTGGAAAACGTGATATTGGAATGGAAAGTAACTTGCTAAGGAACACACTCCACAGCAGCCCAAAGGGGTCAAAACATCCAGTGGAACTGGCATTGGAATAAATCTGTAGCATACACTGTACCTTTGGGGAGTTCATATAGAAGCCACGTGTCAAGTGTTCCAAAATAACAATTATAATCTCTAATAGTTTGCTCCGCCTCACTTTCATGTTGCAAAAGCCAAGCTAGTCTCAGATGTGCCGTGTTGTAAAGGTCAGATTGGCTGACGAACAAAAACTGAAGAAGTGCGGCACCAAGAGTGGAAACCTAAAAAGAGGGGCTGGTGCAATGAATGCTGAGGGTGACGATGGGTGCCTTCTGCAGACTTTACAATCCACTGCCATGGAAGGCTGCAGGATGCAAGAAATACGCCCTCTTGAGGGCACAGCTCTTCATGATTAAAGTACTGTATATCGTCCATTAGGGGCGCACTAGGAAAAAGCTTCTCCGTGCTCAGGAAAGAGGAAGAGGAGGAGGAGGAAGGCGGGAGAAAAGGCGGGGAGGGGGATTCCTCCGGGGCAGAGAAGAGCCTCTCCGTCCCAAAGCCCAGGGAGGCTGGCTGGGAAGGGGGGTGGAATCGTCCGGATCAGACTGAAAAGCCCCCGGGAAGCCACCCCGAGGAAGCCAGGAGCCGAAAGAGAGAGAGAAAGAGGACAAAGCAAGCAAGCCAGCCAGCCTGGAGGGTCACACAAGGTTCCTCGTCGCTTCCGGTAGGATTCGGTCCTTTTTCCTAGAGCTCTGTGGGTGCCTGGAAGGAAAAGCAAATGCAGGGCCGCCGCTGGAGCCCTCCATCCGTAATTCATTGTGGATACATAAGGCATCAAGACGGTTCTGCTCCATTCCAGTTTTTTTTTTCAGATAGAGGAAAAGAGGAAATTGAGGATGGTGAGGATGATGATGATGATAAACTGCAGAACTAGAAGGGATTTAATGGATCATCTTGACCAGTGATTGACAAGGAGGCTCAGTGGGGAATTGAACTCCCAAACTCTGCAGCCAAATGCCTAAACCATCCAGCAGTTGGGTTTACTGCCAGCTGGAAAACTGAAGAGGGTAATGACTTGATGGCACGTGAGTTATTGTGCTATACATTTTATAGCACAATAACTGCTATAAAATGTAACGGCCAGAGTTTGCACACAGTGATTTCCAAGTGTTTCAAATGGGAGAAAAGTGACCCCAGTGGGGTGTCGTGTCCTCCACCTCCGTCTCTATATTCCTCCTCCTGTTTATTCTGCTTCTTCTTATTTAGGCCACACCCCTTCTAAGGCAATTCTTAGGCGTTCTTTTAGGACCTTTCTAAGGTATCTGCCTTTGCCTCCTTGGCCCCTTTCTTACCTACTTTCCTTCTTTTTTCTTCCCCGGGAAACTCCTGTTTGATCTCCCTGTTGGCTTTCTTGATTTTCAGAAATACTGTTTTCCAAAAGGTATGAGAGATATGGGCAGGATATCTCTCAATGCCATTTGCAGGGAATCATAAGCAGGTGAAGACATCTGCTTGGGAATAACCTGAGGCAAATGGTGAGCCGCTCTGTGTGAGACAGAAGGCTGGACTGGATGGGCTGTGGCCTGTTCCAGCAAGGCTAATCGTATGTTCTTATCAGGTTGTTGCTAAGATATCTTTTCAAAATATTCTAATTCAAGATTGTAGAGAAAGGCGGTGACGGAGGCTGAGAAGGATCTGAAGGGAGCAGGGAAAGGGGCAAGCAGAGTCCAGGCTGAGCTGATGGCCGAGGCAGCCAGTTGGGGAGCATCGCAAGAGGTCAAGAAGGAACCAGAGAAGGGACTGGAAGCCCACTGGGAGGCCCAGTGGCAGGACTTTCTGGAGAGGCTTCAGCCCGATCTGAGAAGATGGGAGGAGCCCATGGTCCTAGATGCTGCTCTGTGGGATGATGCCAAGGCCTTCCTGGCCTCCTTTGAGCAAGTGGCCCAAGCCTGCCAGTGGCCCAGAGCAGAGTGGGCAGCCCGGCTCCTGCCAGCCCTGAGCGGAGCAGCGGAAGAGGCCTTTCAGAGCTTGGATGTGACCCATCGGGAGGATTATGGGAAAGTGAAGGCCACCATCTTGCGAGCGGAAGTCCTGCGGATGGAGAAGCAGCGCCAGCACTTCCGGCACTTCTCCTGCCTGGAGGAGGTGGGAGACCCCCGGAGGCTTCATGGCCAACTCCAGGAGCTTTGCCACCGGTGGCTGCGGCCGGAGAGACACAGCAAGGAGCAGATCCTGGAGCTGCTGATCCTGGAGCAATTCCTGGCCAGCCTTCCCTCGGAGCTCCAGGGCTGGATCCGGGCAGGAGGGCCAGGCACGTGTTCCCAGGCGGTGGCCCTGGCCGAGGACTTCCTCAGGAGCCAGCAAGGGGCCGACAGGACAGAGCTGCAGGTGAGCTACTGTTCGTTTCCCAAGAGAACGTGGAACGTGGTTTAGGGTGACATAATTCATAACACACCTTCAGGGCCAGTTTTATGTCATCACTTAAATGCCCTCCCAATTAAGATCATTTCAAAATGCTCCCTTGGTATTCTTCCTTCATTTCTCCATCTTTATTATGGCCTGGATTACCATATTTATGTTTGTTAACCTGGGATTTATTTATATTTTTACTTAAAGTACTGATACTTCGTGTTTCTGCTTTCGAGGTCCCAAAGATTATTGAAACAAACAGTATTAAAAGCTACAGAGCAATAAATTGTTGGAATATTAAACTTGGTATTAAAACTATTGGAGACATATAGTTTACAATAGTTCTCAAAGAATTAAACAGGCTAGGTTCTATCTATCTCTGGGCCTGCCTGCCTGTCTGTCTAAATGTCCTAGCAGACTGTTACTGAGAAGAAGTCTGTCTGAGGAGAAAGGTCTTTGCTTGTTTGCCCAAGGACAGTAAAGATGGTTCCAGTTTGGCCTCCAGTGGAAGGGAGTTCCACAGTCATGGACCAACCCCAGAGAAGGCCCTCTCCTATATCCCACCAAAGGCTCCCAGGAGGGTGCTGGAAGTGAGAGAAAGGCCTCCCTTGATGATCCTACAACCCAAGGTAGCTTAGGAACCCAAGTGGTTTAGGAAAACAGCCCAGCAGCCAATAAATAGGCATGTTATGTGGTCTCTGTAACCTCCAGATCCAGATAAAAATCTGGCTGAGACATGCTGAAGTATCCAGACATTTTCCAAAGGCCATTCCCTATATGGTCATTTGTTTTTCTGACATCCACAGGCGTTGAACTGGGACTACTCCCCCATGGTCCTTCTGTAGACCCATCTCTGTGGGTTGTGGGGGTCTTAATTTTATAGGGAAATGTTTTCACTTTATCCCTCCTCCTTTAAACAGGATTGCAGCTGGAATGTCAAACTGAAATGATGCAAGGAAGATTTTGCTTACTCACATCTAGGGCACTGCAAAATCTTACAATTAGAATAGAATAGAGTTTTTATTGTCTATGCATATGCAAGATATGCACAATGAAATTAGAGTGCTGTTCCACAACACACTCTAAACAAGGAACCATACAAAACACATAAAACACTATACAAGATATTAAAAAGTCTTAAAATCGCTTACAAAATTTAAGTAAATCTTCCTTTTCAAAAATGTGTTCCCTGGAAGCTTTTCTAGTGGACTTAACATCTGTCAGTCGTATCATTTTCTGTGATCTTTTTTGCTTCAGACTTCTTTTTCAAAGTCTTAACCTTCTAGTGAAAAAGAGCTTCCCAACCACCTGGGGTTCAATTCCGGGAGACAGGCTCAAGGTTCACTCAGCTTTCTGTCCTTCCAAAGTTGGTCAAAAGAGTACCTTGCCAGCTAGGGGTGTGGGTGGGCAATGTGTAGCCTGCAGAATTATTTGTAAATGGCCCAGAGCATGGTTTAAACTCTAGGGCAGTGTTGTTGAACCTATGGCATGGGTGCCAATGGCTCAGAGCTCTTTGTATGGGCCCCCGACATCGCCCCTTCACAGCCACCTGCATTCCGGTTAAATTGCTGTATTGGCATTCTGTGAAAAATTAGTGGCTCCCTCTCTAAAAGGTTTGCCATCACTGCTCTCGGGGCTGGTATATAGGCAACACGCTTTGCTTTCCTTTAACTGAAAGGAGGTATGGCTTCCTTTTTCCATGTGTCCAGGGACTGACGATTCCCAAGGAAGTGCGCCCACCTTTGCTCAAGGGCGACCAGGATCCGACCCAGCCAGGCAATCAGACCACATTCTGGGAAGTCTTGCCAGAGGATGGGGAGAACATTGATCCTTTGGGTAAGGAGACCTTTACTCTCATAGAATCCTAAAATGATGATAATCCCACATTGAACTGCATCTACTATATTGCTTTTCTTGGGTCCTGACCCGGAAGAACAGGCCCCCAGGTGAAAGAAATGCCCAGTCATCCTTTTCATGACTGGAGTGTCTGAAAAGGTTTAAAGGGTTTTTGGGAAACGTCACATCCCCATTTACTTCAAGCCCACAAACACACTAAGGGCGTTTATACACGACCCCTAAGCTCTGCGGCAAAGGGCTGCAAGCTCCAGACCTTAAAAATGTTTCCCCACCAGGTCCGGAGTTTGCAGACAATTAAGTGCGACCCCGCCCACCTAAGTGCGACCCAGCGCACCTTTGAAGTACCTGCTTTTGGGAGGTGAAAAATATTTGATGCGGAGAGTGCCTGAGCTCTCCTCACTTCTTTTTGTTGTTTTTCTTTTGCCTCCGCCCCTTTAAGAGCAACCAGGAAGTAAGACTGGGGCTCGGAGCAAGCTTCCACGCACGGGAAGTAAGGGTTTCTTCTTTTGTCCCTGTTTAAGGCTTTTTTCCCCTCCCTCCCCTCATGCAGACAGAACAAGGAAGTGCGGAGCGGGTGGGGACGGAGGAACAGCAATGAACCCTCAAGATCTCTGGTCCGAATTTAAGGGACCAGCGGATCTGAGGGGTCGTGTAAAAAGGCCCTAAGGCAGAGACTCATCCACCCATATGGCCTGACACCAAAACACAAGAGGAGCAATAGAGTGCATGCAGTCCAATGCAGTGTGCAGACCTCTACATTGAAGAAACCAAACAGCCACTAAATAGGGGGATAGCTCAACACAGGAGGGGCAACAGCTCAGGACCAGAATCAGCAGTGTATCTCCATTTGAAGGACAAAGGATACCCTGTAAAGATAAGGATTTACTCATATCAGACAGAGGAGATAGATGGTACGATACAAGAGCGAGGGAAGCCGTTCATGTATGTATTGAAAACCCCTCTCTCAACATACGTAGGTGGGGGACTCAGGCACAATCTGTCTGCTACTTATCAAGTTGCCCTTTCATCAGTCCCCAAACAAACCAGAAGCACTTCACACCTCCACCAGCAAGGCCAGGACCCATACTTAAGCGGGGTTGGGAAGGGTTGCATAGTTGGCACTTCTGCACACCCCAGGCCATTGTTCATCTAATGAGCCTAGTCAGACCAGGGTGGTGCGAAACCAAGGTAAACTGTAAATTGGAAGCCTCCTACCAACATTCCTGAGTCTGAAGAAGCTACTCTCTGCAAAAGCAGAGAGACATCCCTTGCAATAAAAAGCCGGAGAAACTGAAATTTTGTGTGATGTTGTGGGAGGAAAGACTTCTAGAGCAGTGGTCCTCAACTGTGGGTCCTCAGATGTTCTTGGACTAAAACTCCCAGAATCCTTCACCACTAGCTCTGCTAGCCTGGATTTCTGGGACTTGCATTCCCCAAAACATCTGGGGACTCACAGTTGAGAACCATGAGCTCCAGAGACTTTCTCTAGAGTTTAGAGAATGAACCAAATTATTTTCTCTTTGCAGATGACTCAAAGGGAAATCAGGTCAAGATGGAGAAATCTCTGTGGGAAGGGAATGAGCCAGTAGACATCCCAGGAACTGGTACCCAGGGAAGCAGTGTGAACCTGCTGAAGAGAGTGGAGATAAGTGCAGAAGGATGTGGCCCTACAGAGGATCCATCAGCAGAGAGAGACCATGAATGTAATGAGTTCAGGGACTATCTTACAGCTACAGTTTGCCAGCCTTCTGAAAAACATATGAGGGAGAGAAAACCCACCAGCACTGATTGTGGCCAACGGTATCCTTGCGAGTCAGAACCTGACAGGAGACACACCAGAGAGAACCACAATGAATGTGCAACAGCTGGAGGAACACTCCAGCAAAATCCGTACTCTGATAAGCAACAGGAAGTGACAGTAGATGCAGTTCAGCCCAAATTATTGGGAAGTGTGGAAGGAGATCAGGATTCTCGCGAATGTGGGGAAAACCAAAGAATTCAGAGCGAGGGAAGGCAGTCTGAACGTTCTCCATGTGGGAAGCGCTTCATTCAGAGAAGAAATGTGACGACCCACCAGAAATCTAACACTGGTTGGATGCCGTACAAATGTCAGCAGTTTGGGAAGTGTTTCAGTAAGGGAAGGAATGTGAACACGCATCAGCAGACTCATACTGGTGATGAGCCCCTCAAATGTTACCAATGCGGCAAATGCTTCAGTCTGGGGGAAAATTTGAAAAGACACCAAGACATCCATTCTGGAGCCATAGTGAAACCGCATAAGTGTTCTCAGTGTGCGAAGTCCTTCCACCAAAGAAAAGACGTGAAGATCCATCAGCAGATTCATGCGGGAGAGAAGCCGTACAAATGCTCCCAGTGTGGAAAATGCTTCAGCCAGCGAGGAAACCTGATGAGTCACTGGAGGACTCATACCGGAGAGAAACCATATGAATGTCCTGACTGTGGGAGAAGGTTCAGTCGGAGGGATAGTTTGAAAAACCATCAGAGGATCCACACGGGAGAGAAACCCTTTCAGTGTCCCAAGTGCAGGAAAAACTTTATTCAGAAAAGCATATTAATCAGGCATCAGAAGACCCACTTGGCCAAGACATTACAAAACTCCTGAATGCCAGGCATTTTTCCCCTCAGAAAGGTCCAGATAATGAAGTGTTCAGAGTATCTTTTCTCTTTTAAAATATAGTTTTGTTGACAATCCACTTGAGAGAATACATATACAGAATAACACAACAAATTAAACATTCTTAAACTATCCAAAAGTCCAATCCATATTCTTCTTTATCCAATTCAGGGGTTTTTTTGTATTAAATCTGAGATCAGTAGATGCTGCCATATTTTCAGAAATTTATTGTGTTTCATCTCTCCCCTGTATAGTTTAAACCTACTAGTCATTTTTTTTCCATAACTGCTACTTCTCATATTGGGTTTACAAATTTTGTGAGTGAGAGATCCTGGGCATATTTCCAATTGCGAATAATTTCCATTCTAGTCACGCTTAGCTAGTTTCTCATTTCCCCCAGTAAATAATAAGAATAATAACAACATTTCATTTGGAACTACAGTATTTCCTTTTTAGTTAGTTTTTCTATCCAGTTAATAACTTTATTCCAAAATGTCTCTATATTTGGGCATGCCAACCACATATGCTCTAAACAAGAACCTTTATACCCGCAATTATACCAATATGCATCTGAGATCCTTCTGTTAATTTTTATGCAGTTTTGTGGGGAAGAATTACCATCTGTGTGCTATCTTTAAAACTGTTTCCTTAACTTTTGCTGAAATTGATTTATAAGGATGCCCAGTACAAATCCTTGCGCATAACTCATTTGGTATAGTACGGTTTGTTTCCCAGACTATTTTACTTTACTTTGCTTTATTTTCAATTTATATACCTCCAGCTTGTATAAACAACTCTAGGCGGTTGTCCAAGTCGAAAGATGAAAACAAAATGAATTACAAAAACACAATAAACAGCAACACAAAACCCGATAACATCTCTGTCTCTGGCATCAGCCAAAGTGGTGAATATCTCTGGCAGTAAACTGAAAATCAACTCTATGTTCCCACCTATCTATTCATGATGAAGGAAAACAGAATTCTTGCCAATTCTCGATTGTCCTCATTTAGAACAGGATTGTTAATCATTCCTGTTAGTGTACTATAATAATGACATGATTTTTCATAAAACTTTTCCAGAGCATTTTCCTCACACTTTCCAAACATGTTTCTACTCCCTGCAAATTGGGATCAGCCTATGTTCCAAACATGAAATGCGGAATATAACTCAAAAACAATTGATCAATCTGTTTTCATTGTTTTAGGGCGCTTTTACATGACCCCTAAGATCTGCTGGCAACTTAAATTCGGACGAGAGATCTGGGGGGGGGGTTGCTCCTCTTGCTGTGTTCCCACCCCTCTGCAAGCCATTGTGAGGGGAGGGAGAAAAAAAGGGAGAAAAAATGCAGGCTCACCTGCGTCCGGAGCTGCTCCAGGAACCATTCCAGTCTCTTAAAGGGGCAGGGGCCAAAAAACAAACAAACACAAGGCGAGGAGAGCCCGGCATTCACTGCTTTGCAATCCGCATCAGAAAAATTTCACCTTCGGAGACCATTTACTTGGAAAATGCGCTGGGACACACTTAGGTGGGCGTGGGCGTACTTTTTTTTAATTTAAAGTCCGGAGCTGGTGGGGAAACAATTTTAAGCTCCGCATCTGGGAGCCCTTTGCCTCGGATTTTAGGGGTCGTGTAAAAGCGCCCTTAGAGCAGTGATTCCCACGTGTTTTGGGGTGAGAACTCCCGGAACCCTCTACTGTAAGCAGGGCTGGCCAAGATTTGGAGAGATGCAGTCCACCAACATCTGGGGACCCCAAGTTGGAAAACATCAAACTACAAAGGAAAAATGAAGCCAGGACCTTACTTCCTCGGGGCAAAATACAAAAAATACGCCAAACGCTTCACTCTGTAAAATAAATTCTGTACTTAGGGGCAAAAGCTGCATTCCCTGTCCTTCCATCGCAAGGGCTACTCTGGCGTATTTATTTCATGAGCCAGCCTGTTCACATTCACTTGACAAATGACCATCTTGTGCTAAAGTGCAAATGATGACACCATGACCAAAGGGAAACCCTAAATACCAGAACAGAAATCTGCCACATGTTGGTTAAAACACAAAATAAAGCCAATAAACCAGACAAACACTGTCAGCAGAGTAACCCCAACACTGCTCTCCAGGTTAAACTCTCAGCACCTTGACAAAAGATCAAGGAAAGCTGGGATATGAAGATCTCCTGTGCCACTTCATTTTCTAGGAATAGGTTCCACTCTAAACCTCTGGTAAATTCTTTGTTGATAATACATTTATTTATTTATTTTATTTTATTTTTACAACTTATATGCCACCCACTACCCAAAGGTCTCTGGGTGGCTTAGAACCAAAAATTAAAACAGTTAAAACATAGAATATCAATAAATAATTAAAACAATAATAAAAACCTTACACTAAAATCATTACCCTAAAATTGCCATCAGAGGACCCACAATCTAAATTGTGTCAATTTAAAAACTTCTGGAACAGGAACGTTTTTACTTTGCGCCGAAAAATGTCATCAATGTTGGCGCCAGTTGGATCTCACTCGAGAGGGTATTCCATAGTTTATATGTTATTGAATTTAACCCCTTGTTTATATTCTTATCTTTTTCTACACAGCATTGTTCAAACTCTGTTAATAGTCTAATGGGGCCTTGAATTTGGTATAACTTCACTGCAAAAAAATTTATCTGGTTTAATTGTAGCCAATTAGTTTTAATTCCTCTGTTCTCTGTTCTAATTGATTGATTGTTATTGGCTTCCCTGATTCAAATAAATCTCTAATTTTGTAGAGTCCAATCTTAGTCTAGTGCCTAAATTGTTCAAATTTATCTTGAGATTGGAGGGGGCTAAAATTCCTATATGCTTCTTCCATATTCCTAATATTTCAAAATTATATAAATTCTGGGTTTGGTCACTCTTCTTAAGTCGCTTTGTTGTAAATGTGTATTCATTCATTATATTTTCCTCTCCTCCTCCTTCCATCTTAACCCAATCAAGTACATTGTTCATCTGTATAAATTTGGACATTTGAGTGATTTGATCAGCTTCATAATACTGTATTTCAGTAATTGGGATATAGCCAAACCTCCTTTTGCACTTTCACTATACTTAATACTACTAACAAATCTTAATCTTTTCCCTTTACCTGCAATAAAATTTTCTAGACTTTTCTGTACTGAACTCATTTTCTTTATAACAGGTTGCAAAAGTATATTTTGAAATAAGAACAAGAATTTAGGCAAAATATGTGCTTTCATTACTGGTGCTTCTCAGAAGAATACAAGTTAGGGCCTTCTCTGTTGCTGCTTCCAGACTTATTTATTTATTTATGTATTTATTGGATTTTTACCCCGCCCATCTTCCGGCACGGAACTCTGGGCGGCTTCCAAAATAGCTGAGCGAGTCAGCAGGCAATGCAATACAAAGCAAGGAGATAAAACAACAGTACAAATAAACAACAGCAAAGCTAAAACAACAATTTAAAACATCTGAGGCATCTTAGCATCTTGACTTAAAGTTGCAGCTCAGCAGCAATAATTGATAGCAACCATGTAGATGGCAGGCAAAAAAGAAAAGAAAAAAAGGTTAAGTTACGCCACCATAAGCCTCGCTAAAAAGAAAGGTTTTTAAAGCTTGGCGAAAGGCTAACAGGGACTCTGCAGA
>JAHTLZ010000284.1:61971-87274 GCA_023846285.1 Phrynocephalus versicolor
TTATTATTATTATTATTATTATTATTATTATTATTATTATTATTATTCCTGTATCTGAATAAAAGTGAAATAAATCAGAACCCACTTGATGGTCTATCTATCACGATGAATATGGACGGAAGGCTCCAGCGGCTGCCCTGCATTTGCCTTTCCTCCAACCACCCACAGAGCTCTAGGGAAAGGACCGGATCCTACCGGAAGTGACGAGGAACCTTGTGTAACCCTCCCGGCTGGCTGGCCGGCTTGCTTTGTCCTCTCTTTCTCTCTTTCGGCTCCTGGGCTTCGTCGGGGTGGCTTCCCGGGGCTTTTCAGCCTGATCAGGACGATTCCACCCCCTTCCCAGCCAGCCTCCCTGGGCTTTGGGACGGAGAGGCTCTTCTCTGCCCCGGAGGAACCCACCCCCCTCGCCTTTTCTCCCTTCTTCTTCCTCCTCCTCCTCCTCCTCCTCCTCCTCTCTCTCGTTTTCCTCCTCCTCTTGTTCTTGGCGGGGAGAGGCGGGCGAGGATTTCCCAAGGGCGCCCCCTTATACTCCCCCCGCACCATTACACCCATCGAGCTACCTCATGGCTCCCCCTTTCACCACTTTTAGCTCATCAGGTCACACGTACATATCTAACTAAATATCACTAAAAATAAATCTAAAGAATTCTTGAATTATTTATTTTTATTCACAAAATAAAGACTTTCGGAAATAAATTGGGAGACAACTTGACGGTGGATAACATTAAATTTGAATTGATCATTTATTTCGTATTGAATGAATGTACAGTGGTACCTTGTATAAAGGAATTGATTCGTTCCAAATTAAATTCTGTTAAGCAAATTTTCCTTTATACAAATTTCCCATAGGAATGCATTGAAAGCACAGTAATAACTAATCCCGACCATTTTTATGTTGTACGGATTCACCCCATAGGCAATTCTGTTAAGTCAATTTCCCCTTTCTCCAGAATTTTTTATGTTGTACAGATTTTATGTTATACAAACCGTTTGTTATACGAGGGTCCACTGTATATCATGTTCTTAACTCCCCACCAAGAACATGGTGCTCTTTGAAGCAGAGAGACTGTCATCTTAAACTGTGGTTTGCTTGATTTTATGAGTGGCTTAATAAAGGCTTCAGCTGCCCCAGCATTTGGCACAAAATAGCTTGTGGGGGCAGAGAGGCAAGTGGGAGGAGGAACATCTGGGCAGCTCTGGTCCAGTTTCTTATGCCCCAGTAACTCCCCAGTCCTAGACTGGTCTCCTGGCAGGAGGAAACCCCCCATTAAACTCCAGGGCACTTACTCACCTGCCAAGATATATATAAAATTGCAACCACAGTGGATCATTTGTCCCTCAAATTTCCAAAAAAAATAAGAGCAAAGTGATACCAGGAGACAACAGACCCCAAAACATTTATTCTGGATAGATAAATTATAGGAAGTTGAACACATTAAGGACAGACTCAAAAATATTCAAAGCTTTTCATTTGATCAAAGAGACTTTTTAAAATACAGTATACAGTGGACCCTTGTATAACAAACAGCTTGTATAACATAAAATTTGTACAACATAAAAATTCTGGAGATAGGGGAAATTTGCTTAACATAATTGCCTATGGGGAAAATCCGTACAACATAAAAATGGGATCACTCCATTTTCAATGCATTCCTATGGGAATTTGTATAAAGGAAAATTTGCTTAACATAATTTCATTTGGAACGAATTAATTCCTTTATACAAGGTACCACTGTACAGTTTATGCCACCTCACAAAATTTCCCTGTTTCAAACAGGTAATATTCTGAAGAAAAATGTCCTACTCTAAGGGAGAGGGACAGATTTTCTGGCTTCCACCTGGCAGCTTGACTAACTCTTTTTAGGTTACAGTTTATATCTGTTTTAAAAAACAGCAGCTCAGCAGGAGTAATCCTGTCCAGTGAGATTCTGGTCTCCGTAGGCCAAACTCACACTGATTACTAATGGATATAAATTATAGGAACTGTAACCTTGGTGGCCATATTTGCCCTCTTTTTCCCTTCTCTTTTTCTCTTGGTTTCCAAAGGCATATCCCATAGGAATCCCACTCCTCATACAACTGGATTAGACAGACATGGTTCCAAAAGGAAAAGGCCACAGCAGGAGTGAGATCCGAGTAACAAGGAAGCAGTTTGTATCTGACAGAGTATGTGTGCTGTTCCTAATATTGCCCAATGTTGGTAGCTCTGATGGTGTTATTTATGAGATCTACAACTGCTTGTAATATTGTGTGAAGTTTTTTTGGCATTGGTTCCAAAGCCCCGATGAATACAGCGACACTGAAATGTATTTCATCCACAAGTGAAATGTTTCAATTGCCAGGTCTCTGTGTTTTTGTTAGTTTTTCCAGTTCTTTAGTTTCAGCTCTGGCATATCCTGGAATTGCAATATCAATTATCTTCATTCTGCTCCTACTATGTCTGGTGTGTTATGTTCAAGATAGAAGCATTGCAAGTGTCCCACTGGTGGCTGCAAACAGGAAGCCTTGAAGCTGAGTCCTTTGATATGTGACTCGGGTCTCCTTTGTGGGTTGTGAAGCTCTGGCCATCATTCATGGGCACTTCAAAACGTGGACACTGCGCCCCAGTCAGCATTTGAGGCAAGTCTGATGTCACACATTCATGGCTGCAGACATGTGGCAAAATTGCACATCCTGCCGCTACTACCCTGATGTGCACGCAAAGCATAAGCAAAGACCCAGCACCAAAATCTCTTACTGTTTTTCATTTTGGAAAAAAAAAATCTCTCAAAATGTTTTGTGCTTGGGAAAAGAAGGAATAGGCTATCCAGTATCATGAGCACCACGAGAGATTGCCTGAATGAGAAATATTAACGGGGAAATCAAAGTGTTGAGGACGACAGCACCCATCTGCATTCAATTCACAGTCTAGTACAGGGAATCCATTTGAAAATCCTGTGTTCTCTCTCTTTTTGGCTATTCAAAAGTCCAAATAAATTCTGTTAGAATATTCACCTCTCAGTTTTATTCCCTTTTGTGTTTTTGTGTTTTGTTTACCAGCATTCAGGCATGGGTTTTATAGATGTTGCCTCCTCAGACAATAATCCCGCTGGGACTTTTTAAATTGTGTAATTTAACAACTCATCACTCTTTTTAACTAAAGAGGTTTTGAAGGGAAAACAAAAAGGGAGTCAACAAAAACTGATTTAAAACGTGCTAAAAGAAATCAAATGCACTGTTTTTCCTGTTGTAACCCCACTTGAAGTGGAGGCAACGACCGAATGGCCACTTAATGCCTTTAAGAATAAACAGAATAAACAGAATTGGAAAGGGGGTGGATAGATGGCAGCACAACCTCCCCAAAGATCAAAAAATAAGAATGGTATTAAGGGTGTTTTTAATTATTTCACACCACAGCCTTTGTTTGTAAACCAAAAGGATTCACTGACCACAGAGGGGGGAACCTGTCAGTATCAATCACAGACGCTCTGAACACTTCACCAGATGGAACTTTCTGAGGGGAAAAAATGTCTGGCATTCAGGACTTTTTCAATGTCTCTGCCAAATGGCTTCTCTGATGCCTAATTAATACACCTCTTCGAGAAAAGCTTTTCCCACACTGAGAGCACTGGAAGGGTTTCTCTCCTGTGTGAATCCACTGATGGTCCTTCAAGTGTCCCCTCTGACTGAAGCTCTTCCCACAGTCAGGACATTTGTACGGTTTCTCTCCTGTGTGAATCCTCAAGTGCTCCGTCAGGTGTACTTGCTGTCTGAAGCATTTGCCACACTGAGAGCATTTGTACGGCTTCTCTCCCGTATGAATCCACTGATGGATCTCCAACACTTTTCTTTGGTGGAAGGACTTCCCACACTGAGAACACTTGTATGGTTTCACTCTGGCTTCAGCATGGATGCCTTGGTGCCTTTTCAAATTTCCCCCCAGACTGAAGCATTTTCCACATTGGTAACATTTGTGGGGTTCAGCTCCAGTATGAGTCTGCTGATGCGTGTTCAGATTCCTTCTCTTACTGAAGCACTTCCCACACTGGTGACATTGGTACGGCATCACACCAGAGTTAGACTTCTGGTGGGTCACCACATTTCTTCTCTGAAAGAAGCGTTTCCCACACGGAGAACATTCAGACCGCCTTTCCTCGCTCTGAATTCCTTGAGTTTCCCCACATTTGTGAGAATCCTGATCTCCTTCCACATTTCCTAAGATTTCCGACTGAATCGCCTCTGTTGCCACTCCTTGCTGTTCATCAGAGTATGAATTTTGCTGCAGTGTTCCTTCAGCTGTTGCACATTCATTGTGGTTCCCTCTGGCATGTCTCATGTCAGGTTCTGATTCGCAAGGATACCGTTCGCCACATTTGGCACTGGTGCATCTTCCCTCCCTGGTATGCATTTGGGAAGGCTGGCAAACTGTAGCTGTAAGCTGGTCCCTGAACTCTTTACATTCAGTGTCACTCGTGGCTACCGAATCCTCTGCAAGGCCACATCCTTCCACATTTATCTCAACTCTCTTCAGCAGGTTCACATTGCTTCCATGGGCAGCAGTTCCGGGGATATATACTGGCTCATTCTCTCTCCACAGAGATTTCTCCATCTTGACCTGACTTCCCTTGGAGTCATCTGCAAAGAGAGAGCAATTTTGCTCATTCTCAGTCTAAGCTCTATAGAAAGGCTCTGGAGCTCATGGTTCCCAACCGTGAGTCTCCAGATGTTCAATTTTAAGGATGGTTTTTACATCACTAGATGCCATATGCAATAATTTTTAGAACATTTGTTTCTGTTACAAGATACCCTATTTTTTAAAAAAACATATGAAACTCCATCATCATCTAACTGGAAGCTAAAGAATTAGGAAAACTAACAAACTACAGAGACATGGTAATTGAAATATCTTCCTTTTGCAGATGAAATACACTTATAATAATACCTAGGAGTTGAGTGGACTCATTTTCTTGTGGGATAAAAAGGTTTCACTACTAATCCATGTAGCTTCTTCAGTCTGAAAAAAGTTGGTAAGAGGCTTCCAATTTACAGTTTACCTTGGTTTAACACCACCCTGGTCTGAATAGGTTCATTAGATGGACGATGACTGGTTTGTGTGAAAGTCCCATCTATGAGAACCTTCCCAACATCCCTTAACTAGGGGTGGTTAGCTAGGGCCTTGCTGGTGGAGGTGTGAAGAGCTTCTGATTTGTTTGGGGAGAAATGAAAGGGCCATGTTTGCCTTGTGTGAGCCGCTTAGAGTTCCGCACAGAAGATAAGCGGGATATAAATACAATAAGAAAGAAAGAAAGAAAGAAAGAAAGAAAGAAAGAAAGAAAGAAAGTTGAAAGAGACCTCAAGAGCCATTCAGTCCAACCTCCTGCCATGCAGGAACCCCCATCACAGGACTCCCGATAGATGGCCGTCCAGACTCTGCTTAAAAACCTCCAAAGAAGGAGACTCCACCACCCTCCGTGGCAGCATATTCCGCTGCTAAGCAGCTCTAACTTCACGAAGTTCTTCCTAATGTTTAAATTGAATTTCTTTTCCTGTAGTTGGAAACCACTGCCCTGCATCCTAGTCTCTGAAGCCATGGAAAACAAACCTGTTCCCTCTTCAGTACGACATCCTCTCAAATATTTAAACATGGCTATCATATCCCCTCTCAGCCTTCTCTCTGAAAAGCTAAACCATCCCGGAAACCTAAGCTGTTCCTTGTAAGACATTGCTTCCTGACCTTCAACTATCCTGGTCACCCTCCTCTGGACCCATTCGAGGTTGTCAACATCCTTTTTAAACTGAGGTGAGCAGAACTGGACACAGTACTCCAGATGGGGGTCTGACCAGAGCAGAATACATACATAACGTTAATTGTATGCAGAAGTATACTCAGAGTAAAAATGTGCTGAATAATGGTCCTGTTATACTAAAAAGTTTGCCTGTTTTAAGCATACTAGTAGGCTAGTACATTACTCATCCTTCTTTTTTTGCAAGGACCACACAGGTGCCTCTATTTATGTTTATTTATTTATGTCAGGTCAAGTATGATCAAAACCTCGTTGTTTTCAACATCAAACCAGTTTTATGGTGATCCAATGAATGAGGAATCTCCAAAGTGTCCCGTCCTCAACAGTGCAATTCTAGACTTATGTCTGTGGGCTCTTTTAGGGAATTAGTCCATTTCATATTTGGTCCTCCGCCTTTACTTCTGCCTGCTGCCTATGCCAGCATTACTGCATTTTCCAGAGACTCCTGACCAAAACAGAATAACTACTGTTTCAACATTTTTGCCTCCACATGTTCAGGCATGTATATATTAGATTTTTATTAAGGAATCCTGACTGGTTCTCTGACCTGCAGACCTTACAGTCTAAGGCAGGAGTCCTCAAAGTTTTCAAAAAACGGGCCGGTCCACCACGCCCCAGGCACCACTGGGGGCCGGACCACAGTGGGTGGGGGGAGCGGGGGACCTTGCCGTAGCCCTCCCACTCTAAATGCCCCACTAGCCAGCATGCTGATCATCTTGATGGTAGTTGGGGGGAGTGGGAGAAGTGACATAGCCCACTGCTTTGAACTGCCTCAGCAATAGAAGCAGCTACGGAGGCTGGCTTGCTCACAAAACAGGGGTAGGTGGGGGGGGGGTTGCAATTGGTCCTGGGGGCCGGATTCAGGACCTTGAGGGGCCGCATCCGGCCCCGGGGCCTTAAGTTGAGGACCCATGGTCTAAGGTTTGAAAAATGACCGAGGCCCCCCGCACCCCCCACCCCGGGGGGGGGGGGCAATGGAACGAAACAGACTGAAAACACATTACGCTTCCTTTCAGGTGATGGAGTAGAAAATTGAGGTTTCAAAGAGAAGTGAATCTTTGTTTTATTCAGCATTAAGTTACCAAAAGGCCAGATGCGTTGACACACTCCCACACCTTGGCCTCCAACATCCCTGAGGAGACTCAGGTGTACCGGGGTCACTCCCACCCGTATTTACGTTTCTTGGGTTTCCCATTCCCACCAAATAGTTCTTTTAGCCCACCCTTCCTTGCTGGCATTCAAAAGCAGAATTCACTCCACAGGAAGAGGGAAGACTCCTTTATTGAACCTAATACTGAGCTTTTATGAAGGACACAGACCAATTGTTCTGAGAAGCCAGATTCCCACAGAAACGCAATCTGCAAGCTCCTTGGAGCCAAGGACTTCCATTTTCTCCTTTACTAGCTATTATTCTGATATGTTCGATGTATTTGGGTCAACAGAGCCTTGTGGCACACTGGTTGAACTACAGTACAGTACATGTATTGCAGTGAAGACCCAATTCATGACCCGAGTTCGACTCTGGCCTCAAGGTTGACTCAAATGGAATACCTATTTCTCACAACCCCAGTGAGTGCTTTAAACACACCGGGCTTTACTTGAAGGCTTTCACAGCTCGTAGTAGCTGGAATCAGATCGAGATTTCAACAGTGCATTAGGGAGAATGTCCTGACAGTCAAAGTTGTAGGATAGTGGAATGGAAATTCTCCTTCATTCTAGTTTTTTTAAACCAAGAGTGGTGAGCCATCTGTCTGCAATGGTGTGACTATGGAGTTCTAGGTCTAGATGACCTCAGAATATACTGTATTTTCAGCTCTACAATTCTGCAATATTGTGGAGAACAAGAGTGGGCCCATTTTAACACTGCAAGTCACCACAATTTCCACAGAATAATCAAAACTTTTTATTGAAAAAGATTTTTTTTTTTTTACACAGTTTATGCCACCTCACAAAATTTCACAACTGGTAATATATTCTGATTAGAATCTGTTCTGCTTTCTGGGAGAGGGCCATGAGGGACAGATTTTTTTCCCCTTCCATTTGGCAGTTTGACTAACAGTAGAGCTTGGGGGAGAGGGGAAATCCTCTTTTTTATTTGTTATAGTTCATAATTTTAAAACATATCAGCTTAGCAGGAGTAATTGTGTGCGGGGGGATTCTGGACGCCGTAGTCCCAACTCACACTGACTGAGGGATATAAACTATAGGAACTGTAACCTTGGAGGCCATATTTGGCCTTTTTTCTCTTTCTTTTTTCTTTCTTTCTTTCTTTCTTTCTTTCTTTCTTTCTTTCTTTCTTTTCCCTCTTGGGATTCCACTCCTCATACAAATGGATCGTGGCACGTTGTTTCAAAAAGGAAGAGGCTACAGCAGGAGTGAGATCTAAGGACTGCAGTTTTGACAGAATGTCTGTAATATGTATTTTACCGATTACAAAATGGATTTTGTAAACTGTGCCGTGTCATGAGCTAGACAAGATGTGTATTAGGTCTAGGACACAGGTGTGAAGAATAATCAGCCTGAAACGTCAAGATGATTAGTGCTAGGTGGAATAATTTGATCACCTCACCTCATCAAGGATCTGATTGGGCGACAGCAGGTAGCTGTATATATAAAAGTAGCAGGCAAACCAATGTAAATTGGGACTGCCTAAGGTGAGAGGCAGCTTTCCCCATGCTCTGCTGTATCTTCTCTATATGCTGTGCTTTCTATATAGTTACTGTATATTACTCTTGTCATGTGTCCATATGTAATATAAGTTTTGTACTAACGCTTTATTGCCTTGTTCATTTGTCTCCCAGCTCCATAATCACTAAGTGCATTCATTATTCTATAACGCTGCTAGTAGTTTATATTTCCTTCGACATAACAAATCCCTATCTGCATTACACGTTTATATACTTTAACAAGATCTGAGTAACAACCAAGCAGATCGTATCCAACAGATATAAGTATCGCAAGTGTCCCACTGGTGGCTGCACACAAGAAGTCCTTGAAGGCGAGTCCTTTGATATGTGACTCGGGTCTCCTTTGTGCGTTGTGAAGTTCTGTCCATCCTTCGTGGGCACAGCAAACGTGGACATTGCGCCCAAGTCAGAATCTGAGGCAAATGTGATGTCGCACATTCACGGCTGCAGACATGCGGCCAGACTGCATATCCTGCCGCTACTACCCTGATGTGCACGCAAAGCACAAGCAAAGACCCAGCACGAAAATCTCTTTCTGTTTTTCATTTTGGAAAAAAAAATCTCTCAAAACGTTTTGTGCTTGGGAAAAGAAGAAATAGGCTATCCAGAATCATGAGCACCATGAGACAGTGCCTGAATGAGCAATATTAATGGGGAAATCAAAGTGTTGAGGATGACAGCACCCATCTGCATTCAATTCACAGTCTAGTACAGGGAATCCATTTGAAAATCCTGTATTCTCTCTCTTTTTGGCTATTCAAAAGGCCAAATAAATTCTATTAGAACTTCTCCTCTCAATTTTATGCCCTTCTGTGTTTTTGTGTTTTGTTTACCAGCATTCAGGCATGGGTTTTATAGATGTTGCCTCCAGAGATGATAATCCTGCTGGGACTTTTTTATTGTGTAATTTAACAACTCATCGCTGTTTTTAACTAAAGAGGATTCAAAGAGAAAAAGGGAGGCAAGAAAAATTGATTTAAAATGTGCTAAAACAGGGGTGCCCAAACTTTTTGTAAGGAGGACCAGATTTGGTGGCTGAGAATGTGTCAGGGGCTAGCTGCTACCTGACCCTGCCACCCCACTGCAAGCCCCACCCACTGATCCATAAGCCCCACCCACTGACCCATTGCAACACCACCTGCAGGAAGGAAGGCGGGGACCAAGGGAGGGAGGGAGGGAGGGAGGTGGAAACCAAGAAAGGAAGGAAGGAAAGTGGGGAACAAGGAAGGAAGGGAGGGAGGGAGGTGGGGAACAAGGGAGGGAGGAAGGAAGGAAGGAAGGTGGGGACCAAAGGAAGCAGAGAGAGCCATGGCCACAGGTTGCCCCTTGGAAGAGGCAATCTCTGTGACCTTGCAGGCCCCCAAGCTCCCCAGCGGTGGTGATGGCTTGCCCACCAGCCCACCCCAAAGCTCCTTGGTGGTGGCAGAGGCCCGCTGACCTGCCCACCCCCACACATTTCTCTGCTGTGCCGGTGGCGGCAGACAGCCCAGCCGCCCAAGCTTCCCAGCGGTGCCAGTGTTCCCAAGCTTCACAAGGTTCCCAGCAGTGCCGGTGGCGGCGTCCCGCCCGCGCACCGAGCTTCACAAGGTTCCCGGTGTCAGCCCGCCTGTGCGCCACCCCCACCCGCGCTCCTAGCCTCACATGGTTGCCGGCGGTGCCAGTGGCAGCAGCCCACAAGCTTCCCGGGGGTGTCGGTGTTTGCGGAAGATATTTTTTAAAAAAACATGGGGCGGAGGGGGAGGGAGGGGCGGGCCAGCCAACCACGGGCCACTCAGAATGGCCTGACGGGCCGGATTTGACCCCTGGGACGGACTTTGGGCAGGCCTGTGCTAAAAAGAAACAAATGCAGTTTTTCCTGTTGTGAGGCCACTCTGAAGTGGAGGCATCTGTGGAATGGCCACTTAATGCCCTGTTACTAATAACCAGTATAAACAGAATTGAAAAGGGGGTGGATTTATGGCAGCATAACCTTGCAGCTGATCAGTAAATAATAATGGTGTTAAGGGTTTTTTTTTAATGATTTCATACCAAAAGGCTTCATTGACCACAGAGGAGGGAACCTGTTAGTACCAATCACAGATGCTCTGAACACTTCATAAGCTGGAACTCTGTGAGGGGAAAAATATGTCTGGCATTTAGGACTTTTGCAATGTCTCTGCCAAATGGCTTCTCTGATGCCTGAGTAATACACCTCTTCGAGAAAAGCTTTTACCACAATGAGAGCACTGGAAGGGTTTCTCTCCTGTGTGAATCCACTGATGGTCCTTCAAGTGTACCCTCTGAATGAAGCTCTTCCCACAGTCGGGGCATTCGTATGGTTTCTCTCCCGTATGGATCCTCTGATGGTCCTTCAAGTGATCCTTCCGACTAAACATCCTCCCACAGTCGGGACATTCATATGGTTTCTCTCCTGTGTGAATCCTCAAGTGCTCCGTCAGGTGTATTTGCTGTCTGAAGCATTTCCCACACTGAGAGCATTTGTACGGTTTCTCTCCCGTATGAATCCACTGATGGATCTCCATTGCTGTTCTTCGGCGGAAGGACTTCCCACACTGCGAACACTTGTATGTTTTCACTCTGGCTTCAGCATGGATGCCTTGGTGCCTTTTCAAATTTCCCCCCAGACTGAAGCATTTTCCACATTGGTAACATTTGTGGGGTTCAGCTCCAGTATGAGTCTGCTGATGCATGTTCAGATTCCTTCTCTTACTGAAGCACTTCCCACACTGGTGACATTGGTACGGCATCACACCAGAGTTAGACTTCTGGTGGGTCATCACATTTCTTCTCTGAAAGAAGCGTTTCCCACACGGAGAACATTCAGACCGCCTTTCCTCGCTCTGAATTCCTTGACTTTCCCCACATTTGTGAGAATCCTGATCTCCTTCCACATTTCCTAAGATTTCCGACTGAATCGCCTCTGTTGCCACTCCTTGCTGTTCATCAGAGTATGAATTTTGCTCCAGTGTTCCTTCAGCTGTTGCACATTCATTGTGGTTCCCTCTGGCATGTCTCCTGTCAGGTTCTGATTCGCAAGGATACCGTTCGCCACATTTGGCACTGGTGCATCTTCCCTCCCTGGTATGCATTTGGGAAGGCTGGCAAACTGTAGCTGTAAGCTGGTCCCTGAACTCTTTACATTCAATGTCACTCGTGGCTACCGAATCCTCTGCAAGGCCACATCCTTCCGCATTTATCTCCACTCTCTTCAGCAGGTTCACGGTGCCTCCGTGGGTAGCAGGTCCAGGGATATCCACTGGATCATTCTCTCCCCAGGGAGATTTCTCCATCTTGACCTGACTTCCCTTTGAGTCATCTGCAAAGAGAGAGCAATTTTGCTCATTCTCTAAACTCTAGAGAAAGGCTCTGAAGCTCAAGGTTCCCAACCGTGAGTCCCCAGATTTTCTTGGACTACAACTCCCAGAAATCCCAGCCAGAACAGCAAGTGGCAAAGGATTCTGGGAGTTTTAGTCATAGAACATCTGAGGACCCACAGTTGGGAACCACTGCTCTAGAACTCTTTCTTTCCACAAAACTGAAGATCATCTTCATTTCTCCAGTTTTTTATCGCCAGAGATTTCTGCTTTGCATAAGATCTTCACTGTGATTTTTGTCAGCTTTTGTGGGTGGCTTTTACATCACAAGATGGCAAATGCAATAATTTTTGTAACATTTGTTTCTGCTACAAGGGCCCCTGATATTTTTTTCTATTTTTTCCGTTTGTTCTTATTTTGAATTGTCAAATCATTTTGATTTATTGTATTTGTGCTTATTTGCTTATTTGTTCTGATTGATTAAATTTTATTTACTATTTTAAGTTGTTTAAGCTCTTTTTGCATGTTTGTAAACTGCCCAGAGTAGCCTTTTGGGTAGATGGTTGTGGTATATAAATAAAATCAAATAAATAAATAAATAAATAAATAAATATTTTTAAATGGAACTCTACCATCATCTAACTGGAAGCTAAAAAATTGGGAAAACTAACAAACTACAGAGACATGGTAATTAAATATCTTGCTTGTGCTGATGAAACACACTAATAATAATACCTGGGCGTCGAGTAGACTTACTTTCTTGTGGGATCAAAAGGCTTTGCTACTCATCCATGTAGCTTCTTCAGTTTCAGGAAAGGTGAAAGAGGCTTCTAATTTACAGTTCACCTTGGTTTAACACCACCCTGGTCTGAATAGGCTCATTAGATGAACAATGACTGGGATGTGTGAAAGTCCCATCCATGCAAACCTTCCAAGCACTCCTTAACTATGTGTGGTTAGCTAGGGCCTTGCTGGTGGAGTTGTGAAGTGCTTCTGATTTGTTTGAGGATAAACAAAAGGGCCATAGAAATAGAATCATAGAAATAGAGTTGGAAAAGACCTCAAGGGTCATCCAGTCCAACATCCTGCCATGCAGGAACCCCCATCACAGCGCTCCCGACAGATGGCCATCTAGCCTCTGCTTAAAAACCTCCAAAGGAGACTCCACCACCCTCCTTTGTGGCAGCATATTCCACTGCCGGACAGCTCTAACTGTCATGAAGTTCTTCCTAATGTTCAAATGGAATCTCTTTTCCTGTAGTTTGAGACCATTGCTCCAAGTCCTAGTCTCTGAAGCCATGGAAAACAATCCTGTTCCCTCTTCAATATGACATTCTTTCAAATATTTAAACATGGCTATCATATCTTCTCTCAGCCTTCTCTTTGAAAGGCTAAACATTCCCAGCTCCTTGTAAGACATTGCTTCCTGACCTTCAACTATCCTGGTCACCCTCCTCTGGACCCATTCAAGGTTGTCAACATCCTTTTTAAATTGAGGTGAGCAGAATGGACACAGAACTCCACTCGGGGTCTGACCACAGCAGAATAGAGTGGTACTATTACTTCCCTTGATCTAGACACGATGCTTCTGTTGATGCAACCAAGAATCGCATTGGCTTTTTTTTGGCTGCCGCGTCACACTGCTGACTCATCTTCAATTTGTGGCCCACCAAAACTCCCAGATCCCTTTCACGTGTAATATTTTCCAGCAAGGTGTCTCCCATCTTATATCTACTGTATGCAATTCATTTTTTCTACCTAGATGCAGGAGCCTACATTTCTGTCTGTTGAAGCTCATTCTATTTGCTTTGGCCCAGCACTCTAATCTATCAAGATCATTTTGGATTTTCATCCTATCCTCCATGGAACGAACAACCGCTCCCAATTTGGTATCATCTGCAAATTAAATCAGCATACTCTCTATTCCTTTCTCCAAGTCATTAATAAGTACTGTATATTGAATAGCACTGGACCCAGAACTGAACCCTGGAACACCCCACTGGTCACGTCTCTCCAAGCTGAAGATAAGCCCGTTTATGCCTAAATCCCCCATCTCTGTTGAGAGAGGGATTTTCAATACGCACATGAATGGCTCCCCTGACCTCTCTCTCAAACCAATTATTTTCTCTGTCTAATATGTGTACATTCTTGTCGTTGAGTGAGTGTCCTTTGAAGGCACACTGCCGATTCTGGTCCTGAGCTGTTGCCCCTCCTGTGTCGGGCCATCCTCCTGTTTAGTGTTCTGCACTCTCCTCACTGCAATGGACCGCATATACTATATTGCTCCTCTTGTGTTTTGGTGTCTGTTCTTTTGAGTGGGTGAGTCTCTGCCTTAGTGTTTTTGTCGGTTTAAAATAAACGGGGATATGATGTTTGCCAAAAATCCTTTAAAGCTTTTCAGACGCTCCAGCCATGAAAAGGATGATCAGGCTCTTCTGTCTGGGCCTGTTCTTCTCAGTTGGGACACAAGAGGAGCAATATAGTATATGCAAGTCCAGTGTGGGGTTATCATTACAGTGGTGCCTCTTAAGAAGAATTTAATTCATTCTACGGGCCAATTCCCCTTGCCAAAAAAAATTGTCTTATGAAACATGGTTTCCCATAGGAATGAATGGGAAATTGATTAATCCGTTCTGGATTAATCAATTTCCCATTCATTCCTACGTGAACAAAGGCCAAAAAAAACCCAACCACCACTCCACCCCCCACCTCTTTATAAAGTGCACTTTAAAGGCATGTAGAGCTGTAAACCCTCCCCCTGGACCACCCTGCCCACAGTGCAATGCAAAATGACAAAAGCAAGCAGGATGCTTCCCCAAAAAGTGCAATGAAAAGCAATGCAGAGATGATCAAAAGCAAGCACCAAGACAAACCCCAGGTCGTTCCTGACAAAAGTGCAATGAAAAACAATGCAAAAATACAAAAGAAAGCAAGGAAACCTCAGCTCCCTACCTTTCCAAGTTCTAAAAGTCCAAAAAACAGCTGCAAAACAATGTCCAGAACGGCCCCATAGATTGGTGAAAATACTCCTCTCACCCCTCCACAAACTACAGAGGAGGCAGAGTGCAATCCATCCTGCGTAACTTGTTTCAAAATGCAGAACAGATTATCTTCTTCTGAAGTATCTCATTGGGGAATTTTCGTCTTGGAAGCAAATTTATTTCCAGAAATGTTATTCATCTTGCTAGTCTTTCGTCTGACGGGGCATTCATCTTAAGAGCTACCATTGTATTTTATGATTCTATGACAAGTAAAGCTCTCCTTACCAAAAGAATCAATGTTCCCATCATCTTCTTGCAAAACTTCCCAGAATGTGGTCTGATTGCCTGGCTGGGTCGGATCCGGGTCGCCCTTGAGCAAAGGTGGGCAGACTTCCTTGGGGATCATCGGTACCTGTACACATGGAAAAAGGGAGACACACCTCCTTTCAGTTAAAGCAAAGCAAATATTCCACCCTTCCGACCAATAATGGCGAACCTTCGGCACTCCAGATGTTTTGGACCACAACTCCGATAGTCCTTTCCCATTGGCAATATAGGTTTGGAATTCTGGGAGTTGCGGTCCAAAACATTTGGAATGCTGGAGGTTCGCCACCACTGCCCTAGACTCTGGGTGCTTGACACGTAATTCTGCAGGCTACACATTGCCCACCCACACCCCCAGACAGATAGGCACTCACTGTACCAACGTTGGCAGGATGGAAGGGTGAGTGAACCTTGAGCCTGCCTCCTGGAATTGAACCCCAGATGAGAACAGCTAGAGCTGCAGGATAGCAGTTTAACCACTGTGCCATGAAGCTCTTTTTCATGACAAAGTTAAGACTTTGAAAAAAGAAGGCTGAAGCAAAAAAACAAACCAAAAAAATCACAGATAAGTATATGACCGGCAGCTGTAAATGAACTAGAAAAGCTTCCAGGGAAAATATTTTTGAAAAAGATGATTCACTCATAAGATTTTGCAGTGCCCTATATGTGAGGATGCAAAATCTTCCTTGCACCACTTCAGTTTGAGGTTCCAGCTGCAATCCTGTTTAAAGGAGAGAGGATAAAGGTGAAACATTCTCCCTACTATATTAAGTTCAGCGTGTCTAAAATGTATCAACCGGATTTTTGTCTGGAGACGGTGGTTACAGAAACCACATAATTGGCCTGTTACAATCATTTTACTCACTGTGGGCTGTTTTGCTAAACAACTAGAGTCCAAGCTACCTTGGGACCATATCTGCCTATACTAGCTCTAATACCATTTTGGGCTCCACTGCTGCGAGACAACTTGATAAGCGCTCCAGCTCATCAACTTGAATTCCTCCAGATAAAAGGACCCTAATAAGGATAAAGTTTCCTTGGAGGAAGAAGAGGCAGCAGCTGTGGACCACGAAGGGAGTGGTGGCAAACTTTGTGGAATCAGGAAAATGCTTCATCTCCCACTGGTGGAAGACCTTCGCTATGGCAAAGGTAGAGCTGTTGGTGCCAGACGTTAAAGCTGTAAATATTTGGCGTGTCATGAGTAGAATGCTTCTGTCTCTTTCTATGTGAAGCTTCTCTTTGGTATCTGGAAAATCTTTCCTTCAAACAAGCACTAACCTCCCCTTCTGAGGAAGCGGCTTTTAGGGAGAGGGGGAAGGGGTGAATATTTTTGAAAGACAGAAACGTTTCGCTGCTCATCCAAATAGCTTCATCAGTCTGAATATAGCTAGTGCGAGTCCTCCATGACGAAGCTGTTTGGTTGAGCAGAGAAATGTTTCTATCTCTCAAGAAAAAGAAGTCCAGTAGCCATGACTCAACTTCCAGATAAACTCACCTGGATGACTGAGAATCTTCACAGACATTTTTGAAAGACAAGTGCAGAAGGAGTGACTGTTTTCACATTATTTCATGAACTTGCCTTTCTGCTTATTGTTTCCTTCTTGTGGAAACAATTATTATGCCTTTGCTGTTCTTTAAAGTGTTCTGCTTATATACCGCCCCATACCACTACAAGTAGTCTCTGGGCGGTTTACAATTTTAATTACAGTGTGCAGGCTACACATTGCCCCCCCCCCCCCAGCAAGCTGGGTACTCATTTAACCGACCTCGGAAGGATGGAAGGATGAGTGAACCTTGCGCCTGCTACCAGGGATTGAACCCAGGTCGTGAGCATAGTTTTACCTGCAATACAGGCTATGCCTCTGTGCTTTCTATATGTTGAATTTAAAGACGCAAATGTAAGAGCAGCATTGGGGAAGTTGTTTTCTCAAAAAATGTCACCTGATCTTGGAGTAACCGCATGTGTTGAAAATAACTCTTGAAGGCTGTTCCTTGCTCCTTTGGCTTCAATTTAGTCTAGGTACTCTCCTCTGAACCTCTCTTCTTTGGAAACTAAGTGGCAGAAACTATTACAAGCAATATTAACCCTTTCTTGTAAGCTATAAAACACAATGGTTTGGGGAAACATCTCAAAAGATTTTGCCAACATATTTCTATCCTGTTTGCAACAAATTATAGATATCTACACAGAGATATTTTTAATTCTAATAAAGTCACAGAGGCAAAACAGGTAACTCAAGATGGGGTGGTTGATAACATTGGGTCTCTTAGAAAAAAACTGAAATTAGTTCTGATCAGGAGATTGAGCTAAAACAAACACAACAAAATTGATGCAGGATAAATCTTTGGATATGGCAAATTCACAAAATATGATAAACGCATCTACTGAAATCAGTTTGAATCAAGAGATCGAACCAGAACAAAGGGCAGATATCAGCATGAAGAGGAATATGACAAGAATAGTTCGGACTACACCCTTAGAGGTGCCAAGTCCACGGAATATGATAAGCACATCTGTCTTACTTAATATGGGTGCCAAAAAGAGGAAGATTTGGGACTTTTCAGTACCTTATTGACTATCAAGATTTCTATCAAGATAATACAACAACTCATGAAGATAAGGGACTTGGCAGGAAAAGGGAAAACTGAAAAAAAGAATTTCTGGTTTAGTGAATTTATTACATGAAAAAATGTTTTCTGTATTCTGATTGTCTAAGAAGGCCACTAGTTAACTGGCATTATATGGGAAAGGGAAAATGGAAATGTGAAGACAAACTTGAAATATAAATAAATGTTAATCTTAGATTTCTAAAATAATAGAGCCACTTAGGTATAGACAAGAACTTCTATGCATAGAGTGAAACATATAGACCAGGAGGCAGCTCTCTTATAATAGCCCATAAAATATTAATTTGAATTAGTGATGATTGCTGAAATTAGGCATTCTTTGGAATAATAGGTAAATATATTGTGGATGATATATAGAATACTGTATAGTTAGCCAAATCTATCCTATATTGTTTAGTACTGAAAAGCTAAACAGAGAGTTTGAATAGACTGTTGAGATTAGATAGGCTATATTCTTTGTAATAAAATTGATGTAAGTAAAGATAGATAGAAGAGGAATGAGATAGTAAGGAAACTAAGTATGAAAGATGCTCATTTAAGCTGGGAAGGGAGATATGAATTTTACTGGGCTCAAATGTTGGGAAAAACTGACTGAAGCGGTAACATGACAGAAGACAAGCAATATATTTTTAATGTAACTTAGTGTAGAAAATAAAAAATATTAAATAAAACTTTAAATAAAAATATTAAAATATCCCATGTTAACTAAAATAGGGTAATCTAGGCAAAAATAAAAATGGAGAAATGAAGGAAGAATACATTCTGAAATGAAGGGTATATTCTGAAATTAACATACCCGATCTTATCTGGGAGGGCATTTAACAGATGACATTAAAGTGGCCCTGAAGGTACGTTATGAATTACGTCATCCTAAGTCATGATCCACATTCTCTTGGGAAACAGACAGTAGCTCACCTGCAACTCTGTTCTCTCGGCCCCTTGCTGGCTCCGGAGGAAGTCCTCGGCCAGGGCCACCGCCTGGGAACACGTGCCCGGCCCTCCTGCCCGGATCCAGCCCTGGAGCTCCAAGGGAAGGCTGGCCAGGAATTGCTCCAGGATCAGCAGCTCCAGGATCTGCTCCTTGCTGTGTCTCTCCGGCCGCAGCCACCGGTGGCAAAGCTCCTGGAGTTGGCCGTGAAGCCTCCGGGGGTCTCCCACCTCCTCCGGGCAGGAGAAGTGCCGGAAGTGCTGGCGCTGCTTCTCCATCCGCAGGGCCTCCGCTCGCAAGATGGCGGCCTTCACTTTCCCATAATCCCCCCGATGTGTCACATCCAAGCTCTGAAAGGCCTCTTCCGCTGCTCCACTCAGGGATGGCACGAGCCGGGCCGCCCACTCTCCTCTGGGCCACTGGCAGGCTTGGGCCACTTGCTCAAAGGAGGCCAGGAAGGCCTTGGCATCATCCCACAGGGCAGCATCTGAGACCACGGGCTCCTCCCATCTTCTCTGATCAGGCTGAAGCCTCTCCAGAAACTCCTGCCACTGGGCCTCCCAGTGGGCTTCCAGTCCCTTCTCCGGTTCCTTCTTGACCTCTTGCGATGCTCCCCAACCGACCACCTCGGCCATCAGCTCAGCCTGGACTCGCCCCTTTCCCTGCTCCCTTCAGATCCTCCTCTGCCTCCGTCACTGCCTTTCTCTACAATCTGGAATTAGAATGTTTTCAGAAGAGATCTTAGTGACAACATGAAACCCTTTGGAAAAGAGTATTTTGGAAAGCAAGAAAAAACGTTTGAAACAACCTACTTTTAAGGTACAACACTGGGTCCCAAGTAAAAGGGGGCATTAGCAAATGGATCCGGTGGCAGCTCAGTCAGTGGTTTCACTCTCTGGGTGGGGGTGCAGAGCCAGAGGTTGGGAGTTCGATTCCCCCACTGTGGCTCCAGCCAGTGGAGAGCCAGCCTGTGGAGCCTTGGGCAAGCTGCACCGTTTACAGGATGCATCCCAGAAGGAGGGAATGGAAACTCCTAAAGAGTATAATTAGAAACCCTAAAAAATAACTCTCTAAATCAGAATTCACTTGATGGCACATGATTACTGGATACCCAGTGCATTATCCACTAGTAGACAGAATGAGGGATCAGGGATCAGGATGCTTCATTCAAATCCTTGTTCAGACATGGAAACTTACTGAGGGAGTGGAACCAGTGAATCTATTCACTTACCTCAAAAGACCGATTAGGGCCCCTACAAGTACGTTCCATCTTTTTAATTATTTTTTAAAATTTTGAATACAAAATACACATAAAAAGATTAACATAAGACGAATCAACAGTGCTCCCACCACCACCAGCAGCGGGACCTTTTAATTGACATTATCCCTTATCATCCTCCCTTCCAGAACTGAATTGATTGTTGCACTGGAACTTTATCCTTATTTCTTACAAGCACATATTCAAGAAATCTACCCCGTATATCATAAAAACATCTTTTTTAGAACTCTCATTTCTTAATCTTTAAATTATTATTTAAAGATTATTATTATTCCAAACTTCATTATACCATTCATGCATACATAATTCATAATTTCCCTTCCAATTCCTAGATATAATTAATCTAGCCGCTGTCAAAAGATAGCAATCAACTCTCTAGTTTTACAGTCATAATCTGTCTTAACAAACATTGACAATAAAGCAATTTCTGAATTGGGCTCTATATACCTTTCAAATATATAATAACTTAATTCTTTAAAAATATATTTCCAAAATGTTTGTACCTTTTCACATTCCCTACCATATATGAAAATATGTAGCAATATCCTTACCACCTTTCCAAAAAATCTTTGAAAAACTACCATTTATTTTATTCAATTTCACTGGTGTCAAATACCATCTTAAACCTATTTTTGAAAAAAAAAATCTTTTATTTTCACTGATGTACATCTAAGTATTCTCATTCTCCATATTTTAGACCAATCATCCTCTTCTATTTCTTTTTTTAAATCTTGCTCCCAAATTACCTTCAATCCACTTCCCTCATTTCCTTTAGATCCACTACCTTTCGCTACATCTTCCTTCTGAATATCTTCATACAAAAGTAAGAACTGTTCATAGTTTGTATATTCTCTACATTTGTTTTTTAATCCAACCATTAGTCCATTTTTCTAACTGTGCATAATTAAATCATGAGCTATCCCTACATTGCAGAACTTCTTTCATTTGTTCCTTCAATCTCATTTCATCGATCCAGTCCTTCAACCTAACCACTTGTTTTTCCCTAGATAATTTTATAAAAAACTTTTAAATTTGCAGGGAAGTCCTCTATTTCAGTCATTAATTTTAACGGTGAATCTAGGGGACACAATCTTTTTTATACATATACCATGCATTTAGCATTGATCTAAGAAAGAGATTATTAATCTTACTTATTTTTGATTTTTTAATAGTGCCAAATAAATATTTTTCACTATTATCCTTTACTTCAGATGATTCCAATTCCCACCATATTAACTTTCTTGGATTATATATAATTTCCCCAATAAACCTTAACTGATTTGCCAAATAATATTTCTTAACTCTTGGTAAACCTATACCTTCCTCTGTTTTGAGCTCTATACAATATTTTTTATTTATTCTAGGTTTTTTTACCTTCATTACAATAATTATTAATCAACCCTTGCCAAAAATTAACCCGTCTTGACAACACATATCAACAACACCAACAAAATGGCCTTATGGAAGAATGTCCTGAACCCACAATTTCCATATGATACTGGGAATATAATAGCAACCATCTTAGAATGGAATCACTGTAGTGTAAGGGATCCTGTAGAGATCATCCAGCCCAGCCCCGGTCAAGGAGGGACCGTAGGGGAATCAAACTCCTGACCTCTGGCTCCGCAGCCAGATTCCGAAAACACAGAGCTGTTCCCTGCACCAAATGGTGCAGAAGAAACACAGAACGTGACAAAATAGTAGAGTAGGACCCCCATATCTGTGGGGGAGTCAGTTCCAAGCCTGCACAGATGGTGGAAACAGCAAGTTATAGCAAATGCTATTTTAAAAGTAAATGCTTTACTGTACACAGGATGGTCTCTGGCTCCCTGGCTCTGGCATGTGTCCCTTGCCTTGACGCTTTAGAGCAGTGGTGGCGAACCTTTGGCACTCCAGATGTTTTGGACCACAACTCCCCCAGTCCTTTGTCATTGGCAATACAGGCTTGGAATTCTGGGAGTTGCAGTCCAGATAGTATGGAGTGCCAAAGGTTTGCCACCAGTTGTATGACAAACATCTCTCTGAACTGGGAGTGCAGGAAAGCTTCAATCAAATTAAATCAGCCTGAAAGCTTTCACATTCCCCTGCTCTCCCCCATTTTACCCACACCTCTCCTTTTGAAAACATGTCCTAGGAGAGATGTTAATATAATGAAAAGAACACCCAATATTATTATTAGCCCCATACTGCAGGCAAGGATAAGGAAGACTGAGGCTTACTGGAGCCTCCTAATGCAGTCTCTTCTTATTCCGGTTTTGCAGATGTGGATGAGATCAGCGGGCCCAGGCCTTAAGCAAGCTTGCCATGCAGATCATTATTTGAGCAGTATTTGTCTGCAGAGCCAGAGGGTTGGGAGTTCAATTCCCCACTGAGCCTCCTGGTCAGCCGCTGTGCTACATGATCCACCAAGTCCTGTCTAGCTCTGCAGTTCTAAGACTGTATCATCATCATCATCATCATGATGGATGAATATGGACGGAGGGCTCCAGCGGCTGTCCTGCATTTGCTTTTCCTTCCTTCCATCCACCCACAGAGCTCTAGGAAAAGGACCGGATCCTACCGGAAGCGACGAGGAACCTTGTATAACCCTCCCGGCTGGCTGGCTTGCTTGCTTTGTCCTCTTTCTCTCTCCCTTTCGGCTCCTGGGCTTCGTCGGGGTGGCTTCCCGAGGCTTTTCAGCCTGATCAGGTGGGTCGCCCCCTTCCCAGCCAGCCTCCCTGGGCTTTGGGACGGAGAGGCTCTTCTCTGCCCCGGAGGAATCCCCGCCTTTTCTCCCGCCTTCCTCCTCCTCCTTCTCCTCCTCCTCTTTCTTCCTCCTCCTCTTCCTGGGCGTGGAGAGGCGAGCGAGGCTTTTCTCAGCGTGCCCCCTAATGGGCAAGGCCATCGTTACAGCCATCGAGCTATCCCATCCCCCCTTTCACCGTGTTTAGCTCATCAACACACACGCGCACATACACTCACGCACGCACGCACACACAGACAATATTAAAAATAAATCCACGTAATTCTTTCACCATTTGTTTATTTTTATTCACAAAATAAATGCGTTCAGAAATAAATCAGGAGACAATTTGACGTTGGATAACAGCATTAAATTGGCATTGATCATTTAATTGCATCGAGAGCTGCCCGTTCATTCCGACTTGAATGAAAGTATGTCATGTTCTGAACTTCCCGCCAAGAACAGATCTTGCTTGATCTTATTAGTGGCTTAATAAAGGCATCAGCTGCTCCAGCGATTGCTACAAAACAGCTTGTAAGGGCAGAGAGGCGGTGGGAGGAAGAATATCTGGGCAGCTCTGGTCCAGTTCCTTATGCCCCAGTAACACCCCAGTCCTAGACTGGTCTCCTGGCAGGAGGAAACCCCCATTAAACTCCATGGCACTTACTCACCTGTCAAGATATATATAGAGAATTGCAACCACAGTGGATTATTTGCCCCTCAAATTTCCAAAAAGATCAAGGTCAAGATGATACCAGAAGATTCCATCCAGATAAATTATAGGAACTTGAATACATTAAGAATGTAAATGAACTGGAAGCATCCAAGGGCTCCAGGAGGTGGCAGAAGCTTAAATCCAGCACCCGGGAGAGGGGATTATCCCCAGGGAAAACTGTGCCTGAGGGGCAGGAGATGAAGAGGTCCCTCCCCTTGTCTGGAGCTCCACATTCCCCTGTCTCTGCCAGACTGGACCCAGTCAAACAACTGGACACCAATGTATGGAACATTTACTCAAAGATTTGGCTCATCAAGAGCTTAGTGACTCAGGAAATTGGACCATTAGGACAAACTGAACTATCACCCACCACTGCAGATCCAGGGAAACCTTAAACTGGTTCCATCTATAACAATTAATGCTGATTCAATGGCTATTGGCTCATTCATACAATCCTGGGTGAGACCACTGACTGTTGACTATTGGCTTGGCTTCAGTAAATCAGGCTTAAACAGTGGAGTGTTTGCACTTCCTTACTTTATTTCAATTTAACTGTTGGACACTGGTTCTGAGCCAAACATATTCTGTCATAGAATCGTAGAATCACAGAGTTGGAACAGACCTCAAGGGCCGTCCGGTCAAACCTCCTGCCATGCAGGAATCCCCATCACAGGACTCCCGACAGATGGCCATCCAGCCTCTGCTTAAAAACCTCCAAAAAAGGAGACTCCACCCACCACCCCGTGGCAGCATATTCCACTGCCGAACAGCTTTAACTTTCTTGAAGTTCATCCTAATGTTTAAATCAAATCTCTTTTGCTGTAGTTTGAGACCATTGCCCCAAGTCCTAGTCTCTGAAGCCATGGAAAACAAACCAGTCCCCTCTTCAATGTGACATTCTTTCAAATATTTCAACATAGCTATCATATCCCCTTTCAGCCTTCTTTTGTAAGGCTAAACATTCCCAGCTGTTCTAACTCCATCCTTCCATGATCCCTGAGTCCAGGAGAAGATGAAAGCAGCAGGAAAACCGGAAAGGCCAAATATGATGGAAAGACTCCATAGAAGAGTCCCAGTTGGGAGATTACAAAGGTTGAACAGAGATGTTAATGGTTTTGTAGGTCTTTCATTCATCGGTGCTCCATAGGTTGAAGGTGACTTTTTCAGTTTTCAGAACCTTTATTGGCAATGAAAATATGGGAAAGTGCTATCGCTTTGTAGGAGGGGCAGTTTGTTTCCCTCATTGATCTCTCTAAGTCAAGATCTTTCTCAACTTGACATTAGAGCCTAGTGGTGCAGTGGTTAAATGCCTGTACTGCAAGTAAAACTATGCTCACGACCTGGGGTTCAAGCCCAGGTAGCAGGCTCAAGGTTTACTCAGCCTTCCATCCTTCTGAGGTCGGTAAAATGAGTACCCAGCTTGCTGGGGGGGGGGGCAATGTGTAGCCTGCATACTGTAATTAAAATTGTAAATCGCTCAGAGACTACTTGAAGTGGTATGGGGCGGTATATAAGCAGATAAGTCAAGAATTCACGCTGGGAAGAGCACCCAGGTTCAGGAGGCCTTTCTGTATCCATTCAACAGCACTACCCTGTTTGCTAATAGGGCATGTTTTCCAGAACAACTATGAAACTGGTGAGGCACACATGCTTCCCAACAACTCAGTCTTACTAGAGTTGGCAAAGTTTATACAGAGACACACACACCCCTCCAAAAAAATATCTGCAAGGCTGGGCACTTAGGAATAGTATGTCACCTTACATGGTAGAACTGCCACTAAAGAACCCCCCCCCCAATTAGAGGGTCCAGGGAAGAAGACTTGAAAGGTTTCAAAAAGTACACAGAAAAGAAAAACAACTGAGGCGAGGCAAAGGCAATTGACAGGATGCAACAGCCAACCGGGGAAGCGAAACTGTTCTGTCTGTTTAATACGCACAGAAG
>JAHTLZ010000284.1:106106-125715 GCA_023846285.1 Phrynocephalus versicolor
ATTATTATTATTATTATTATTATTATTATTATTATTATTATTATTATGTGGTGGTGGTGGTGGTGGTGGTGAATTTGATTTATATACCCCCCCAATCTGGCTCGGGGACTAAGGCTCCAAAAACTGTTGGCTGCAAAGTCGGCAGCTCAGCGGTTCGAATCCCAGCTGCCATGCAGTGGCGCGAGCTCCCGCTGAGAACCCCAGCTCCTGCCAAGCTGGCCATTTGAAAGGGTGTAAAATGCAAGAAGATAAATAGGTACCGCCGTAAATAGCGGGAAGGTAAAACAGTGTTTCCTTGTAGCCATGCCGGCCGTGTGGCCAGGGACTTGCACAACACTGGCTCTTCGGCTTGAAAACTGAGATGAGCACCACCCCCTAGAGTTGGACATGACTAGCACGCATGTGTGGTGGCAGCTAAGGCATGTGTTTGGTTTCCCTGCTCAAATGTGTGTGCACATGTTGAGGGTCTGGAGGAAATGTCTTACAAGGAGTGGCTTAGGGAGCAGGGAATGTTTAGCCTTACAAAAAGAAGGCTGAGGGAGGATATGATAGCTATGTTTAAATATTTGAAAAGATGTCACATTGAAGAGGGAACAGGTTTGTTTTCCATGGCTTCAGAGACTAGGACGCAGTGCGATGATCTCAAACTACAGGAAAAGAGATTCCATTTGAACATTCGGAAGAACTTCATAATAGTTAGAGCTGTTCGGCAGTGGAATATGCTGCCACAAAGGAGGGTGGTGGCGTCTCCTCCTTTGGAGGTTTTTAAGCAGAGGCTGGAGGGCCATCTGTCGGGAATCCTGTGATGGGGTTCCTGTACGGCCGGGGGTCGGACTGGATGGCCCTTGAGGTCTCTTCCAACTCTATCATTCTATGATTCTATGTAATGCTGTCAAGTCAGCTGTGACTGATGGAGATCCTTTTCAGGATTGGTCAAGGGTATCCACTCAAGTGGTTTATTCTTCTCTTCTTCCTTGGGACGGTGCCGCTCGCCTAAGGCCACATAGGTCTTCTCCCGGCTGGTCCAGTGGAGAATTGAACTCCCAACTTCTGGCTGTACCCTAACCCTAACCCTAAACTGCACTCTCCAGTGGGCTTATGTAGGATGAGAGCACACAGAGTGAAGCATATAATAGCAGCAGAAATATCTCTTTTGTTGTCTTCTTTCTCTTATTTTTTTTCCAGTCCCAGATATCTGGGAGGTTCTAAAGTGACTTCTGGGGATGGATGTTCTCTAGAACAGTGATGGCGAACCTATGGCACGGGTGCCAAAGGTGGCACTCGGAGCCCTTTCTGTGGGCACCTGACATCGCCCCTTCACAGCCCCTGTATACAGTTTAAATTACTGTATTGGCACTTTGCAAAACAATTAGTGGGTTTTGAATCACAGCTTGGGCACTCGGTCTCTAAAAGGTTCGCCATCACTGTCCTAGTCCTAGAATGATGAAAATCCCGACCCTATTGCTAAACTGTCATTCTATCAGGATTCATCAGAAATTCTGGGCGACCCTGTTCAAATAAGATATATGCACATTTTTCATGTGGATACATAAGGCGACCCCCCCACACTTTTCCAACCCAAAATTAAGAAATCAATATTTTAAACATAACACAGCACACATTTTTATTTAGTAATTAGGTAACACGTACATACCACCACTTTGACATTATGCATGACATTTAGTTTTGAGTTTCAGAGGGGGGAGCCGTCTTAGTCCTTTCAAGAATTGCAGGCAAAAAACAAAGAAAAACAAAACAAAAAAGACACAAAACATGTGGCACCTTAAAGACTAACTTTCATATTTTAATGTATCGTTTTGTGGGCACATCCACTTCTTCAGACATATAGCAGCAGAAACTTTGAGCAAATCACTTCATTCAGCCTTGGTTCCAGCACTGCTTTCTTCTTCACCGCTATGAGTTCCAGACATATCCGTTTCCTCAACTTCAGTTGCATCCTGGCTGTCTTCTGAATCAGTGTCTAGATATCCTGTTTCCCCGAAAATAAGACGTACCCCCAAAATAAGCCCTAGCAGGATTTCTATGCATTTGCTCAATATAAGCCCTACCCCGATAATAAGACCTACTGATGGGTGTGGCTGTGCCTGCACACACACGTGCGCGCGCACACACACACACACACAGCGCACGTTGCCCTTCCTTTTCTATCCATGGTACTTCCCCCCTTCGCTTGGGTCACCAAAGTTACCATACTTTGTAGCATGTTTGCTTGCAGTTCCTGTTTTCCCGAAAATAAGACCTACCCCAAAATAAGCCCTAGTGCAGGGCTGTCCAACAAGTAGACCACGGGCTACTGGTAGCCCGCGAAGGGTTCAAAAGTAGCCCGCCAAGCATCAATGAAAAATGTGAGGGGATAAGTTCTCCACCCCTCCCTCCCCCATCCCAAGGATCACTACTGCCCCAGCAAAGGTCTGGGTCTGCCAGCCCACTGTCTTAGCTGAGCGGGCAATTCAAGGGCCATGAGCATGTGCTCGGAATGGCTAAAATTCATAAGTAGAGGTATTATTATAGTAGCCCTCAGGCACTTTAGGCCGGAAAAAGTAGACCTCAGCCTGTTCAAAGTTGGACAGCCCTGCGTGTATCTTCTTGGGAAAAAATAAATATAAGACATTGTCTTATTTTCAGGGAAACACGGTATGCGAGATCATCCTCCGTTCCATCCATAGCATTGCTGATTCCGCATTTCTTGAAGGACGTCACAATCACCTCTTGTTTGACGTCGTGCCACGAGTTCAGGACCCAACTGCTGACCTCGGTAAGAGTTGGTTTTTCAGCTCTTCCCTTTGGTGCTGAGTCACCACCTCCTTCTTGAATCCATCTACTCCATTCTTCTCTCATCGGGGCTTTCAACGGCCTGTGGATCGAAAGATCTAGTGGCTGCAGCTGACCTCCCAGTCCCACTGGGAACAACCGCAAGATGTGTCTGCAAATCCGACGCAAACTTTTTGGTCTTTTCGGTTAAATGTGCTCGGGAATGATCGAAGACGAGCAGCGCTAGCTTCCCGGAGAGAGCTCCGGGTCTTCTGGACCACACCTTGGCAAACCAAAGGGTCATGACCTCTTCGTTCATCACTCCCTTCTCGCGAACTTGCACCACAACGCCAGGCGGTGCGGTCTCTTTAGGGTACGTTTTCCCCTTAAAAATAAGCATAGGAGGCAGTTGAGTGCCATCCGCGCAGCACGAAAGCACAGCCGTGTAGTAGTGTGCCTTTTGAGGGCCACTTCTTCGGATGGCCACCGTTTGGGTGCCTTGGTCCCTCAAACTTAAGAAGCACCTCGTCCTTGTTGGCCATCTGGTATGGCTCGAAGTCGTATTTTTTCCGAAGTTGTATGACGCAGGAGTGAAACCGGAGGATTTGATCCTCATAGACCTGTGGCCTTCTCCGAGCTAACTTGGCTCGGGCTCTCAGGGCCAAGCCCCCTCTCCTCATGAAATTGAAGCACCATTTTCCTTTTCCGGTGAAATCGGCAATCTTCATTTCGCGGGCAAGCCATTGCGCCTGGCATTGAATGAGCTTGGCTGAGGCACAGAAGCCGCCCCGGCGTTGCTCCAGGAGCCAAGCCTTAAGCCTCTGCTCCAGATCTGGCCATTTGGCTGGTTTTCCTCTTAAAGCCTTCTTCTTTTTGATCATCTTTAGGAGTTTGGCTTCCTGTTCTCTCCACTGCCTGATCATACACTCGGTGGGGGGGGGGGCCGCCAAACTGCCGCTCTGCCGCTCTGTTCCCAAGCTCTTTCGCATAACGGATGACAATCAGCTTGAATTTGGCTAAGTAAGGGCGCTTTTACATGACCTCTAAAATCCGGTGGCAATTTAAATTCGGACCAGAGATCGTGGGGGTTTGTCGCTCTTCCTGTCTTCCCACCCCTCCGCACTCCATTGTTCCTGTCTGCGTGAGGGGAGGGAGAAAAAAAGGGAGAAAAAATGCAGGCTCACCTCCGTCTGCCGGTCGAAGCAGCTCTGAGCAGTCCCGTAGGGAGTCCTGTCTCTTAAAGGGGCGGCAGGGACCAAAAAACAAAACAAAAACAAAACCCACAAGGCTTTACAATGCGCATCAGAAGATTTTTTACCTCCTAGAGGCCAGGTACTTGAAAAGTGCGCTGGGACGCACTTAGGTGGGCGTGGTCGTACTTAATTTTTTTTAAAATCCGGAGCTGGTGGGAAAACAATTTTAAGCTCCGGATCTGGGAGCCCTTTGCCTCGGATTTTAGGGGTCGTGTAAAAGCGCCCCTTAGAGATGTGCTTATTTATTACTTATGATTATGTTCTTCTGACATCTTGTTTTTCTGACCTTCCTGCTTCCTACCTGGAAGAAAGGCTGCTAGCCAATCATCTGTTCCGGCTAGAGCTGGAGGACTTTTAGGGAGCCAACCACAGCTGGAAAGGGAGATGATTGATAGGCTCATGTAGCCAATGGTCGGGCTGGTAGTAATGACACTGCGGAGTTAACCCTGCATTGGATGGAAAGGGGAGGGGAGCTTCTAAGCCAGCATGGGCTCAAAGCAAAAAGCAGATCTCAGGGTGATAGAGAGAGGTCTGGGCAAAAATTAAAAAGCTGGTTTTAAACATTTATTGAGTTTTTAATTTTCTGCACATAAAAGAGGAACTAACAGGGATTGGGTAGCAAAGGAGGGGGTCTAAAGGTAAAAAAAAAGGAGGACACTATTTCTATTTTTGGACAATAACAGTTATGTATCTTATTACGCTATTGGAGTAATTACAATTTTCTTTTTCACAAAAATTGTGGAGTGGTTTCCAGCTCTCTTTTGCCTTCTGTAGTGGATAGTAAAGTGGATCGTAAAATGGATAGAGGGACGCTCTTCTCCCTCTCACAAAATACCAGAACTAGGGGACATCCACTCAAATTGAGGGCTGGCATAGTAAGAACAGACAAAAGAAAATATTTTTCCACCCAGCGCGTTGTTAGTCTGTGGAACTCCCTGCCACAGGATGTGGTAATGGCATCTGGCCTGGATGCCTTCCAAAGGGGATTGGACAGATTCCTGGAGGAAAAGTCCATCACAGGTAACAAACCATGATGTAACCTATATCATATCCAGGCTTAAAACCGGGGTACATCAAGGGCCAGATGCAGGGGAGTGGTATCAGAAGACAGATATCTAGTCTTGTGCGCTCCCGGACGCATCTGGTGGGGCCACTGTGAGATACAGGAAGCTGGACTAGATGGGGCTTTGGCCTGATCCAGCATGGCTCTTCTTATGTTCTTATTTTTCACAGTTCCAATAATAGGTTCCTATCTGTTGTTTCAAAGCATTTCCCCCAAGAGCTCTTGTTGGTAGGGTATTTCCGCTGTTTTCCAATACAGTATTTAGTGAATAAAATTCTTGCTGCGATTATTGTGTGTTAATAAGTGTTTCACCTTAACATCTTTGATTTCTGTCATGATATTTGACAGAAATATTTCAAGTTTAAAGGGAATGATGTGACCCATTTTTTGCAGTATCCCGTGGACCATTCTCCAGTATCTTCTTTCCTCATCACATGTCCACCACATAGGGTGAAAGATAGCTTCTTTACATTTGCATTTGCAACATCTATCTGATAAATTTCCAGACATTCTGGTTAATTTTGCATCTAACTATTATTAATGGAGGAGCCTTGTGGTGCAGTGGTTAAATGCCTGTATTGCCACTAAAAACTGTGCTCACGACCTGGGGTTCAATCCTAGGTAGCAGGCTCAAGGTTCACTCAGCCTTCCATCCTTCCGAGGTCATTACAATGATCACCCAGCTCGCTGGGGGATGGGTAGGCAAAATGTATCCTGCATAATTAAATTGTAAACCGCCCAGATGGTGCTTGAAACATTATGGGGCGCTATATAAGCAGAACACTTTGCTTTAATGCACAGTTGTTGTTGTTTTTTTTTTTTAAAGGCTTTGTGCAACCATCTGGAAGTTCAGTCATGGCAACCAGACTTCTTTTCTTGAGAGATTGAAACGTTTCGCTGCTCCTCCAAACAGCTTCGCCAGACTAACAAAGCTGTTTGGAGGAGCAGCGAAACGTTTCCGTCCTCTCAAGAAGTCCAGTCGCCATGGCTTAGCTTCCAGATAAGCTCACCTGGATGACTGAGAATCTTCACAGACATTTGGTACAGCCGTGTGGTTCCCTCCTCAGCCTTCTTCTGTGTATAAGACAACCCTCAATGTTTAGTCTATATGATTTTAGGGAAAAAATATACAGTCGATCCTTTCTTTTTACCTCTATAGATTGGGTGCCAATGAGGGAGAAGGCAACAGCTGTGCCACCAGAAAGTTCAGAAAGTTTGAAGACAGAGGAGCCTTCAGAGAAGGGGTTGCCAAGCTTTGGTACCCGGAGAGACGTGGCAGAAAGTGACAAGATGCCTCCTTCTGGCCAGAAACCTCACAAGTGCTCCGAGTGTGGGAAACGGTTCCACCAGATTTCCCACCTGAACCGGCACCTGAGAATCCACACGGGGGAGAAGCCCTACAAGTGCTTGGATTGTGGGAAAAGTTTCACGCAGGGCTCCTGCCTGCTAGGCCACCAGAGGATCCACACGGGCGAGAAGGCGTATTCCTGCTCCTACTGCAGCAAAAGCTTCATCTGGAGCTCGGGCCTGCACCAGCACGAAAAAATCCACTCGGGGGAGAAGCCCTACAAGTGCCTCGAGTGCGGGAAGAGCTTCCACCGGAGCTCGGCGCTCACCGACCACGTGAGGTCCCACACGGGGGAAAAACCCTACACCTGCTCGGATTGCGGGAAAGGCTTCAGCCAGCATTCCAACCTCATTGTCCACCGGAGGGTCCATACCGGGGAGAAGCCGTACGGGTGCTCGCTCTGCGGGAAAAGCTTCACCCGGACGGCCTTGCTGATGGCCCACCTGAGGATCCACACGGGGGAGAAGCCATACAAATGCGTGGTCTGCGAAAGAAGCTTCCGGGAGAGGCCGGCTCTGACGAAACACAAGAAAATCCACCTGAGGGAGAATTTGTAGCACGCGGAGACCTTGGGAGGGCGGCGGGGGGTGGGGGCAGAAGCTTCGGCCTTGACTTCTGTTTCAATCTGCTTTCGCTTCATTCACCGGCATCTCCCAGCATCGTCCTTGCTGGACTGGCAAATCTGGGGTTTACCACGTGGTAGGAACCCCTCCACTGAGTAGGGGGCCGATCTTGGCAAAAGGAGCCCGGGATGCCTTGCTGTTAGCTGGAACTGATGCGATGGCACGGAACGATAGTAAGGCCGCACCTGGAGTATTGTGTACAATTCTGGTCACCACATCTCAAAAAAGACCTAGTGGAACTGGAAAAGGTGTAGAAGAGAGCGACCAAAATGATTACTGGGCTGGGGGACCTCCCTTATGAGGAAAGGCTAAAACATTTGGGGCTCTTTAGTCTGGAAAAAAGGCGCCTGAGGGGGGATATGATTGAGACGTACAAAATAATGCAGGGCATGATTCAAGTGGATAGAGGGACGCTCTTCTCCCTCTCACAAAATACAAGAACTAGGGGACATCCACTCAAACTGTGGGTTGGGAGAGAGAACAGACAAAAGAAAATATTTTTTTACCCAGTGTGTTGTTAGTCTGTGTAACTCCCTCCCACAGGATGTGGTGATGGCATCTGGCCTGGATGCCTTCAAAAGAGGATTGGACAGATTCCTGGAGGAGAAGTTCATCCCAGGTTACAAACCATGATGGAGATGTGTAATCTCCAGGCTTAAAACCAGGGTACTTCAAGGGCCAGATGCAGGGGAGTGGTATCAGGAGAAAGAGATCTAGTCTCGTGCGCTCCCAGAGGCATTTGGTGGGGCCACTGTCAGATACAGGAAGCTAGATTAGATGGGCCATTGGCCTGATCCAGCATGGCTCTTCTTATGGTCTTATGTTAATGCCTTCTGAGTGTCCAAGGAACATGAGCAGCTCCATCACAGGGAAGGGGAAGACCACCCTGGCTGGTGGGGCAGATGAGGGTCGCATCGCAGAGGGTCAAAATACTTAGGGGTTATAAGAAGCAGGGGTTTGGGGAGGGGGAGTGTTGGGCCAGGGTGCTTTCAGGGAAAGTGAAGCTCACCAGTTGCTGCGTTTCACATCATTAACCAGTGAAGAAAAAATGTGGGTTAAGCCATGTGACCAGAAAAACAAATTCAAGCAGCACAGTCCTTGACCATCCCTCTTCCCACCCTCAATTTGGCTCCATCGAGACAATAAGTTCCAACATCTCCTCCTGACTTGTTACCTTTTCACATGACCCCTAAGATCCACTGGCCACTTAAATTCGGACCAGAGATCTTAGGGGTTTGTCGCTCTTCCTGCGTTCCCACCCCCTCCACACTCCTGGCTGCTGGCTGCGTGAGGGGAGGGAGAAAAACAGGAAGAAAAGAATGCCGCTCACCTCCATTCTGCCGTCCTGGCACTGCATTCAGATCTCTTAAAGGGGCGGGGGGCAAAAAAAGAACAAACAGAAGCAAGGAGAGCCCGGCAGTCACTACGTTATATCCGCATCAGGAATTTTCACCTCCAGAGAGCAGGTACCTGAAAAGTGCGCTGGGGCGCGCTTAGGTGGGCATGGTCGCACTTAATTATCTGTAAACTCCGGAGCTGGTGGGGAAACAATTTTAAGCTCCGGAGCTGGGAGCCATTTGCGGCAGAGTTTAGGGGTTGTGTAGAAATACCTTTGGCCAAAGTATTGGAGCCTCAGCTTCAAAATCTGTCCTTCCAATGAACATCCAGGGTTGATTTCTTTCAGGATGGATAGGTTTGATCTCCTTGCAGTCCAGGGGACCCTCAAGGCCAGCTAGAACAGTGATGGCGAACCTATGGCACGGGTGCCAAACAAAGGTGGCACTCGGAGCCTTTTCTGTGGGCACCCGACATCGCCCCTTCATAGCCACCTGTATACAGGTTTTAAAATTACTGTATTGGCACTTTGCAAAACAAATTAGTGGGTTTTGAATCGCAGTTTGGGCACTCGGTCTCTAAAAGGTTCGCCATCACTGAACTAGAATGTCGCGGGCGCACTCGCTGCAGGTGGCCACGCCCAGGGAGGCTCGGATATCATCCACCTGTGGCCGAGCCTTCTCTGTGGCTAGTCCTATACTATGGAACCATCTCCTGAGCAAGTTGCACCTTGCACAGTCCCTGCCAGCCTTCAAAAAAAGCTTTAAAGACCTTGCTTTTCTGGGAGGCGTTTGGTGACTGTTAATTTCCCTCCCTCCCCCCCCCGGTTTTTGTCCACCATTTGCCTTCATGTGTTCATATTGATTTTATTGTTTTTATGATGTTGTATTCAGTTTGTTTTGCTGTTTTGTTGTAAACCGCCCGGAGCTCCTCCCTGGAAGACGGGCGGTATATAAGCTCTATAAATAAATAAATAAATAAATAAATAAATAAATAAATAAATAAATAAATAAATAAATAAATAAGTAAGACTCTCCTCCAGCACCACAGCTTAGGTGGTTACTTCACGTCCTTCCTCGAGCCGAGGTGAACTTGCCTCCGTGTTGAAATCGGTTTTCAACATGGATCGAGAAGTGGATTGAAAAGATTCCCGAGCTCCAGGACGGGAATCTCTCACCCTGCTTGGAGCGCAGTTCAGGGGGCGTGGTCGGGGTGAACTCGGATTGACCCCACAAGGACGTGAGGTTACGTTCCTTCGAACCGGTCTCCAGCGGGGCTGCAAACTGCAGCGAGAGGGACGTGAAGTATCAGCCTAATTTTCTCAAATAGAGCCAAATTGAGGGTGGTCAAGGAATGTGCTGCTTTGTTTGATATGCTGGGTGTGAAACCGTATCTGGGACTTTGAAGCAGCCTTAACACCAGCCCTGCGTCCTGGTACCCTCATCTGGTATATTCCATCTTAAAAACACGATTCACAGCGCCTGATCGACTCCATTCTCTATCAAGATGGCAGCATTGGTACAATGCTTCAATAAAGATAGCCAGTTGCTATCGAAAGCTTAGCTTACATTTTTTTGTTTCAGTAGTGACCAATAAAGGTATCACCTAGCCTACTTTTGAATCGTTAACCAGCTACATGTTTAGCTGCAGGTCCTGTGTCCAAAGATTTGATGGAAAGAATAGTGCTAAAGAGGCCACCGTTGCAGACTCAAGGTGGAAGAGTGTAGCCTCCTCTCACTAACCACTAGGCCGCCTTGCTTGTTTCCTCCCCACTGATCCCAAAGTTCTCTCCAGAGACATCCGTAGCACAAAGCATGAGTTGAGCTGAGAGACGAAAGCAGTTGAATGGCAAAAATCCTGTCCCTTGGTGTAGCAGGTTGCTCTATGGTATTCCAATATGGATTGTCACGAAAAGCAGCTAGAGAAGGAGGGTTGTCTCTACCCAGCCATGAATTTAAAACTTAGCCAGAGACGTTAATTCCCTGTTCTGAACTTACACTTTTCAGGGTTCTTTTCATTCAAGACTCCCAGCCCTGCTTGTGAGGTATAAACAATCTTACCTTAAAGACTCAGGTAACCAGGCACATTCTTAGCTTATAAAAAGCTTTATTCTGGCGCTTTTACACGACCCCTAAAAATCGGAGGCAAAGGGCTCCCAGATGCGGAGCTTAAAATTGTTTTCCCACCAGCTCCGGACTTTAAAAAAAAATTAAGTATGACCACGCCCACCTAAGCGCGTCCCAGCACATTTTCCAAGTACCTGGTCTCCGAAGGTGAAAAATTTCTGATGCAGATTGCAAAGCATTGAGTGCCGGGCTGTCCTCGCCTTCTGTTTGTTTTTTGTTTCTTTTGCCCCCCACCCCTTTAAGAGACTGCAATGCTTCCCCGGGGGCAGCTCCTGAGGGCAGAGCGGAGGTGAGCCTGCATTCTTTTCTCCCTTTTTTTCTCCCTCCCCTCACACAAACAGGAGCAAGGGAGTGCGGAGGGGTGGGAACACAGCAAGAGGAGCAAACCCCCAAGATCTCTGGTCTGAATTTAAGTGGATCTTAGGGGTTGTGTAAAAGTGCCCTCTGTTACAGAGATTTTTGCAGTAATATATCTAACTTGAAAACAAATAAATGAAACCCTATTCTGTTTACATATTGCCATTCTAAACCTGAATCTAAAAGAAATAAATGAGAGGCAAAAAGCCTCTGACTGCTTCTAATATAACATCTGGAACAGTCCAAGCAAAGGAATTTAGCTAGCCATGAAAAAACGAAACTCTTCTCTCTTTCCAGCATAACACAGACAGTCGTGGCCCATTGAATCAGTGGGGTTTGGGTGAATCAGTTTATCCATGTGTGTGTGTGTGTTGTGTTGTTACAGTTGTGATTGACTCTTTGTGACCCCATGTCCATGGAGTTTTCTTGACAGGAATACTGGAGTGGTTTTGCCAGTTCCTACTCCATGCGCCTACAGCACCTGGTATTCCCTGGTGGTCTCCCATCCAAGTACTAGCCAGGGCCGACCCTGCTTAGCTTCCGAAATCAGGCGAGATCAGAGGTGCTCAGGGCATCTAGGCGGGCTCAGCTTTTCCATATGCTGTGCTAAAGTAGGTCACAACTGGCGTAGGGCTATGCCCGGCAGGCATGTCCAAACTTCAGCCCTCCTGATGTTTTGGACCACAACTCCCAGAATTCTAAGCTTAGATTGCCAGTGGCAAAGGACTGTGGGAGTTGCTGTCTAAAACATCTGGAGGGCCGTGTGTGTGTGTGTGTGTGTGTGTGTGTGTGTGTGTGTGTGTGTGTAAATCTTTCTAGCTCTTTGTCAGGTTTTTCCTCCCAAGTCTTTGGAAATATTATTTTCCCCCCTGGATGACTGACCCCAGAATCCCTGAGCTATCAGGTTGGTTGACTTTGGGAGTCATAGTTTTTTAAAAAGTAACTTTTAAAAAAGATAACTTACTTTTGGCCTCTAGCCCCTTGGTTTTGCAGTAGGGTAGGATTTTGTGATAATCAACACATGACATCTTGTGTAATAAAAGTCTGAAGTAAACAAAGGTGCAGGGTATAGAAAATACAGATAAAAGCTGTAAAAACGTGATTTAAATTGGCATTTCCTTGAAAATCTCTCACACAAAAAGAAATTATTCTTTTGGGTGCCTGGTGATCTTTTCTAAGCGATCTACTATTTCTTTCAGGAGATCATCAAGGAAACTTTTTACTGCTGTATTGTTTTAAGATACCTGATTCTGCGATACTTAATTTTGGTGGAATAAAGCAACCCCCCCTCAGAGTTCACTGGGAAACACTATTATTTGCTATACACAAGAAAATACATTGGCTATATTTCTAGAACTGCTATTTCTAGCATACACAGTTATATTTCAAAGCGACAAGAAGGAATCTCCTTTTTTGTACACAAAAATAAACTAAAAAAAGTGAATCAAGAAAAAAAGCATGTCAAATACCATGTAGGGTATAGTTTAAGGCTCAACCCTCGATGAGGGAATACATCACCCTCCATATGCTATGGGATTACAACTCCCATTGTCCCTGTCTCTTAGGCAAGTCAGCTGCGGCTGATGGGATGTTGAGCTTCATAGGATCAGGCATCCTGGAAACAGGAGCTTGAGGGAAATTTGAGGAATCCTTGTATTGCGTTTTTGGAAAGTTTTAAGTATGATTTTGATTTTCAGGTTCTGTCAAGCAAACACTTTGTCCCTCCTACTTTCTTGTTGTTGTTCCAAGTTGTGTGTGGGGACAACGGTTGATGAACATTTGGTTTTTAAATAATTATAATACGTATCTGTTGATATTAATAAATATATTTATAATGAACAGTTCTTTATCGGTTCTTTTGAGGACTTTCCTGAATCTGAAATTAATGGTGCTGCTTGAGGCCACAGTATCAGTTTAGGTGATGTAAGCAGGGGCTTTGCAGGGAGAAAACTATGTGAGATTAATTTTCCAAGTAAAAAGACTGTTGTTGTGCGCCATCAAGTTGCCTCCAACTCGTGGTGACCCTATGAATGAGTGATTTCCGAAATATCCTGTCCTCAACAGCCTTTCTCAGTTATTGAGAAGACTCAGACTTGTGGCTTCCTTTAGGGAATCTGTCTTATCTCATATCTGGTCTTCCTCTTTTCCTGTTGCATTTGACCTTTCCCAGCATTCTTGTGTTCTCCAGAGAATCCTTCCTTCCTTGTGATGTACCACAGGATGGCCTCAGTTTCAATATTTTCATTTCCAAATAATTCAGGCTCGATTTGGTTGAGGAATCTATTCTTATCTCTTAGTGGGTGAGAGTCTTCCTCAGTTTTTCCCCCTGTTCCCTGATCATGGCTTCTGAGCAGCAAATTTAACACAGAATTATTACAAAGTGTTAGTGGGTGGGTGCCACTCCAGCCCATTAATCCCTCTGGGCCACTCGAGAAATTCAGAAATTCCCAGTTTGGTTCATGTATACAGTGGTACCTTGTATAAAGGAATTAATTTGTTCCAAATGAAATTATGTTAAGCAAATTTTCCTTTATACAAATTCCCATAGGAATGCATTGAAAGCAGAGTAATCTCATTTTTATGTTGTACGGATTCTCCCCATAGGCAATTATGTTAAGCAAATTCCCCCTATCTCTGGAATTCTATGTTGTACAAATTTTATGTTATACAAGCTGTCTGTTATACAAGGGTCCACTGTGTATATATATATAAAATTGTCTGTGACTGTGTCACTAACCATAAAGATACCACTTTTTTGGAGGTCTATACAAATACCATTTACTTCTGCATTAAAATCTTGAGAAGACACTATTTTTTTGAAAGACTAGGCTACAGCAGCCTTTGGGGTTCTTTGGTCTGGAAAAAAGGTGCAACTAGCTTTCCTCAGACTGACAAAGCTGTTTGGATGAGCAGTGAAACGTTTCGATCTCTCAAGAAAAAGGAAGTCCAGTTGCCATGACTCAACTTCCAGATCAACTCGCCCGGATGACTGAGAATCTTCACAGACTTAATAATGAGTGTTGTTTTGAATAGCATATGAAACATCTTTACTAGTTACATAAAGTAACATTGTGACACCCAAAAGCAGTGAGAAGTGACTTCCTGAGAACAGGAATGAAATTACTGGTATGTTAAACAGATTTTCCTTTATACAAATTTCCAGTAGGAATGCATTGAAAACAGAGTAATCCTTAATTGCGACCATTTTTATGTTGTACGGATTTGCCCTATAGGTGATTCTGTTAAGCAAATTTCCCCTGTCTCCGGAATTTTTTATGTTGTACAGATTTTATGTTATACAAACTGCATGTTATACGAGGGTACACTGTATTTTCTAACTGGAAACCCTGAAAAAAAGTTGCCATAAATCAGAATCCATTTCATGGCATGTAGTCATCTTTGATTCAACTTTTCTGCTGCTTCTGTTACTTTTGGACTGCAGCTAGGATGGAAATACTGGGGTTTAGCAGAGCAAGTTGCTGGAGAGAAGGCCCGTTAAATCATGGGTGATTTGGGGAGTCAGCTCCTCCATATGTGCCATTGATTCAAATGGGCCTACTCTAGCTGCAGATTACTAAACCCAAATAAGCTGCAACTACACTTGGCTCATTTAAATGAATGGGGGGAAAACCCAATGAGCCAATGGGCCTGGCATAATAATGATAATGTCACTAATCATCCCTCCCCCCTCTTTCCAAAATGAGTACAGAATTCAAAATGAGTCTTGAAGGACGTTCATAGATGTTTTTAGGGACACTTCGAGAAGATTTGGTGTGTGTTGCATGCCATTGTGCTATCAGCTCCTTTGATTGATTGATTGATTGATTGATTGATTGATTGATTGATTGGCTTGCCCATTGCCGAAGTTATGCTATAAAAAGTTTATTCTTCATCTTCTCCTGCACAACTGTATTCCCAAAATATTTATTTATTTATTTATTTATTTATTTATTTATTTATTTATTTATTTATTTATAGAGCTTATATACCGCCCGTCTTCCAGGGAGGAACTCTGGGCGGTTTACAACAAAACAGCAAAACAAACTGAATACAACATCATAAAAACAATAAAATCAATATGAACACATGAAGGCGGTTTACAACATTAAAAAGCAAGCAATAGATAACAATGCAGCAAAAATAATAATGATAGTACGGAAACAAAAGGTAAAATATATGAAATAAAATAGCTATACTAATACACGAGCTGCCTAGATGCCCTAAGCACATCCAATCTCGCCCAATTTCGGAAGCTAAGCAGGAACCGCCCTGCTTAGTACTTGGGTGGGAGACCATCAGGGAACACCAGGCACTGTAGGCGCCTGGAGTAGGAACTGGCAAGCCACTCCCGTATTCCTGCCAAGAAAACTCCATGGACATGGGGTCACGACTATAACGACACAGCACATACACATACTAATACACCATTTAACCATGCTAAATTCTGTTAAAAATTAAGTTGACAGGTAATATTAGTGTTGAATGTGTTACACATATATTGTATGGGGTATTGTGTATGGCTGTTGTTGTTTCTTAAATTGTAGTTTTTATGGATTGGGTATGAATGTTACCAGGTGAAAGAGTGTAGGGCTGTGTGTGTATGTTTGGTTTTTATGTCAGTTTTAAATGAGTGTAGGTGATGTTCGGCATGTGAATGTTGGAGTATGTGTATAGATGGTTTGTTCTTAAATTGTAGATTTTACGTCTTGGATTTTTATGCTGGGTTGTGTGAATGGCTGACTGGATGGCACTTTTAATCTCGTTGTATTTATACAATGACAATAAATTGCATTCCAATTCCAATTCCAATTCCAACACGAAGGCAAAGCAAATCGAAGAAAACAACAACAAAAGGCAGGACAATAATGCATGTTACCTCAATGGAGGTTCATTGTAGCCACTGGAAACAAGGATCTCTGGGTCTCCTATTGAGAACATCCCCCCTTTCTAAGATAATACAGAGGAGGCTACGTTTTCTTCCCTTCTCCCTTCAGTCTAGTGAATTTTAGAGCAGCAGTTTGGTTTGAGATGGCTGGCATTTGAAGCTTTAAATGAAAATACAGTGGTACCTTGTATAAAAGAATTCGTTCCAAATGAAATTATGCTAAACAAATTTTCCTTTATACAAATTTCCCATAGGAATGCATTGAAAGTGGAGTAATCCATTTTTATGTTGTACGGATTTTTCAAAGATTTATACACCACTGACTCTTTTGGAATGTTTCGAGAATCACCCTAACATTTAACGAGCCCTACATTAGTTTACAAAAAAGGGAGGCAAAAGTTTAGAAACTCGAAGAGGGAAAAATAGGGAAAAAATTACAAATAATGACGTCCCTTTCCAGTTCCGGTCGGTCTTCTCCGCCCTCCTTCCCCCATTTCCTGTTGACTCCCCCTTCCCTGGGAGACCTTGCCAATTGCTGGAGCAAATGTGCAAACCCTGTGCCTTTCCAGTTAAGAAGCGTGCTTTCCTTACTTTTGGGGGGACCGGATCCTTCACTTGGAGGTGGGTTGCATCAAGGTGGACCTTTGTAAATATATTTATTTCTTGAATTTGCTCTCCCCCTCCTTTTTTGTTTGCTGGCTTTGCTTGCATGTTTTCACGGAAAGACAAAGGAACGGAAGGGATGGAGGAGAGAGATCGGCGGGAGAAGGATCGGTATTTTAAATCAGTGCAGATCCCTTTTGATCAGGGAAGAAAGAGCGAACAAATGGATTTTCCCCCTTTTCTGCCTGCCGAAATTCGGCAGTGAAAGCGGTGTGTGCTCTTTTTAAGGTTGCCAATTGACCAGAAATTAAAAGGGAAAATTCTTCTTGTGCTTTTACAGGAGGCTTGATTATGCAGTCGGCAATGCAAGGAAGACAGGAAGATAAGCAGGCAGCTTCCTAAAAGCATAGTAACAGAAGCGGTTTGGAAAGTTGGCTACCCTGTTTGTTTGTTTCTTTTCTGTTCAGGGTATTGCTCATTCCACAAGGATGCGGGGTGGGGGATCGCCCTTTTCCTTTGTGCAAATTATTACAATTAAATGGTTGTCACGTTATTGGAATGAAACAGCAAATGTCCACACGGAGTGGTTTGAGGAGGAGGGACAAGAACATGAAATTTGACAGTTATGATGAAAGTTAAGTCTTGCTGTGTGCTTAAGGCAGAGCTGCAGAAGCTAGATGAAAAGTTGGTAACTCTGCTGTCCCTCTCGCATTTTTTTTTTGAAAGAGGGATTTTCCTCTCAAGTTTGGTAACTCAGGTGGAATCAAGTAGGTGTTCTGCACTCTTTTCTACAGCCAATGAATATCTGGTATGAAATGTATATCCCATCCCATATTATATTGCACACCTCATTCTGCTGCTAAATGTCAGAAAAAGTGGACGTGTAGGCCACAAAATGTTACATTAAAATATGAAAGTTAGTTTTGTGTCTTTTGTTCTGTTTTGTTTTCTTTTTCTTTGATTTTTGCCTGAAATTCTTGAAACATGGCTGCCCTCCCTGAAACTCTTTTCCTTGTATAAAGGAATTAATGTGTTCCAGATGAAATTATGTTAAGCAAAATTTCCTTCATACAAATTTCCCATAGGAATGCATTGAAAACAGAGTACGGATTTGCCCCATAGACAATTCTGTTGAGCAAATTTCCCCTATCTCCGGAATTTTTATGTTGTACAGATTTTATGTTATACAAACAGTTTGTTATACTAGGCTCCACTGTAAATACATCAAAGAACTGAGCCACCCCATTGGGGGGGGGAGCCAATTATTCTGCAAAGGATGCTTAGAGAAACATTCTGTTATTACTTCGTTTATGGTTACTTTTTAAAGATTTAGAATAATTGTTTGGACTAAACATGAAGCAACAAAAATAATCCCATTAACAGTTGAAAACTGTAATGATCACGCTGGAGTATAACTATGGCTGGAATCGTGTTCACACAGCTCTGATACTAAGGCTGGTGGCCTCATCAGCCAAGATAAAATTTTTGAAAATATCAAACATTCTCAATCCACCCTTGTCCACAAAGTTCCTGAGGCCCCTTCTGGAATCCCTTTTATCATGGGGGCAACAACTAGTGCTATGGTGACTTTGCTGTGAATGGTGGATCTTTTGTATAGCAGAGGGTCCCACTGGAATGACAGAGGCACCCTCCCTTGCAGACAGAAAAACAGACTGTCAAAGTTAATTTTGTCCCACAGTACAGTTTTATTCTGGGATCATAGGATCATGGTATGGTTGGAAGGGTCCTTGGAGGTCTTGTAGTCTAACCCCCTTCCCAGGGCAGGAGACCTCGTACCATCCCAGACAGATGGCTGTCCAATCTTTTCTTGAAAAATATGTCTGTGAAGATTCTCAGTCATCCATGTGAGTTTATTTAGAAGTTGAGCTGTGGCTACTGGACTTCTTTTTCTTGAGAGATAGAAACGTTTTGGTCTGAATACAAGCTAGTGCGAGACCTCCATCTTGTAGTCAGCTTTGACCTCTTGTCACCCTGGTCTGAAATAGGCTCATAAGATGAACAATGGCCTGAATAGGCTCCTTAGGTAGATAATAGTATCCATAGCCTTAAGGTGAACAATGGCCTAAGGTGCTGAAACCTATCAAGTATGGGTCCTTAGCTATGGCCTTGGTGGTGAAGGCTTTTTGATTTGTCTGGCTATTGTTGAAAGCACACCCTGATAAGTAGCAGATGGACTATGCCTGAGGCCCCCACCTCTGTTGAGGGAGGGGGTTTGAATGCTCACATGAATGGCTTCCCTGACTCATCTCTCAAACCACTTACCTCAGGCATGTCCAAACTTCAGCCCTCCTGATGTTTTGAACCACAACTCCCAGAATTCTAAGCTTAGATTGCCAATGACAAAGGACTGTGGGAGTTGTGGTCCAAAACATCTGGAAGGCCAACTTTTGGAAATGCCTGACTTATCTTCTCTGTCTAATATGTGCACACCCTCATCTTTGAATGAGTGCCCTTTGTCCTTCAAATGTCTTGAAAACCTCCAGCGATGGGGCACCCACAAAATCGGGAGGCAAGCTGTCCCACAGTTTAATGGCTCTCACTGTCAGGAAATTCCTCCTTATTTCCAGGTTGTCTCTCCCTGATGAATTTCCATCCATTGGTTCTTGTCATACCCTCAGGTACAATTGAGAATAAATCCATGCCCTCTTCCCTGTGGCAACCCTTCAGGTATTGGAGGACTGCTATCCTATCTCCCCTCAATCTTCGCTTGGTCAGGTTAAACATTCCTAGTTCTCTTAGTCATTCTTCATACAATTTAGCTTCCAGTCCCCTTATCATCTTTACTGCTCTTCTCTGCACCTTTTCTCTGCAATTTCCTTCTTTTGGAATTAAAAAAGTTAGCTCTCGACTAAATTAAATGTGGGAAGCTCATTAGTAAAACGTGTAGTGCCACTGATGTGGGATCTGGACTGTGGAGTTCAGATGTTACATTTTTATTCCTTTGGTGGCCTTTGGCTAATTTTACTGTTTCTCAACCCATTCTAATACTATTACCCCAAATTTGGAAAAATTACATTGGTGGACTACAGCTCCAAAATTCCTTGGCTTTGCTGAGCTATTAAAGGATGGGATTTCGGATTGAGGCAAGTCAGAAACAACTTGAGGGCACATAGCAGCACAAACACAATGAATGAGTTATTTTGGAAGCTATGGTGGAAACTGGTCACTCCTCAAAACTGTTTGGTTCTCGAATGAGAGAGGCTGAGTGGGCCAAAGGAGGTGG
>JAHTLZ010000284.1:132837-147475 GCA_023846285.1 Phrynocephalus versicolor
GGAGTTGTGTCACAACAATTGGACTTCTTTTCTTGTGGAGGTGGAGAAATGTTTCGATCCCACAAGAAAAGAAGACCAGTTGCAGTGACTCAACTCATTCCTCTAAAATAGTGGTTCTCAACCTGTGGGTCTCCAGATGTTCCTGGACTGCAACTCCCAGAAGCCTCCACCACTCACTGTGCTAGAAGGGGTTTCTGGGAGTTGCAATCCAGGAACATTTGGGGACCCACAGGTTGAGAACCATTTTACACCATTAGAACTAGGGCCCCATCTGTGCTGATCCCAAGAGGTCTGGCCTGGCCACAGTGATGGATGCCTTAGTTACAGCCCAACTGAATTACTGCAATATGGTCTACATAGGGCTGCCTCTGGATAGTGTCCAGAAACCTCAGCAGCTCCAAAACATGGCAGCCAGACTGCTGATTGGGGCTGGTTACATGGATCACATAACCCTCAGCCCCAGCTTGGCACAGCAGCTCCACTGACTGCCTATCCATGATAGGCAGAATTCAACATGATTTCTCTAACCCAGGTATATCCAAACTTTGGCCCTCCTGATGTTTTGGACCACAACTCCCACAGTCCTTTTTCACTGGCAATCCAAGCTTAGAATTCTGGGAGTTGGGGTCCAAAACATCAGGAGGGCCAAAGTTTGGGCATGCCGGCTCTAACCGATAAAACCCTAAAAAGGCTTAGACCCGAGCTCTCTTAAAGTCTGTATCTCCCTTTCTGAGCCTTCTTAGGTGTTGTCAGGAAAAGACTTTCTCTCAGCCCCACCACTGTCACAGGAGAAGTCCTTCTCTGTTGCTGTCCTTAGACTCTGGAACTCCCTCCCACTGGAGACCAGGCTGGCCCCATCTTTGCTGTCTTTTTGGAAGCAGGCCAAGACCTTTCTCTTCAGGCAAACTTTCCTTTAATGACTGGCTGCTAAGTGTGTGTGGGGGGGGGATTAATGGGTGGCTGTTCTTGCCGCTTTGAATATGTCTTTGGTTTTGCGTTTACATTTTTTTATCTTTTCTTACCAACTGCTTTTAGCTTTAAATATAGTAGGACTCCCGTATCCCCGGATTCATTAACCACTGATTCAGTTATCCATGGTTGGCAGAGGAAAATATTAAATAATTCAGCAGCTGTATAGCAAGCTAATGTCGCACAACAGCAGCTGTGAAGCAAGCTGCTGTCACAAAAGAGCAGTTGGGGGGGGGGTTGTGGCATTCTTTCTTATCCATGGTTTTTTATATCCACGGGAAGGCCTGGAACCAATCTCCAGCGGATGCCAGGGTCCTGCTGTATTGGACTTTTAATGAGGTAAGGCTGCCAACGGCCTTTTTACAGAGAAAGGCAGGGTAAAAATACTTTAAATAAATAAATAAATTAAATACGATCGGCTGAGAGAGAAAGCTCCTGGTTTTGCCTCAAGCCGAAAATGGGAGAGAAGGAACATAAGCTGGTTCCGTACTGTGAGGGCCATCAGCGATGTGCCCATGTGCCCGATCCGAGGGCATGGTCATGCCAGCCCCTCAGGCGTCATCCAGCCTGCAGAGCTGTTGAGAGGAAGTTCCAGCTTAACTTCCAATAAGGAAGACATAGTGGAACTGGAAAAGGTGCAGAAGAGAGTGACTAAAATGATTACTGGGCTGGGGCACCTTCCTTATGAGGAAAGGCTAAAACATTTGGGGCTCTTTAGTCTGGAAAAAAGGCGCCTGAGGGGGGATATGATTGAGATGTACAAAATAATGCAGGGCATGAGTAAAGTGGATAGAGGGATGCTCTTCTCCCTCTCACAAAATACCAGAACTAGGGGACATACACTCAAATTGAGGGCTGGGAGAGTAAGAACAGACAAAATAAAATATTTTTTCACCCAGCGCGTTGTTAGTCTGTGGAACTCCCTGCCACAGGATTTGGTAATGGCATCTGGCCTGGATGCCTTCAAGAGGGGATTGGACAGATTCCTGGAGGGAAAGTCCATCACAGGTTACAAACCATGGTGTGAGATGTGTAATCTCCAGGCTTAAAGATGGGGTACTTCAAAGACCAGATGAAGGGGAGTGGTATCAGGAGACAGGTATTGAGTCTCGTGGGCTCCCAGAGGCATCTGGTGGGGCCACTGTGAGATACAGGAAGCTGGACTAGATGGGCCTTTTGGCCTGATCCAGCATGGCTCTTCTTATGGTCTTAATGTTCTAAGAAGTCTAAACTGGCAGGGAATAAGAGCAGTTACCTCAGCCTCTCCACTTTTGCTTGGGTCTCATATATCAAAATCACGTGTAGTGATATTAGGGGCTGATGTGCCTTCCTGTTCCTGACTGGCATCTTGCCCAGGGAAAGAGGGAAGGGACATTCACCACCCTGTGGCATCGAAATAAAACACACGATATCACTTGTGGCAGAGGAAGAAGCAGACATGCATCTGTAGTTTCAGTAATGACCCTCCCTGTCCCTTTAAAGAGGGGATTCTGGTCCCAGTCATAAAACCAGTATCATCTCCATTTCCTCTTTTGTTTTAAAAAGGGTGAAACCCCCAGACCCAAGTTTAAACGTTCTGCAGAAACATCACACCCGTGAAAATTGCCGTCAAAAGGACTACTAAACTGGGCAAAGGGGGTGGGGAAGCCAATTTGGAGTAAAAACAGAAAGCAGCACTCTGGATCTCATTTGGCTTCTTAAACTGATCTCCTGGTGAAATTCGACTGTTCTGCCCTTTGTTCCTTCCTTAACTGGTTATGGCTTGACAAATATTTAATTTTTAAGGGAAATGGTACCAAAGCCATCAAAAAGAGGCTGCTGGCATATTTCTTTCTTTGCAGCAGAGTTTGCCCACAATTTAACATTTTAGACCAGTGGTTCTCAACCCTGTGGGTCCACCAGATGTTCCTGGACTGCAAGTCCCAGAAGTCTTCATCACTAGCTGAGCCGGCCAGGATTTCTGGGAGTTGCAGTCCAGGAACATCTGGGGACCCACAGGGTGAGAACCACTGACCTAAAATAGCCTAGTCTTGCATTTGTATTTTGTAAAGGCCACACGGCTCCCTCACACACACACACACACACACACCTTTATTTTTTTACTTCAACAGAAAGCAACGCCTTTTAAGGAGAGGCGCCCTTAAAAGGGTTAAGACGAATGACTTTCCTCTTCCTAGAGCGGCCCAAAGGGGACGCGGCAGGAAGTCTTAGGTGGAGGTCCTCCGGAGAGGGGGGGTGCGACCTCTCCCCCCTCCCTTGGGAGCCTGCCCTTTGATCGCTCACCGGGTGCAAAGGATGCGAAGCCCCCGCGGGGTCGGTGAGTGGCGGCCGTGACTCCCTTGCAGAAAAACGGCAATGCTCCTCCCCGTTTGGACCACAACCCCCATCATCCCCCGCCACCAGCCTGGCGGCGATAGGCTTTTGTACAATGCAGATGCTGCCACCAAGGAGGGTGGTGGAGTCTCCTTTTTTTTTGGAAGTTTTAAAGCAGGGACATAGTGGAACTGGAAAAGGTGCAGAAGAGAGCGACTAAAATGATTACTGGGCTGGAGCACCTCCCTTATGAGGAAAGGCTAAAACATTTGGGACTCTTTAGTCGGGGGAAAAAGGCGCCTGAGGGGGAATATGATTGAGACGTACAAAATAATGCAGGGCATGAGTAAAGTGGATAGAGTGAAGCTCTTCTCCCTCTCACAAAATACCAAAATTAGGGGACATCCACTCAAATTGAGGGCTGGGAGAGTGAGAAGAGACAAAAGAAAATATTTTTTCACCCAGCACGTTGTTAGTCTCTGGAACTCCCTGCCACAGGATTTGGTAATGGCATCCAGCCTGGATGCCTTCAAGAGGGGATTGGACAGATTCCTGGAGGGAAAGTCCATCACAGGTTACAAACCTTGATGGAGATGTGTAATCTCCAGGCTTAAAACCAGGGTACTTCAAGGGCCAGATGCAGAGGAGTGGTATCAGGAGACAGAGATCTAGTCTTATGTGCTCCCAGACACATCTGGTGGGGCCACTGTGAGATACAGGAAGCTGGACTAGATGGGCCTTTGGCCTGATCCAGCATGGCTCTTCTTATGTTCTTATGTTTATGGCTATATGTCAGAAACACTTTGATGGGGGGGCGGGTTTCCTGCATGGCAGGGGTTGGACTAGATGACCCTTGATGTCTCTTCCAATTCTGTGATTCTGTGATTCTATGCTCCATTAGTGGAGACCCAAAAGCCACTACCCCCAATCCAGGAAAGTGGAGTGGTGGGTAAGAGGACTGGGGTGGGGGTGCGGGGACTTGAGATATTCGGGGTTTGATCTGAACTGGGAAGCTCGCTGGTGCCCCTGAATAGCCATTCTCGTATCTCTGGGCCGACCTTACAAGATCGTGGTGAAGCTTGAAAAGCAGCAGGTGGAGCATGGTGTTAGATCTGTACTCATCAATAATTTCCTAATGTTATCTAGGATTGGAAGGCCATTGGAGGGGTTTGCCCACCGTTTGAGCTAGGTTGGTTTTATTTCTTTGATTTCTGTACTGCCAAGCTTAATTCAAAGAACACCTCTTTGAATGGCTTGTGGTTTTTGGAGCACAACTCCCAGAATTCCGCAGAAAGTTCTAAAATAATACTGTAGTCGGAGTGTGCCATCAAGTTAAGTTCTGAGTTAGGACTACTCTTTCTGTGGTTTTCTAGGTTCAGAGTAGAGATGGGCACGAATCAAAGAAATGGCATTTCGTTTGTCGTTTGGAGGGTCCGTTTCGTTTCGTTTTGTTTCTGTTTTTCATGAATTTTTGGAAAAAATTCGTTTTCGTTTTCGTTCGTTTCTTTACCATTTCGTTACCATTTATTTCAATTTTTTTTTTTTTTTTTTTAGGATTTTAAGCAATTCACTCATATTGCAGTAACGGAAACGAAATGCATGACAAAACTTCCGGTGTTTCTGTTTGTTTCGTTTCATTTTAGAGACAAAATTAGTTTGTCATTTCGTTACGTAATGAAACAAAAAAATGAAAACAAAACGAAAAAATGTTCATTTTGTGCCCATCTCTAGTTCAGAGTACAGTAGGACCCCCGTATCCACTGATTCAGTTATCCACGACTGACAGAGGAAAAAAAAGTTAAATAATTCAGCAGCCCCAAAGCAAGCTATTGTCACAAACAGTAGCTGCAAAGCAAGCTACTGTCTCAAAACAGCAGTCATAAAGCAAGCTACTGTCAGGAAACAGCAGTTTGGAGGGGGTGGGTGGGCAGGTGTTCTCTCTTACCCACGATTTTCATTATCCACGGGAAGGCCTGGAACCAATCCCCAGTGGATACCAGGGTCCTACTGTACTCAGGAGTGGGTTTCCCTTCCCTGCACCCAGAATGGTGCAGCTTGCCCAAGGCAACACAGGCTTCTCTCAGGGAGCCCAGTGGAAAGTTCAGTTCCCACCCTCTCGTGCAGCCAGATACTTAAACCAAATGCCTGGGGATTTCTGGAAGTTTGTAAACCCCAAAAACAGATACTCAGATACATCTACTAAATATACTGGCCTCATGTTCCCACCATGTCTACTAATCAACTCTCCCTCCTCTTCTTCCCCCTCCTCCTCTCTCCCCCCTCCCCTATCCACCCCCCAACTCTTTATACTACAGCCAATGGATATCTAGTGCAAATGTATATCCCATCACATATTATATGGCACACCTCATTCTACTGCTATATATCTGAAGAAGTGGATGTGTCCATGAAACGTTACATTAAAATATGAAAGTTAGTCTTTAAGGTGCCAAATGTTTTTTGTTTTGTTTTGTTTTTGTTTTTCTTTGATTTTTGCCTGAAATTAAAGACTAACACAGCTAACCTCTCTGAAGTTTCTAAATATACTGTCTACCTGTATTGCATCAAGCAGTACTGCAGATTAACCGCTATGCTACTGGGTTCTTTAAAAGGTTGCCTAGTAGAAATGGAACCCATTTGATTTATTTCAGCCTTCCAGGAGAGCAGCAAAAAAGTCTGCAATATATATATTTTTCCTGATGTCACAGCACTAGAGGTCTTTCAAATATATCCTCACATCTCATGGTCTTCTCTTCCTGAGCCTAAACCTTCCCAGATGGGAATATGTTTGAGCGTACAAAATAACACAGGGCATGAGGGCCAGATGCAGGGGAGTGGTATCAGGAGACAGAGATCTAGTCTCATGCGCTCCCAAACACATCTGGTGGGGCCACTGTGAGATACAGGAAGCTGGACTCGATGGGCCTTTGGCCTGATCCAGCGTGGCTCTTCTTATATGTTCTCATATGTTCTTATATAGAGACCCTATTGGTGCTCAGAACGTGGGAAAATGTTCAACCGGAGCCAGAACCTCCTTGGTCACCAGATCATTCACACCGGAGAGAAACTCCATCAGTGCTCTGAGTGCAGGAAGAGTTTTAGCTGGAGCCAGAATCTGACCAGGCATCTGAGTAGCCACACGGGCGGTAAACTGTTCACGTGCTACGAGTGTGCGAAAAGCTTCCGTCTCAGCCAGTATCTGATTAGCCATCAGAGGGTCCACACAGGAGAGAAATTATACAAGTGTTCAGAATGTGGGAAAAGATTCGGCTGGAGACAGGATCTTCTCCGGCAACAGAAGATCCACACGGGAGAGAAGCTGTACCGTTGCTCTAAATGCGGGGAGCGATTCAATCGACAAGAGAACCTGATAAGGCACATGAGAATACACCAAGGAGAAAACTCTTAGGTTGGAGCCGTATTTGGGTTGGGAGAGTGAGAACAGACAAAAGAAATTTTTTTCACTCAACGTGTTGTTAGTCTGTGGAACTCCCTGCCACAGGATGTGGTGATGGCCTCTGGCCTGGCTGCCTTCAAAAGGAGATTGGACAGATTCCTGGAGGAAAAGTCCATCCCAGGTTACAAACCATGATAGAGATCTGTAATCTCCAGTCTTAAAACCGGGGTACTTCAAGGGCCAGATGCAGGGGAGTGGTATTAGGAGACACATATCTAGTCTCATGCGCTCCCAGATGCATCTGGTGGGGCCACTGTGAGATACAGGAAGCTAGACTCGATGGGCCTTTGGCCTGATCCAGCAGGGCTCTTCCTATGTTCTTATATTAAAGAAGCCTTTGGCGGGAGCCAGCCCCTGATCAACCCTCCAAAACATACACGCATACTAGAAATTCATGTTACAAAATCTAACTGGGAATGATTATTTTTTTCTGTTCCCACTGGCATTAAATGAAAGCAAAGAGAACTGGAGCATCCAATGTAGCTGGTCGGCAAGAAGAGACTAAAGCAGGCATGTCCAAACTTTGGCCCTCCTGATGTTTTGGACCACAACTCCCGGAATTCCAAGCCTGTATCATCAATGGCAAAGGACTGTGGGAGTTGTGGTCCACAACATCTGGAGGGCCAAAGCTTGGACATGCCTGGACTAAAGTCTCAGGTTGCTATAGAAAGGTGATGTTGTTATTGAAAAGACGCCCAACTCTTTTCGCCTGTGGATTTTGGAAAGCCTTCTTCTTCAGTGGCAGTGTTCACAAAGATTTAAAAGTTTTGCCGTAGTTCTATGAGGGTAAAAACCCTTCCTTCTTGACTTGCTGCAAACTCTCTTCTTGCCTGCCTCCCACCAGCATTACAACCTAGAAATACTTTTAACAATGTGTTGTTTATTAAAGTTTTAAAGTTATACATAAAAAACAAAACAAACATTTGTTAATAGAAATCTCATACAACATGGCAATTATTTGTATTCAAAATAGTAATCAAGAACCGAAAACATAAATAAGACAAAAATGTACAAATGAAATAGAAAATAAATGACACAAAACTTATTAACTTTTTGCACCCTTCACCTTTGGAGCTATTAATTTGTTTTAAAACAACTTATAATATTGCTTTGTTATCATCCTTCCTAATGTTGCCCTCATTCTTTCCAGCAATAAACTGAATCCTTACTAGTATATTGTTTGACTTTCTCAAGTACTTTTGCCAAAAATGGGCTCCAGATACCTTTAAAATCATTGGTATGGGATACCCTTTTACTCATTTTCAAACCACAAGTTATCATTGATAGCCTATTCCATATTTCTTTATACCAATCCTCAATTTCAAATTGGTTACTAGGAACACCAACTTTTTTGCCATGATTACTTTGACAATGTTTTAAAAGAATATAGGTTTTGTAACTTGGACTATGAGGAGGAGGCTCTGATTTTAAGCACTTGGCATGGGTCTGTAAAGCGACAATAAAATTGAATTTAAAACAGGATCTTCAGTAGCTGCATTTTGGATGCCATCTCAAAAAAGGGAACTGGAAAAGGTTGAAAAGAGAGTGACTAAAATGATTACTGGGCTGGGGGACCTGCCTTATGAGGAAAGGCTAAAACATATGGAGCTCTTTAGTCTTGAAAAAAGGCGCCTGAGGGGGGATATGATTGAGACATACAAAATAACGCAGGACATGAGTCAAGTGGATAGAGGGACGCTCTTCTCCCTCTCACAAAATACCAGAACTAGGGGACATACACTCAAATTGAGGGCTGGGAGAGTAAGAAAATGTTTTTTCACCCAGCGTGTTGTTAGTCTGTTGAACTCTCTACCACAGGTTGTGGTGATGGCATCTAGCCTGGCTGCCTTCAAAAGGGGATTGGACAGATTCCTGGAGGAAAAGTCCATCATAGGCTACAAACCATGTTGGAGATACAGTATGTAATCTCCAGGCTTAAAACCGGGGTACTTCAAGGGCCAGATGGAGGGGAGTGGTATCAGGAGACAGAGATCTATTCTAGTCTCGTGCCCTCCCAGACACATCTGTTGGGGCCACTGTGAGATATAGGTACAGGAAGCTGGACTAGATAGGCCATTGGCCTGATCCAGCATGGCTCTTCTTATATCTAAAGGAACATTTGCTTAACATGATTTCATTTGGAACGAATTAATTCCTTTATCCAAGGTACAGCTGTAGTTACTTACTTGTCATGCTGCTCCTGTAGCCTAAGTCCATTATGGGGGGCTTACAACATGAGAAACAACAAGTTATGTATTTATTTATTTTGGAGTATTCCACGCCCCCTTTTTTTTCTCCTGTGAAAAAGGCAGCTTACAGTGATGAGGGATAATATACAGTCCAGTACTATTAAGACATGTTCAAGTATTCAGAACAGGGAATTGGGGGACATCTTACTTACAGCATTAAAAGACAACATGACATTAAAGCTACAAGAGATGGGGAGTTGTTAAAAGGAGAGTAAAATTCCAAGTACAGTGGACCCTCGTATAACAAACGGTTTGTATAATATAAAATCTGTACAACATAAAACATTCTGGAGATAGGGGAAATTTGCTTAACAGTATCGCCTGTGGGGCGAATCTGTACAACGTAAGAATGGTCATGATTAGGGATTACTCTGTTTTCAGTGCATTCCTATGGGAAATTTGTATAAAGGACATTTTGCTTAACATAATATCATTTAGAACGAATTAATTCCTTTGTACAAGGTACCACTGTACAGTACTGTAAAAATTATGGAAACTAGCATTGGAAACATAGTTTTGGTGTAATCACACAAGGTTATAAGTGGCTAGAAGGACAACAACCAGTCAACCTCAAGCATAATTGACTGCAAAACTAAATCTTCAAAACAGACCTCAAAGAACGAGTGCCACACCGTTCAAAGCAAAACATTAGATTAGATGAGAAAATGGGTGTCGCCAACTTCTGGTTGGCTTTCCAAGGGTTAAAACGATAGAGCTGCCCTTTCCTGAAAGAGGCGGCATACAGAAGGTGGTAGTAAGTAAATAGTGGAGCGGGGCCCTTTCCTGCTCGGTCCCCCACCCCACCCCCGCCGCCGCCACCAGCCTGTGGGAGGACCCGATGCCTTTTCCCATTTGCAAACTGAAGGTTTGGTTTTTAATCTTAATTATTATTATTTTTTGCATGCGCGCGCACCTTGGACTATCCTTCAGACCCCCAGATTTTTGCATCTTGCCTCGCCTAGGAGGGTGAGTCGGCATCCTATATATGCATCGCCTTTTAGGGTGGGGGGAGCTTCGGTGGCGATCAAAGCAGCCCCCCCTTTCCCTTCCTCCCTCTCCCCCTCCCCCCAGCGCGCTTTTCTCCCGGGAAAGGGAGGGTCCAAGGGCGCAAGACCGACGGCATAGGATCGGGCGCAAGGGTTGGGCGGGAGCGCGATGGGTACCTCGATAGCCGGGCTGTCACTTTCTGGAGATCCAGATTTCCTCCCACTCCCTTCCTCGCCCTCTGCATTTAATCGTTTAGAAAAGGAGAAGAAAATAAATGTTGCAAAAAAAAAATAACTACTGTATTTCTAAAGCTCGGATATGACATGCCATTGAATCAAATATAGTTCCCCCTTCTCTTCACGCTTGGAGTTCTTGAGAGCTCCCTTTCCTTCCTTCCGTTCCTTTGTTAACCGCCTTTCCGTTCCCCTCCATTTTCTGCTCTCGAAAGGCAGACATTTGGAGACTCGGAGCTCGACATTTATACGGTAGGAAAGCATGAAAAAGCATTCCTTTGTAAACAAAAGTTTTCTTTTGCCCACGAATATCTACGCTGATCTTTTGCCTTTCCAAGGCAGGGGAAGAAGAAAGGGAGCAGATCTGTCCATCTTGTGGATTTTTCCTCGTCCAAAGAGAAAAACCCAATCCACCCCCCACCCCCTCCAATCTTTCCAACAAGAACAAGACAGACAGGTCTCTTTGTTGCTCCTTATTATCATCCTGCTTATTTTGCACAAAAGCTCCTTGCTAAAATATTATTTATGAAGCCTCATCAAGCTCAACCAGCCAGGGTGTGTTGCAAAGGTGGCTGGGCCCTGCCTCCAGGTGCTTGCAGTCTAATCCAGTATTGGACACACCAACAAACAAGAAGAACAAAACAGGGAAGGGAAGGAGGGCGTGGAACAGAAATACACTGAGACCTCCTTAAAACAAATGCCTCATAATCTCTCTCTCTCTCTCTCTCTCTCTCTCTCTCTCTCTCTCACACACACACACACACACACACACACACACACACATACACACACACACACACAAACTGGTAGGAAGAAAAAAGTTTATGGGAAGAGACATGCTTCGCCCTATGATGGGATACTTCATAAGAGCATCCTTGCTGGAGCAGGCCACAGCCCATCCAGCCCAGCCTTCTGTGTCACACAGTGGCTCACCATTTGCTTCAGGGTATTCCCAAGCAGATGTCTTCACCTGCTTATGATTCCCTGCAAATGGCAATGAGAGATAGCCTGCCTCTCTCTCCAACTCGGAGGTTGTCCTTAGGCATCCATAATGATAGCGATTGAGACCCTTGTTCTCCATCGACTTGTCCAATGCTTTCTTAAAGCTGTCAAGACTGACAGCTGTCACCAGTTCTTCTGGCAGGGAGTTCCAGATACCAGTGATCCTCTGGTTGAAAAAGTACTTGCTCTTATTGTTTGCGATCCAGCACCCAAACGTTTCATGGAGTGTTGTGCGATAGGAAAAACAGCTTTTCTTTATCTACTTTGTCCACACCTTGTATGATTTTATGAACTTCATTCAGGTCACCTCTTAGGCGCCGTCATTCAAGAGTGAAGAGGCCCAGCTGTTGCAGCCTCAGAGGGTAAGGAAGGTGTTCCAGTCCCCTAATCATTCTGGTTGCCATCCTCCGTACTTTTTTCCATTTCCATAATATTCTTCTGGAGGTGTTGTGACCAGAATTGTACACAGTACTCCAGATGGGGCCTCACCATCGATTTATAAAGAGGCAAAATGACACTTTAGAAGATGACTTATTTTCTGTATCCTTCCTATTGATCCCTAGCATTGAGTTTGCTTTTTTCACTGCTGTGGCACACTGGGTTGACACCTTCATTGAGCTGTCCACCAGGACACTAAGGTCCCTTTCCTTGTTTGTTACAGAGAGTTCAAACCCCATCAGTTTATAAATGTAATTGGTTTTTTTTTTGCCCCAACGTGCATCACTCTGCACTTGCTAATGTTGAAGCTCATATGACACTGGTATGCGCAATCCTCCAGTGTCAAGAGATCCCCCATTGGAGCTCCTCACAATCTCAGTTTTTCCTACCCTGTAACATTTTGTGTTGTTGGCCAATTTGGCTACCTTGCTATTTACTCCTGTTCCTAGATCATTTATGAAGAGGTTGAAAAGCAGGAGTCCCAGTACTGAACCTTGGGGGACCCCACTTTCTGGGGGATGGGGTCGATTTTGATGTCATTCCACTTTCCGTTTATAGTACCCAGGTCCCGGTTCCTGATAGACGAGGGAAAGGTGGTGACTGCAGACCTCAAGTCCTCTTGCCTTGCTGTAAAAGTCAAGACACAAGAGGAGAAGGGTTTCTGGAAGGAAAGGGAGAAATGGTAATCCCAGGCATATATTCTTAATTCTTTCTGATTGGGAGAAACAAGCCCCCCCCCAGCTGCTCCTCCCCCTTGGCTCCCGAGATGCAGTGCCTGCTGAGAGTGTGCTCTGCATTTCTAGGGAATATTGGGTGGGATTACAGTCCATGTAGTTCAGGCCTGCCCAAAGTCCGGCCCGGGGGCTAAATCCGGCCCATCCGGCCATTCTGAGTTGCCCGCGGCTGGCCAGCCACCCCTCCCTCCCCCTCCTTTGCCCCATGTTTTTTTTAAACAATCTTCTGCCAACACTGAGACTGCTGGGAAGCTTGGGTGGACGGGTGGTCTGCCGCCACCGGCACCGCAGGGAAAAGTGTGGGGGTGGGCAGGCCAGTGGGCCTCTGCCACTGCCAAGGAGCTTTGGGGTGGGCTGGTGGACGAGCCGTCGCCACCGCTGGGGAGCTTGGGGGTGCAAGGTTGCACAGATCACTTCTTCCAAGGGGCGACCTGTGGCCACGGCTCCCTGTGCTTCCTTTGGTCCCCACCTTCCTTCTTTCCTCCCTCCCTTGGTCCCCACCTTCCTCCCTTCCTCTCTTGGTTTCCACCTTCCTCCCTCCCTCCCTTGGTCCCCGCCTTCCTTCCTGCAGGTGGGGTTTCAAGGGGTCAGTGGGTGGGGCTTATGGGTCAGTGGGTGGGGCTTGCAGTGGGGTGGCAGGGTCAGGGAGCAACCGGCCCCTGACACATTCTCAGCCACCAAATCTGGCCCTCCTTACAAAAAGTTTGGGCACCCCTGATGTAGTTGTATTCAGCCACTTCCCAGAAGAGACAGCCCTAACGTTAGACAACATGAGCCAACTGCTTCAAGCAACTGATGCTGGGGTTTGGCAGAATCTCTCTCTCTCTCTCTCTCACACACACACACACACACACACACACACACACAGAGTTGACAGAGATTGCTGTGTGTACCTCATGGTGCATCCTGTCCCCAATAACTTTATTTGTTTGTTTGTTTGTTTGTTTAGCTTGTATGCCGCCCACTATCCAAAGGTCTCTGGGCGGCTCACAATCAAAACAGACAATTAAAACAGCAAAATTATGATAAAATTAGAACAATAAAAACACGTAAACACAATAAATGCAATACATTAAAAACACAACACTAAAATTGCCATTAGGACCCACTATCATAGTTAAAAAAAACTTCTGGAATTAGCCATTATTGGGCTTGGTGGAGATATTCTTCACATAAGATGACACTTGGCAGTCTTGAAGATTGACTACTGCATTGCCGGTGGTGGTGGGGGAGAGCTATCCTTGGAGATTATACTACAGCTGCAACAGGTGCAAAATGCAGCAGTCAGGTTAGTGTCAGGGCACCTTGAGATTCAAGCTTCTCTCCCCACTCTTAGCTCGCTTGCACCCTGCCACTGGAAGTGTACTAGTCACCTTCCACGAACTCTGGAAACTAATGCAGTAGGACCCCCGTATCCACTGATTCAGTTATCCATGGTTGCCACAAAGCAAGCTACTATCTCAAATAGCAGCTGTAAAACAAGCTATTGTCACAAAACAGCAGTTTTTTGGGGGGCGTTCTCTCTTATCCACGTTTTTGTTATCCATGGAAAGGCCTGGAACCAATCCCCGGCAGATACTGGGATCCTACTGTAAAAACACAGCTTTTCAGAGAAGCTTCATCCCCTGTGGGGGTGTTCTGTGTTTATCTTGGTGGTTTTTTCGCCACTGGGAATTATTCAGGGAGGGAGAGGTTGCTTTGGGGAATGTTTGTTTGGTGTGGATGGGTGGGGTTGGGTATTTTTATGCTTTATGTGGTAAACCACCCCAAGTCCTGGCCTGCCACTAGATATTTATTGGGGTGGTTTACCACATAAAGTATAAAAATACCCAACCCCACTCATCAAGTATATAAATATATAAATATCTAGTACATAAACAAATCAGTAACTTTTGGTGATATACAATCCTATGTGTTTCTCTTTGGATGTGGAAAGGGGAAAAGGAAAACATAGCTATAGGTTATAGTCATACTGTACTACATGTTAGATTTCACTCCCTAGTACTTCTGGATTCTTTTTTCTATCATTTATTGGATTTATGTGAAATATGTTGTTCTGCCAAAACTTGTTTTGTGGCTTAATTTTACCGCTTGTACATTGTTTATCATATGTTGTGTATATGTCACAGCCCTTTTTATTATGTTGTTCATAACTATCATGTGGTTCAGATTTCTCTTTGGGAAAGTCGGGTGGTCTTTAAATGCAATAAATAATAATAATAATAATAATAATAATAATAATAATAATAATAATAA
>JAHTLZ010000284.1:155162-172690 GCA_023846285.1 Phrynocephalus versicolor
TAATAATAATAATAATAATAATAATAATAATAATAATAATAATAATACCTTTATTGTCAATGTACAACATGTGCACAATGAAATTGGCTGAATCGCCCTTGCCCACCCCCACCCCCATCCCACCCCCATCCCTCTAGCAACCGTTCAGTCTTATTGCACCCTGTGTACTTGACACAGAATGCGCCAGCCCACAGGTCAGTTCTAAGGGAGGGGGCAAACAGAGGCAGCACCTATTCTGAGCACAGAGAAAGTGGTGACAGGCTCTGTTGGTCCAGGTATTACCTTATGTAACACAACAGGCAATAAGCAATACAGGAAGACCCCAGTATCCGCTGGGAATTGGTTCCAAGCCTTCCCGTGGATAATGAAAACCGTGGATAACAGAGAATGCCAAAATGTTCCCAAAACTGCTGTTTTGTGATAGTAATTTGCTTTACAGCTGCTCTTTGTGATGGTAGCTTGCTTTACAGCTGCTCTTTATAACAGTAGCTTGCTTTGCGGCTGCTGAATTATTTATTTATTTTTTCCTCTGCCGACCGTGGATAACTGAATCAATGGACAATGAATCAGTGGATACGGGGGTCCTACTGTATATATCTTATTTGTCTGGTGTAGAAAATAAAATTTTAAAAAAGGAATAAACATTGAGAAGTTCTGTCAGGATACCTTCGTAACAGTATGTTACATATACTCTTGGACTAAAACCCCCAGAAGCCTTCACTACCAGCTGTCCCGACCAGGATTTCTGGGAGTTGTAGTCCAAGAACAGCCAAAGGTTGAGAACCACAGCTTTTCAAAATGCCTTTTAAAAATAATGTTTAGAAAGCAACTGGGAAATGTTCCTCATTGCATCAGGAAGATAACTGAGTTCCCTTCCATCCATTTTTGCTGGTTTATGCACATTTCAACGTGCTGGTGCCCGTTATTTTCCAACAATGTAGCTTGTTAATTGTCACTCGGTTACCTGTAATTCACAAATTCTGACCTTTTCTGTCGATGTTGGCCTCAGAAGCTTCTATAGGGATTTTGACCCTTTTTAAAAAAAAATAAATGCACTCTTTCTTTTCAGGGCCCAGGGATGTTCCACGTGGTGACTGTGAATTTCCCTGATGGTGAGCGAGGCAAGTTGGTCAAGGAGGAAGCCAGAGACGAGAGCCACTCAAGGAGTAAGCATGCCTTATTTCAGGGCTATGACTTCCAGCAAAGCAAAGCAAAGTGTTCTGCTTATATACCGCCCCATACAACTTCAAGTCGTCTCTGGGCAGTTTACAGGTTTTTTTAAAATTACAGTATGCAGGCTACACATTGCCCCCCCCCCACAGGCTGGGTACTCATCTTACTGACCTTGTGACACAGTTACAATCACAATCAAAACTCGACTCGTGGTCCGCGTTCGATCCCAGAGCATTAAGACAGCCAGCTCGAGGTTCACTCAGCCTTCCATCCTCTTCCGCTTGGAAAATGGAGTTACCCAGCTCTGCTTATGACAGGCTCCCTTTCTTTGTTTGCGTACCTGGGCAGGGCTGGCTTCTGAGGTATGTTCCTTCCAAAGAAAAAAACCCAAATGGCATCTAAATTAGTCTGTTTTTCCCCCCTCCGTTGAGACATACTTGCCACCATCTTTGCTGCTTTTTATATCATTTTTTCATTTTTCTTATCATCTTTATTTGATGTTATTGTTTCATTTGGTTTGTTGTGAACCACCCGGAGTTCCATTGGAAGACGGGCGGTATAGAAATAAATAAATAAATAAATAAATAAATAAATAAATAAATAAATAAATAAATAAATAAGCAAGCAAGCCATTTGGACTGGTAGTTCATTTTTACTTCATCTCCGGCAACAGGATAGCTTCAGGCACCACAGAGCAGCAGATGTTATAAGTCAGTGGCTTCCAACCTTGGGTAAGTCAGATGTTCGTGGACTACAATTCCCAGAAACCCTGGCCAGCGATGAAGAGCAGTCCAAGAATGCCTGTGTTTACCAAGGCTGAGAACCACTGTTACAGGTTATAGGTGGAGCAGGACAGGCGCATGAGTCAGCAGTGTGATGCGGCAGCCATTAAAGCCAATGCGATTCTTGATTGCATCAACAGAACCATAGTCTCTAGATCAAGGGAAGTGATAGTATCACTCTATTCTGCTCTGGTCAGACCCCACCTGGAGTCCTGTGTCCAGTTCTGTGCACCTCAGTTTAGAAAGGATGTTGACAACCTTGAGCGGGTGCAGAGGAGGGCGACCAGGATGATTGAGGGTCTGGAAGAAATGTCTTACGAGGAGCAGCATAGGGAGCTGGGAATGTTTAGCCTCACAAAAAGAAGGCTGAGAGGGGATATGAGAGCCATGTTTAAATATTTGAAAGGATGTCACATTGAAGAGGGAACAGGTTTGTTTTCTATGGCTTCAGAGACTAGGACTCGGGGCAATGGTTTCAAACTGCAGGAAAAGAGATTCCATTTGAACATTAGGAAGAACTCCATGACAGTTAGAGCTGTTCGGCAGTGGAAGATGCTGCCACAAAGGAGGGTGGTGGAGTCTCCTTCTTTGGATGTTTTTAAGCAGAGGCTGGATGGCCATCTGTCGGAAATACTGTGATGGGGCTCCTGCATGGCAGGGAGTTGGACTAGATGGCCCTTGAGGTCTCTTCTAACTCTATGATTCTATAATTCTAAACAACCCTGTCCTCCAGAAATGGAGTAGCTAAGGTGGAGAAATAGCTGATGAGATTGACAGTGCAACCCTCTGAAGTCTGCCACCTGAAGCAGTGCAGGAGGTCCCCTTGACTAATGCCAGAAACCGTGAGGCCTTTGAGGTGGACATACCAAGTTCTACGGTGCTGATTTATTGGGGCAGAAGACTAGGCATATATAGGGGAGGGAGAAAGAAGTGGGTCCGGTAAGGACAAAGTATGTGTGGGGGGGGGGAGGGGGGGTTCTGCAACAGATCTCAGACAAGATAGGAAGCCAGAAGAGAGTTTTGAGGGCCTGTGTCATATAATCAGAGTTGGGAGGGGTGGGTTATTTTAGCACCGCAATGCTGGAAGAAGATGAGGTTGAGCTGCCTGGGCTGGCTCTGCCGTTACGCAAGGGCAGTGATCTCGGGTAGTGAATTTGATCATCATTAAAAAGCGGCAGAACATTCAGTAGTAATGTAGTATGGCTGTTTCTTTACTGTCAGGAAGATGGCAATAATTATTTATTTATTTTTATATTTGTATACTATGCCATTTTCTCAAAAGGGACCTATGGGCGGTTCACATAAAATACATATTTATTTTATTTATAAAAGATAAGAAATAATAATGATGATGATGATGATGATGATGATGATGATGACAGTTGCGCATGCACTGGTAACATCCCGTATTGATTACTGCAATGCGCTTTACGTGGGGCTGCCTTTGAAGACGGTTCGGTGATTGCAACTGGTTCAAGAATCGTGCTTCACTGCTGGTGAGTGGTAGGGCCACCAAGGAACACAGCACGCCGATTCTCTATAACCTTCACTGGTTACCAGTTGCTGCCCGAGCCCAATTCAAAGTGCTTGTTTTGACATATAAAGCCCTAAATGGCTTAGGACCTAGATACCTGAAGGACCGCCTCCTTCCATATGAACCTACCCGGCAATTAAGATCTGGTTAGGGAGCCCTCCTGAAAGAGACATCCCTTAAGGAGGTGAAGGGGGTGGCTTGCAGGAATAGGGCTTTTTCAGCAACTGCCCCCAGACTATGGAATGCCCTCCCAAATGAGACTCGCCTGGCGCCGACGTTGATAACATTTCGGCGCCAGGTAAAAACCTTCTTCTTCCAGAAGTTTTTTAACTAATGATTGTGGGTCCTGATGGCAATTTTAGTGATGTCTTTTTAATGTATCGTATTTATCGCATTTACGTGTTTTTATTGTTCTGATTTTGTTGTATTTTGATGTTTGAATTGTCCATTTTGATTGTGAGCCGCCCAGAGACCTTTGGGTAGTGGGCGGCATACAAGCTAAATAAATAAATAAATAAATAAATAAATAAATAAATAAATAAATAAATAAATAAATAAATAAAGGGAAAAATACACAACAGCAATTCTTCGGCCTCAAGTGCCCTTGGACATAGCAGGCCCTTTTCTGCTATGCCTCAGGCAGGAAAATATCTTGGGCCAGGCCGCGTGGCAGGGGCAGCACAGAGAGACACGAAATTTTCAGTAGTCAACTTCAGGTATTATTAAGAGAAAAGAAGCTTTGACAACTTTTCCAACTACCCTTAGTTGTAATACAGAAGTAAAGCAAAGCAAAGCGTGCTGCTTATATTCTGCCCCATAGCACTTAAAACACTCTTTGGGTGGTGTACAAGTAATGATGCAGGCTACACATTCCCCCCCCTCCCAGCAAGCTGGGTCCTCATTTTACCGACCACGGAAGGATGAAAGGCTGAGTGAACCTTGAGCCTGCTACCTGGGATTGAACCTCCAGGTGGTAACCACAGTTATGACTGCAATACAGCTGTTTAACTGTTGCTCCACAAGGCTCCAGGACTTCCAATTATCATCCAAAGATGTCATTTTTACAGTCATCCCCCCGCCATTTTGCGGTTCATATACTGTGGTCCCAGTATATCATAGGAGTGCAGTATATGAAGGAAAAGCCCCCAGAAGAAAAGCTGTGTGGACCTGTTTGAGGCCTCCTGCACTTAACCCAGGCCTGGTGTTACCCTGATCAGGCCTCCAACTGGCTTCCCAGGCTTGTCAGAGGCCCCAGAAGTACTTTTTGGCGAACTGGAAGTGGTTTCCAAAAAAACCCAGAAGTGGATTCCGGATTGCCCGAAACCACTTCTGGGGACTCTGACAGGCCCAGGATGCCCTTCAGAGGCCCGTTTGGGGCAGCGCCAGGCCTAAGGTAAGTGTAGGAGGCCCCAGACAAGCCCTCTAATCCCAACCTAACCCAGTATCCGCATATCGCAGATTTTCCTTGATCGCGGGTTGGGTTCGCATCCCTAACTCCCAAAATTAATCGGGGTATTACTGTAACATCTTCTGGAGAGGGGGAGGGAAACACCACCACAGCTTGAGTTGATCTTCTTTCTTTGGCCATACAAACTGACCCATCTGGGCTCTTTCCCTTCTCCTCCCCCCCCCACCCTTAGCTGATGGGCTAGCAAGTGAAAAAGGCAACAAATGGACAAACCCTCAGGAGATGGATCCCCACGGGTCGACGTCCCTGCCCGCCTCAGAAGCTGCCGGCAGTTTTGGCAACGCCGGAGACGCCGGCGAGAGCCAGAGCAGGCCGCGGCCTTCGCAGGAGGACAGCCCGGAAGGGGCCGAAGGAAGCTCCGCTGGCGGGAAGAAGAACTTGTGTTCTAATTGCGGGGGGCTCATCCTTCCCGGCTCGGTGCTCCTTGGGCCGCAGGGGTTCCCCCTAGGGATGAACCCCTACAAGTGCTCCGTGTGCGACAAGACTTTTGGCCAGATCACCAAGCTGATTGCCCACGAGCGGCTCCACACGGGCGACTGGCCCTACAAGTGCTCCTACTGCGGGAAGAGCTTCAACCGGAATTCGGACGTCTCCCGGCACGAGCGGATCCACACGGGCGAGAAGCCCTTCAAGTGCACCACCTGCGAGAAGTGCTTCAGCCAGCGGTCCAAGCTGATCGTCCACGAGCGCTTCCACACGGGCGACAAGCCCCACACGTGCTCGTACTGCGGGAGGAGCTTCCACCAGCGGTCGGACCTGGTGAAGCACGAGCGGATCCACACGGGCGAGAAGCCGTACAAGTGCTCCGACTGCGGGGGCAGCTTCCACCGCAGCTCCGACCTGGTGAAGCACAAGTGGATCCACACGGGCGAGCGGCCCTACAAGTGCTCCACCTGCGAGAAGTGCTTCCGGCAACGCTCGGCCCTCCTTTACCACGAGCGGACCCACACGGGGGAGAAGCCGTACACCTGCACCGCCTGCGGCAAGGGCTTCAGCTGCAAGGCCCATCTTGTACTCCATAAGAGGACCCACACCGGCGAGAAGCCCTACAAATGCAACTTCTGCGGGAAAAGCTTCACCACCAGCTCGTACTTCGTGAAGCACCAGAGGATGCACCTGGGCCAGGAACCCTTGCCCATGCTCTGAAGGAAGCGGGGGGGAACGTGGGGGACACCTCCAGGCTTCTCCAAGCAGAGACCAGCCATCGGCGTCTGTCTGATTCCTGATGGGACTGTACCGCTTCTGGCTGCAGGCGGGAAGCTGGTTATGGGAAGGCTTCCCCCCCCCCACCCCATATTTATTTATTTCTTAGATACACACAAGAAACAAGGATATCGGGCGGAAGCGGCCGCTGACGGTCTAGTTTTCCGTGTGCAAGGACGTCTCGGTTTAGACGCAGGCATGTCCAAACTTCGGCCCACCTGATGTTTTGGACCACGACTCCCAGAATTCAAAGCTTGTAGTTCCAATGGCAAAGGACTGTGGGAGTTGTGGTCCAAAACATCTAGAGGGCTGAAGTTTGGACATGCCTGGTTTGGAGGGCAGTCGCCAGAGAGCTCGTCCTCAGACTGCAACAGGAAACAGTTGAAGCCAGCGGACGATGGAAAGAAAAGCGGAAAATGATTTTTAATATTTGTCTGAAAATGGAGAGGAGACCCCCCACCCACCCACACACCCCAGTGTATTTATGCATGGAAAAATTGTCCTGAGAAGTCAAGTTCTGTAATTAATTGTCCGGTTAAAGAAAGGAAAGAGAGAAGGAAAACACACACACACACGCACATGCCTAATCAACCTGCCCAGCTTCTTGTCATGGTTTTAGAAAAAAGTAGCATCATATACATGGAAAAATACAGTAATCAGAGCGCAACGGGCAATGCGGTGAGGATTTTTTTTTAAAATGGGAAAGAGCAACAATGCTGAATAAAATGACTCTTACAATGGCACGGTCAGAATCTTGTTTGCAGAGGAAGTGCTCTGCAGCTGCTCAGGTGAGCTTCAGTTTGGAGTGACACAAGGCAGGAATGAACTCTGCAAACATTGGGAGACCTGGGCGTGAGAGGGGGATCTGGAACATTTGGGGTCAGGGAAGGCAGCTGCCCACGCAAGGAGCGGTTGAACAATGTTAAAAGCAGAAAGGAATTTGGCCCATAATACCAGAATGGGAACCAATTGCATTTAAGGAGTTTTTGAGGCCCTGATGGTTTATTTGAAAATGTTTTAAAACACACAGACATACAGCACCCCATGCACAGCATAGAAGGCAAAAGGCTAGAGGCCCTGCCTGAATCATCAAGTCATAAGAAACTAAGAAGAGCCATGCTGGATCAGGCCAAAGGCCCATTGAGTCCAGCTTCCTGCATCTCACAGTGACCCCACCAGATGCGTCTGGGAGTGCACGAGACTAAATATCTGTCTCCTGATACCACTGCCCTGCATCTGGCCCTTGAAGCACCCTGGTTTTAAGCCTGGAGATGATACATCTCCCTCATGGTTTGTAACCTGTGATGGACTTTTCCTCCAGGAATCTGTCCAATCCCCTTTTGAAGGCATCCAGGCCAGATGCCATCACCACATCCTGTGGCAGGGAGTTCCACAGAATAGTCATAGAATGATGAAGCTGGAATGGGGGGGGGCATAAGGCCATCAAATCTAACCCCACTTCCTCAATGCAGGAATCCAGATCAAATGATATCTGCCTGGTGGCTGTCCACATTTCTCTGAGTGCCTCCAATGTTGGAGCACTCACTTCCTACATAAGAACATAAGAAGAGCCATGCTGGATCAGGCCAACGGCCCATCTAGTCCAGCTTCCTGTATCTCACAGTGGCCCCACCAGATGCGTCTGGGAGCGCATGAGACTAGATATCTGTCTCCTGATACCACTCCCCTTCATCTGGCCCTTGAAGTACCCCGGTTTTAAGCCTGGAGATTACACATCTCCCTCCTGGTTTGTAACCTGGGATGGATTTTTCCTCCAGGAATCTGTCCTAATCCCCTTTTGAAGGCATCCAGGCCAGATGCCATCACCACATCCTTCCTCTTGAAGTCACCGGATCCATTTCCATGCTTGGCAGTTTTTCCTGATGTTCAACCAAAATTTGGCTTCCTGTAACTTGAACCCAATGTTGCATGTCCTGGCTCTGGGCTGATCAAGAATGGGATCCTGCCCCTCCTTTGCATGACAGCCTTTCAAATACTGATAGAATCATAGAGTTGGAAGAGACCTCGAGGGCCATCCGGTCCAACCCCCTGCCATGCAGGAACCCCCATCACAGGACTCCCGACAGATGGCCATCCAACCTCTGCATAAAAACCTCCAAAGAATGAGACTCCACCACCCTTTGTTGCTGTGTATTCCACTGCAAGACAGCTCTGTCAGGAAGTCCTTCCTGATGTTCAAATGGAATCTCTTTTCTTGTAGTTTGAAACCACTGCCCCGAGTCCTAGTCTCTGAAGCCATGGAAAACAAGCCAGCCTCCTCTTCAATGTGACATCCTTTCAAATATTTAAACATGGCTCTCATATCCCCTCTCAGCCTTCTTTTTGAAAGGCTAAACATTCCCAGCTCCCTAAGCCGTTCCCCGTAAGACATTTCTTCCAGACCTTAATTCCTCAAGTGCTATCATATTGCTCTCCTCCGTTTCCTCTAATTAACGCTGTACATGCCCAGTTCTTTCAGTCTTGCCTTGTAGGCAGTGTTGGCAAACCTATGGCACAGGTGCCAAACTGGCACTCAGTCCTTTCTGTGGGCACCAGCCATGGCCCCTTCACAGCCACTTGTATTCGGGTTAAATTGCTGTATTGGCACTGTGAAAAATTAGTGGGTTTGGGCACTCGGTCTCTAAAAGGTTTGCTCTAAGGTGTGCATGTGCACATGTGTAAAGCTTCATCAGCACAGCAGCCGCTGAGGTCGATGCCTATTTAGTTCTAACTAAGTAGAACCCCACTTGTTATCTGCTCCCATGCTTTCAAGAAAATAATGGGCAGTGGTTCTGAGCATTCTTCTGCCAGTTCCTTCAATACACTTGGATACAGTTCATCCAGCCCAGGAGACTGGAACTTGTTGAAGGTGATAAGGTGTTCCTCGGCCATTTGTTTATTAATCTCCAGCTGCAATCCTGTGCCTCTCCACTTGCTCTTCACGTTTCTCTGGAGAGTCATAGTCTGTTCTTGGGGAAAAGGCTTAAGCTAAAATAGGGAATTGATCACTTCTGCCTTTTCTTTGTCATTTGTTATCCTTTTCCCATCTCCGTTGAGTAGCTGGGCCTGTGTTTCTTCTCTTTGTATATACCTGAAGAGTGCATTTTTTTTGCTTGTATTGTCTCTAACTAACCTCAGCTCATTCTCAGCACCACAAGGCTGTTGGAAGGGCCATACTTGGCAGAATTTGCCTCCTAACAAATGTCAGGATAATGGAAACCTCCCAGAACTATGACATTATGTCTCTTTGAAACCCTTATAATTGTTTTTTTTTACTCTTCCTCCACATTTTGTTCTTGACTGGTTGCTCAGTAGTACAACTGCCGTGTTCTTTTTGGTTTTTGACCCCTGCTACATTGATCCAGGGACTCTCAATGGGACAAGTAATCTCGTGTATTTTTGTGCACGAATGTGTAGTTTTGATATATATTGCAACTCGACTTCCCATTCTATTCTTTCTGTTATTTTTGAACATTTTATATCCATCAGTTTCTGCATTCCAGTCTTAGGAGTCACCACCCTCTCCATGTTTCAGTTACTCCTATTAAGTCAAATTTACCCTCCTGATCTAAGTTTTCTAGTTCTTCTTGTTTGTTTCCCACACTCCTGGCATTCGTATATAGACACCAGAGATGATGTGATTTGTGGCCTAATTATCTTTGTACATTCTTATGAATATTATTAATGTTAATACAGACCCCCCATCAGCACTGTTTGGTCTGTTCTTCCATCTTGACCTCTGGGCTTGTGTCTCCCTCCCACTTCCAGTTCAGTTTAAAGCCCTCCTGAAGAGGTTCTTCTCACGGTGACCAAACATGTTTCTTCCCAGTCCTTGTAAGGTGCAAGCCTTCTCTTGCTAGCAGCCCATTTCCCAGGAAGCTTAGCTTGTGGTCCCCAAAACCATGTCCCCCCCCCCATATCAACACTGCTTTTGTAGTCAGTCCTTCACTGGGAGTATTGTCATTTCTCTTTCTATTCCTCTTCCAAGAAATGGTAGAATGGACGAGAAGACTAACGGGGGCCCAAAGTCTTTCACTTTTCTTCCCAGAGGTTCGCAGTCTGATGTGATCTTTTGAAAGTTGTTCGTGGCTCGTTATGTCTGAGAGTGACGAAGCTGCTTGGAGAGGTAGCGAAACATTTCGATCTTGCAAGAAAAGAAGTCCAGTTGACATGACTCAACTGCCAGATTACTACTATTATAGTAGTAACAAACTACAGAGGTGCCTCGACTTATTAATCCGTTCTGAAAGCATGCTCTTAAGTTGAACTACTCTTAAGTCGGGGTACCTATCTAAAAATTGAAAAAATAAGTTAAAAAAAAAGAAAAAATGAAAAAAAATTGTAAGTCAATATGTCTGTGAAGCTTCTCAGTCATCCAGGTGAGTTTATATGGAAGTTGAGTCATGGCTACTGGACTTCTTTTTCGAGAAATAGAAACGTTTCGCTGCTCATCCAAGCAGCTTCATCAGTCTGAATACAGCTAGTGCAAGTCCCCCATCCTATATAGGATGTATTCAGACCGATGAAGCTGTTTGGATGAGCAGCGAAACGTTTCTATCTCTCAAAAAAGAAGTCCAGTAGCCATGATTCAACTTCCAGATTTGCAAGGCAAGCAGACCATATCTAAAATTTCTAAGGCGGCAGTTAACATGCCAACAGTTTTTCTGCTCTTAAGTCGAGCTGCTCTTAAGTCGGGGTACCACTGTATATGGTTTATTATTGTCATCTTTTAAATGTTAATTGTAGCCATGGTCTATTTCTGGAGGGTGGTGGTGGAAACTGGTGGCAGTAAGATCCCCTGTATCACCTCAAGTGCCAAACAGGGTGCTCTGGAGGCAGGTAAGAGTTAGAGGAAAAAGAAAAAGAAATTATCCTTGCAAACATCTGGGAGTTGAGTCATGGCTACTGGACTTCTTTTTGACTCAACTCCCAGATAAACGAACCTGGATGACTGAGAATCTTCACAGACGTATCCTTGCAAACAAAAATCTAGAAGGTCAGGTAGAAATATTTTAGCCAAGCTAACTCATTGTCAACATCTTGGTATTTTTTTTTATGCACAGCAGCAGTCAAGAGCGACCCAGTCCATTCTGTCACTTCCAGACCGTATGTTGGGTTCCCCTGCTGGATGGAGGCCTCGCCATAGTTTCTTGAGGCCATGAAAAGTCAGCTGCGTGGCGTTCACCATGAGACCCAACCCCGTGGGAGGCAAAAAGGTCTCCCCGATTTACAGAACATTGAGCTGCATCTGTTGATTTTCAGGAATGGGAAAGCCCCCAGTCATTTTAATAGTGGCATCACTAGTGAATATCGTGGAATTGTAGACTTCACAGTGCTGTGGTGGTGTTGGGGGGGGGGGATAACTGTGTGTATGTCTCTCTCTTTCTTTTTTTTTGCGTATGTAGGATGAGGCCAGGTGTGAAGGCCAGATCCAGTCCCTAGTTCTCAGCATGTAATTCTGAATGCCTTTCTGTTGCTTGATTGTCTCCATGGGGAAGATACCAGGAAGGCGCTGGGTTCTCTTTTAGTGGCACCTTCATGGGACGAGCCTTTGAAGGGGAAAGAAAATGCATGGGTAAATTTATATTCACCGCCTTTTGTGGCTGGGATACTTTTTAAAAAAATGTTCTGTACATAAACTGAACGCTTTCTCTATGCCTTGACGGAATGACGCCATTCAGGTCGCCAGTTTTTTTACTCGGTAGCTATGCAACCCAAGACGCTTTCCTTGTGGCGCTGACTCTTCTTTCACACACACCTCTCCGTGTCCAGGCCTGGTTTTGCCAAAGAACTCTTTGCCTTAAGCCTGTCTTTACAACGTGCTGGTCCTCACGAGGAAAAAAAAGGTGTGACGCGTGAAAGTTCTTAAGGGTGGAAGAGCACCTCGGGGAGCTTTTTTCGCCTGATACGACTGTCTAAGCAATTCTGAAGCCTGCCTTACTTCACTAAACTTTGAACTTTGGACACACGCATGGATCTCGGAATGCTACCAAATAAGACGATGCAGGCACATCACCTAGAACAGTCCTCTGGGAAGCGTAAAGACCGCCTCAGATTTTCCGTCTTTCTACCTGTTGGCTTTTTGTGTTTATTTTCCTCTCTCCCTGCTTGGTTCCTCAGAGTAACCCGGTTGCGCCTATTTGGGGAATGTCCCTGTATGAAAAGGATGCAACGACCGACACGACGTATCTTTCTTGAGAGAGGAAATGTCGAGAAGTCAAACCAGTTTCTCGGTTTGATATCAACAGTTGTTTTCATCCTAGAACGGCAGAACAGGAAAGGACCCTCTGGTTCCATGTTTAGCATGCTTACCTTCTCGGCCACCATTTTGTTTCTAGCGCGTTTCGTGACTTTCTGCCTGCCAAATTCAAACTTTTGGATGAGGTCGTTGGATTAGGAAGGGGTAGGTGGTTGGTTCTCCGAGCCTTAAAGGAGGTGCTGTCCAAAGCAGAAAAAACAGTGGCAGGGAAGGTGGAGGGCATGGCCCTTTTTCAACTATTTTCCATTTATCTTGATTATTAACCAATATTTCCCCCTTCGCAGTGATGCTGTACAGGATTTAAATCTGCATGTCTGATGAAGCCATGGAACTGAGAGGGTTTCGAGACAGGAGGCATGAGGTGTTGACGTTGGAGACCCAGGACCACCAGGAATTCCTTGCCCTTGACGGGTAATGTTTGAGGAACACACGGTGTTCTTCAACTTAGCTCTTACGATGGCACTTTGTCTATGAAACGCATGCACGAGAGGCAGTCTTGTCTCTGCTTTCTGCCTCGAACGGTAACGACGCTGAACCCTGCCATGTCCCAACGGGTGGTGAACTACCGAAGGCAGCGCTAGCTAGTGGTTTTCCTGTCCATGATTATTGTCTCGTATGCCAGTTTTGTGTGTGTGTGTGTGTGTGCCTGTGCCTGCCTGCTATGCTTTATTCCTGAAATAAAATATTCATTTGATTGAGTTCTTTTCTTTCATGAGTTTCAAATTGACTACAGGATTGCAACCGTTGTTAAGCCCAGACAGACAAATCTAGAGAGGCAATAATGGGCGGATGAGAGAAATGTGAAGAGGGGGAAATGGGCAGGGATGAAATAAATGTGTGGTAAAAAAATGTCCCAATGCAGCCTCAGAACACCTCTGAGGTGAGGTGCCCCAATACTTCAATGCCACATTTTTAATGGTTATGAGTAGAGTACCCTGTAGATAAGCGGGATATAAATATAATAAATAAATAAATAAATAAATAAATAAATAAATAAATAAATAAATAAATATGATTTGACCCCCCTCCTGGAAGGAGTGTGAGGGACAGGCTTAACTTTTAACCCCTAAGTATAACTGCCCTCACCCCAAGGTCTCTCCCAGACAAAGATTGTTTAAAGCATTCTTTTCACACCTGCCTAAAAGTTTTGCACAGTACTGTACATCACAGACACTTGCCATTTTAACAGGTGTGTAAACTTTTTCTATCCACTGCACCTATAATTGCCATTCCCATGCCAAAACATGGTTACGATCTCTATTTTCAAGTACTCTACTACTGTTTGGCATGGAAATGTCAGGCTTAGCTTCCTCAAGCAATTCTAGGTAAGACCCCAAATTTGGAGGGGTTTGGGTTTCAGGGGGCTGAGTTATCAAAGTCCAAAGGGGGGTTCCCCTAGGAAAAATTCTTTCTAATTGGCTTCAAAAGACAAGCCGTGGCAGCGCTAATCACTCACCCGTGTGTGTGTGGGGGGTTACTATTCAGCTTCCGACTCAATTAGAAAGAATTTTTCCTAGGGGCACCCTCTTTGGCTCTTAATAACTCAGCCCCCTGAAACCCAAACCTCTCCAGATTTGGGGGGTTTACAGGGAAGTGTGTTAGGAAGCTCCCCTGCCAATTTGGTGCCTTTTGGGCTCAGGCCAGCATAGTGTTTCATTCTGTAACAGAACTACTTTAAACATTTGTTACAAATGAAGCGAAACTACTAACGAAACGGAAAAAAACTATTTTTTTGTTTTCTGCCCATCTCTAGTACATAGCTTGCTTGGTGGGGGGAATTGTAGCCACATAATTTTATGGCAAACAGCCCAGAGAGTACTATAAGCACTATGGGGCAGTATATAAGCAGAATACAGTACAGTGGCACCTTGTATAAAGGAATTAATTCGTTCCAAATGAAATTAGGTTAAACAAATTTTCCTTTATACAAATTTCCCATAGGAATTCATTGAAAAGTAAATGAAAGCGTTGAAAAGTAATCCCCAATCATAACCATTTTTATGTTGTACGGATTCGCTCCATAGATAAGAACATAAGAGCCATGCTGGATCAGGTCAAAGGCCCATCTAGTCCAGCTTCCTGTATCTCACAGTGGCCCCACCAGATGCGTTTGGGAGCACATGAGACTAGATATCTCTCTCCTGATACCACTCCCCTGCATCTGGCCCAGATGATTCTGTTAAGCAGATTTCCCCTATCTCCAGAATTTTTTTATGTTGTAGAGATTTTATGTTATATAAACCGTTTGTTATACGAGGGTCCACTATACTTTGTCATTCTATCTGTGCCTGGATCATGGATTTCTTATCAAAACGCTCACAGAGGGTCAGATTAGGTGACCACATGTCGTCAGCTCTCACTCTCAACTTGGGCACTCCACAGGGCTGTGTGCTGAGCCCACTACTGTTCAGTATTTACACCTCTGACTGCACTCACACTTCCTGAAAATAAAATCATCAAGTTTGCCAGTGACACAACAGTAGTGGGACTCATCTCTGGTGGAGATGAGTCCGCCTACTGCAAGGAGGTGCATCGGCTGCTACGGTGGTGCAGAACTAACAATCTGATAATAAATATCAATGAGACCAAAGAGCTTATAGTGGAGTACCGAAAAAGGAAACCAGACACTCAGCCCTTGATTATTGATGTGCTTTGTGTAGAGCGGGTGACGGACAGTAAGTTCTTAGGAGTCAATCTGCAGGAGGATTTGCTCTGGAGTGCCAACACTGAAGCACTGGTTAAGAAGGCCCAACAGAGATTATATCTCCTGAGACTTCTCAGGAGGGAACAACTGTCTAAGGGTGCGTTTACACAACCCCTAAGATCCGCTGGCCACTTAAATTCGGACCAGAGATCATCAGGGCTTGTCGCTCTTCCTGTGTTCCCACCCCTCCACACACCATTGCTCTCGTCTGCGTGAGGGGAGGGAGAGAAAAAGGGAGAAAAGAATTCAGGCTCACCTCCGTCTGCCGGGTCGCAGCCCCGGAAGAAAGCATTCCAGTCTCTTAAGGTCTCTTAAAGGGGCGGGGGGCAACAACAAACTAACACAAGGCTAGGAGAGCCCAGCACTTACTGCTTTACATCCGCATCAGAATTTTTTCACCTTAGGAGACCAGATACTTGAAAAGTGTGCTGGGATGCGCTTAGGTGGGCGTGGTCGCACTCATTTTTTTTTAAAACTCTGGAGCTGGTGGGAAAACAATTTTAAGCTCTGGATCTGGGAGCCATTTGCCTCGGATTTTAGGGGTCGTGTAAAAGCGCCCTAAGAAACTGTTGGTAACCTTCTACCGGGGCTTTACAGAAAGCACTATCACTTACTGTCTCTGTGTCTGGTTCGCCAGTTTCACAGTGGCAGACAGAAGGCCGCTCCAGAGGGTTATAAACACTGCTGAGAGGATAGTGGGCTCTCCTCTTCCTCCTTTGGAAGAATTATACAACTCCAGATGCTTAAGGAAGACATTTAGAATTCTGAGAGACCCTTCGCATCCTGGCCACCAATTTTTTGAACTGTTGCCGTCTGGCAGTAGATATAGGACTCTTGGCTCAAGGACAAATAGACTAAAGAACAGTTTTTATCCCAGAGCGGTTTCCAAGTTAAATGCGACAGTTTTAGTGCCAGTTTAAGTAGTGTTTTAAATTTTGTAAGCGATTTTAAGAGTTTTTAATATCTTGTATGGTGTTTATGTGTTTTATGTGTTTTGTATGGTTCCTTCTTTAGACTGTGTAGTGGAACAGCACTCTAATTTCGTTGTGCATATCTTGCATATGCATAATGACAATTTAAAACTATTATATTCTATTCTTTAATAATGAAAAAATGGCTGAAATTTGGAAGCAGACTGGAAATTGAGATGAAGCTGATCATAAGAGACAGAAACAGTTCAGGTATCAAGCTGAATTTAAAATGGCAGGTTAAGGCTGCAAAGGTGTAGTACGACTAAGGGCGCTTTTACACAACCCCTAAGATCCGCTGGCAACTTAAATTCGGACCAGAGATCTTGGGGGTTTGCTCCTCTTGCTGTGTTCCCACCCCTCCACACTCCCTTGCTCCTGTCTGCATGAGGGGAGGGAGAAAAAAAGGGAGAAAAGAATGCAGGCTCACCTCCACTCTGCCATGAGCTGCCCTGGGAAGCATTCCATTCTCTTAAAGGGGCGGGGGGGGCACACAAGGCGAGGAGAGCCCAGCACTCACTGCTTTGCAATCCGCATCAGAATTTTTTCACCTTCGGAGGCCAGGTACTTGGAAAATGCGCTGGGATGTGCTTAGGTGCGCATGGTCGTACTTTTTTTTTTTAAAGTCCGGAGCTGGAGGGAAAACAATTTTGAGCTCTGCATCTGGGAGTTCTTTGCCTCAGATTTCAGGCCTAAGACTCTTCCTAATTTGTCTAGGATAACAAAATAGTCTTCACAAAGCACCTGCCAGGCTAGAAGGCAAGTGCCAGGAAGGCCTCTCTTGAAGATGCTTATCACAGTGTCACCAGTCTTCCATAGGCCTAAATCTTCTTCAGACAGGTTTAAAGAGTTTGGGGGCATTATTCTCCGATTCCTGCAACTGGGGCTGACAGGCTTAGTGTTGGCTTCTGGCTGTGAAGGGAGCAGTATTGAGAGCACCCTCCATTTTGCCTTTGCTCCAGGCTGGGAAAAACGGGAGCTGGACAACCCAAGACCATGGCTGGTCATGATAAAAGGGGGGGGCGGATTCGCAATAGCCACACCTTCAAGGAGAATCCTAAAGGGAGGCCAGTTGAGATCTCAACTACCCACAAGCCAATCCTAGCATGTTTTCCCCCAAGAGCAGCCATTTTGCAAAGTGAATGCATCTTCATTACCTACCAAACTGGAAGCCAAACCGAAATAGTACAATCAATTAGTCAGAGATGCCAAATATTAATCAATAGTTTAATAATAGAACACAAATCCAAACATGAAATGTTCCAACATAAATATGACAACTTCAGTCACAAGGTCTGTTTAGTGGGTCAAACAAAGGTTGATCCAATGAGAGGGTAATGTGCAATTAATTTTCAGAGACATTTACAGGGACTCCCGGCTCAGTCGAATCATTGCGACTTTCAGCACATATGTCTTCCCACACTCCTGGCATTCGTA
>JAHTLZ010000284.1:180690-233222 GCA_023846285.1 Phrynocephalus versicolor
ACATGGAGTGGCTGGGCTATGCAGGCAGGTGACAGTGGTAAGGATCCTCTTTTGTTACCATTGCTCTCCTCTCTCTAACCCACCTGGCCAGTGTTAGGAAAGGAGAGGTCCCTCTAGCAATGGCTGGAGCCACCAGGTCGTGTACCTGTGTATTTTCTGCACTGCAATTACTCCCAGGCCCTGCTACATCAAAATGAGCCCAGGACCGCAGTCAGAGGCTCCAGGAAGCAGAACAGCGGGCATAGAAGGGTGTGTGGGGGGAATGATTCCTGCCATTTCCCAAGGTGAGGAGATTTTTTTTTTTTAAATCACTGCATTCCTCTGGGTTTTGAAAAGGAAACTTTTCATGACTGTCGCCATTCCCAGCAAGCAGCACTTGGTTCAGCACCCCGGTGTCATGTTATGATTCCAATGTTTAGTTCAAAACACATACCATTTATGATGCTGCCTAAAGCAGGCTGAAAAAAGGGGTCAGCAATATTTTCAACCACTCAGGAAAATAGAAAAGTAATCCAGGAAGCAGAGCTTTTTTAAAAGAGTCACACGTCAAATAGTAAAGACAGTTCCATATGCTTCTTAATTAAAGCAAAGAAAAGGCATAATAATATATACTGTACTTCTTTTACAAAAAGTCCACAGGGACAGAAATAAGTCAGTATTTACCTGTTATATGCTGCCCTAAAGTCCTTAAATCACTCTCAAGGTGGTTTACAATTTAATTCTTCGGGTGACACATTGCATCCCGTTCCCCTCTGTGAGCTCAGGTTGCGAGCAGAGTCTTAACAGCAATTTAACCACTACACCACATGACTCTACTAAATAACAATTCTTATGATCAAAATTGATGTCTACGTCTTTACCACTTCTATACCCCCAAATCCCCTTTGTCAAGAATACATGAAATTTAAACTGGAGCTACACGTCAGGTATGTGTTACAATAGGCCACGGTTCCTTACGACTGTCTCTTAGTATTTCCTGGTGGTTCACAACAGGTGGAATCTGAACCATCAACATTTTCCATGTTATTGGGATGGGAAGCGTTTCTTCTCTGCATGGATCCTCTGATGGCTCACAAGGTGTGAGTCCTAGCAAAACATGTCCCACACTCCAGACATTTAGTAAGGCTTCTCTCCTGCGTGGACTCTCCTGTGCTTCAAAAGGTTTGAACTCCATCCAAAACATTTCCCACACACCAGGCATTTGTATGGTTTTTCTCCTGTGTGGACTCTCTTATGACTCACAAGAAGCGAACGGTGGGAAAAACACTTCCCACAATCTTGGCATTTGTACAGCTTCTCTTTGTTATGGACTCCCTTATGCTTGAAAAGGTCTGAATTCTGAGCAAAGCATTCCCCACATTTTTGGCATTTGTAAGGTTTCTCTCCTGTGTGGATTCTCTTATGATTCAGAAACACCGAACTCCAAGCAAAACATTCCCCACACTCATGGCATTTATATGGTTTCTCTCCTGTGTGGGATCTCTTATGCTTCAAAAGTCCTGAATTCCGAGCAAAGCATTTCCCACATTCTTGGCATTTGTAAGGCTTCTCACCAGTGTGGACAATCTTATGATTCAGAAACACTGAACTCCAAGCAAAACATTTCCCACATTCCTGGCATTTATATGGCTTCTCTCCTGTGTGGGCTCTCTTATGCTTCAAAAGGCCTGAATTTCGAGCAAAGCATTTCCCACATTCTTGGCATTTGTAAGACTTCTCTCTAGTGTGGACAATCTTATGATTTAGAAGCAGTGAATTCCGTGCAAAACACTTCCCACACTCTTGACATTTGTAAGGTTTCTCTTCTGTGTGGATGGCCTTATGCCTCAAAAGGTCTGAATTCCAAGAAAAACATTTCTCACAATCCAGGCATTTGTATGGTTTCTCTCCCGTGTGAACTCTCTTATGCTTCTCCAGCTGTAACCTGTGGGCAAAACATTTCCCACACTCCTGGCATTTGTTGGGTTTTTCCCCTGTGTGAACAATGTTATGCTTCATAAGAGTTGAATTATGAGCAAAAGATTTCCCACAGTCCTGGCATTGATATGGTTTTTCTCCTGTGTGGACTCTTGTATGGATGACAAGCTGTGACCTCTGCGCAAAACATTTCCCACACTCCTGGCATTTGTACGGTTTCTCTCCTGTGTGGACTCTTTTATGCTTCTCAAGGTGTGACTTCTGGGCAAAACATTTCCCACACTCCAGGCATTTGTACAGTTTCTCCCCGGTGTGGACTCTTTTATGCTTCTCACAGTGTGAGCTCTGGCCAAAACATTTCCCATACTCCTGGCATTTTGGGTTTTTTTCTCCTGTGTGAACCCTCTTGTGCTTTATAAGAGCTGAATTCTGAGCAAAACATTTCCCACATTCCTGGCATTGATATGGTTTTTCTCCTGTGTGGACTCTTGTATGGATCACTAGCTGTGACCTCTGGGTAAAACATTTCCCACAGTCCTGGCATTTGTACGGTTTCTCTCCTGTGTGGACTCTCTTGTGCTTCTCAAGGTGTGACTTCTGGGCAAAACATTTCCCACACTCCTGGCATTTGTTGGGTTTCTCTCCTGTGTGGATTCTCTTATGCTTTATAAGATTTGAATTCTGAGCAAAACACTTCCCACAGTCCTGGCATATAAATGGTTTTTCTCTTGTGTGGACTCTTGTATGAGTCAAAAGAACTGAACTATGGGAAAAACATTTTCCACAATCCTGGCATTTATAAGGCTTCTCTCCTGTGTGGGCCCTTGTATGTTTCAAAAGCAGTGAACTGTAGGCAAAGTATTTCCCACACTCCTGACATTTAAAAGGCTTCTCTCCTGTGTGGATTCTTCTATGAGTCACAAGCACTGAACGCTGAGAAAAACATTTCCCACAGTTGTGACATTTATAAGGCTTCTCTCCTGTGTGGACTCTTGTATGTGTCACAAGCTGTGACCTGTAGGCAAAGTATTTCCCACACTCCTGGCATTTGTGTGGTTTCCCTCCTGTGTGGAATCTCTTATGGAGGTTGATGTCCAAATTGCTACTTATATATTTCCCAGACACTTCACTTACAAAGTAATTCTTTCTAGTATGAACTCTTTTATGAGGCATCGGGCCTATCTTCTTGACAAACTGTTTTCTACCCATAACTGAGTCACGGAGCTTCTCTTGCTTAGAGTTTTCGTCTTCTGTGTGAGGTCTTCTGGATCCAGAAAGCTCCAATTTCTCTGTGAAAGTCTTTCCACACTTGGAACCTTCAGTCTTCTCTCTCCAGTTATCTTATGGGAAGAGAAATGAGGAAAAGAATGAACAGATCTAGAGATCTACTTCCCTGGTACTTATCCCACTTTAACGCCTATCCACAAACCCCATGTTCTGTTACCTGGATAGGAATTGTGCGATTTCTAATTCAGCCTATCTAGAAACGACCAGGTAGGGCAAGGTTGAGGCAACACACAAAATGTGGGCACCCTGTGCCGTTTCATTTTATGACTCATCTACATCTATTATTTCCTCTGTCCTTATTAGAACTTGGAGCTTACTCATGATTGAGGAACCACCTTAACCTCTAAACTCTAGATCAGTGGTTCTCAACCTGTGGGTCCCCATATGGTCCTGGACTGCAACTCCCAGAAGCCCCTACCACTCACTTTGCTGGAAGGGATTTCTGGGAGTTGCAGTCCAGGAACATCTGGGGACCCACAGGTTGAGAACCACTGCTCTAGATCTAAGGGTCTTGATGGACTAAACATCCAAGGTGACTCAGCCGTGTGATACAGCTGCTTTCTTCTGATCCAGACAAGACATTTTTGCCAATAAAAGCTTCAAGGTTTTTTTGTTTTGTTTTGTTTACCATTGCATCTTTGCTGCTGCTGCCTCACACAAGCTGCCTCACGTTTCTTTTTTTGATATCCAGAGTTTTGAGCATCCAGGAAAAGAGACTGAGATGTTCTATTTAATCATTGAATGGTCTCAAAACTCTAATCTGTTTACTGAGGATTGTTCAAGGGGTTATGTGAATCAGTAAAACTGCAAGCACAGGAAGGTCAATACGGACTGAAACAAGAGTGGGAGATTCTGAAATACTATGTGATTTGATGAAGATAATTATAAAACTCACACAGTCTTATAACATTTTTCAAAATCCCAATCAAGGGTTAATCCTGCTGTTGCTCTTATTTCTCCAGGAATGATTTCCTACCCAGGAAAAAAAAACCAGATGGGTTTTTAATAACTGAGGAGGTTTGCATTTTTATGTGTCTGGTCTCTGTATTTCCAAGACAATGGTAGAGGCTTGAGTGAGGAGCAGCACAGTATGCTCCGTTTACCTCAAAATACTTTGACACACATATTAGCTGGTGTAACGTGGGGGCAGGAAGTGTTTCTGCTTTACCCTGTACCTCCCATGGCCCTCCATTATAAATAAGACAATACTGTAGTCTCTGTGGGAATTGCTTAGGCCTACACATATGTGGAAACAGGAGTTGCTAGGCAGATTAAGTACGACGCCTGATTGGATAGAAGTCTATGAGGTGACGCTGTATGCTTATGTAACCTTGTATGCCGATAAAGAGAGCACCCGGGCATGGGGGGTCAGTCAGTTTTTGTTTGCACCATACCTGAGACTACAGTCGTTTTTTCTTCAGAGTACTCTCCCCCCCCCCGCACCACGAATTGTCGGCTGGACTCCGACAAGTCTCAACTGTGGATCTTGGATTCTTAGTGGACTAAAAGCTATTTGGGAGTCAACAGTATTGCCTAATTACAAAAATATTCCCAAAGAAACTCAGTACAGAGAACTGTGTTGTTTTAACTCATTACTTTCCATATGTGCAAAATATTATGATGGGTAAGCTACTGAAATCAAATTATTTTGTCAGCCACCACAACAGCTTTGGGGCTGTGTTGTGTAAGCTGTCCTAGCTAACGAGTCACCTGATCTAACACAGTGGTACCTTGGTTTACAAGCACAATCCTTTCCGTAAACCTGCCCGTAAACCAAAATACTGGTATACCAAAGCAAATTTCCCCATAGGAAGTAATGGAAACTTACCAGATTCGTTCTGGGGTCAGAGTTTCCGTTATTTCCTGTGGGAAAATATGTTTAAATATACAGGAGTCAGCGGTCGTATGGTTGGAAGCTGGCACTGGACACTGCCGGGCCCACAATGGGGAAGGGTTGCCAGCCGTGGCGGTGAGGGGTGGCTGGGTGTGCAGGCCAAGGCCTAGGCGGCCAAGGCCTCTCCTTCCTCCCTCCCTCACAGCCTGGCTCACCTCTTCCTCCTCCATCGCTGCTGCCTCCATCTTAGAAGTCTGCCAGGCAACATCCAGTTGCCATTCCAAGATGGTCGCAGCGACAGAGGGGAGGAGGAGGAGGAGGAGGAGGAAAGCCAGGTCGTGAGGGAGGGATGCCCCTGGCCTGCACTGCATCACCCTCTTGCTGGGGTGACAACAGCAAGGGGCTAACGGTGACGGACGTGGCTACAGCTGCGGCCGTGGCAGAGGAGGGTGTGATGTTAAAAGGAGCACCAGAGGTGCTCTTTTTGCAAGACATTGCTCGTAAAGCAAAACACTTGTAAATCCAAGGGGCTCATAAACCAAAGTACCACGGTATTAGAGATTTTGGCTTCTTCCCCATCTCCCCTATATTTCCCATCCTCCAATGGAAAAATGCAGAGTCTGGCATTATACAGCTCTCAGTGGCTAGTGTGAGTTGGGACATCCTTCCTGACAAAGAATCATAATCACTGCCATGCACGTTACTTGTCTTTCCTGCACTGGTAGCAACAGTGCGTAGCTGGAGCCAGGGAAAGAGGGGGCATTACCAAGAGAGGATACCGTCTGGTGGTTCTCCTCCGTGACTTCCTGGTGCAAAGCCCTCTGCTCAGGATCCAGCAGTGCCCACTCCTCCTGGGAGAAGGACACGGCCACCTCCTCAAAGGCCACGGGGACCTAAATGACAAAGAAAGCCGGTTGTCCTCAGGGGTGTCATCAAGAAAACCTCAAATTAGGTCACAGATTCTGACACCTGAAGAGTTAGCTCCCTAAAAGTCTTCTCTGACTTGACAGGCCTCTAGAGTAGACCACCAGAAGCCTGCCTTCCTCACAGCTGGCATTCACCCTAAATGTCTGTGAAGACTCCCAGTCATCCAGGGGAGTTTATCTGGAAGTTGAGTCAGGACATTCACCCTAAAATGGTGGAATCCGGGATGAATTAGAGGAATATGTTGCACCCTGGACAATTTATCCCTTTCTCCTGAATATCCTTCAACATCTTTGCCCCTTGAACTGAATGTTCAAGAATATCTCAACATCTCAACAGACAAAAGAAAATATATTTTTTACCCAGCGTGTTGTTGGTCTGTGGAACTCCCTGCCATAGGAGGTGGTGATGGCATCTAGCCTGGATGCCTTCAAAAGGGGATTGGACAGATTCCTGGAGGAAAAGTCCATCCCAGGTTATAAACCATGATGAAGATGTGCAATCTCCAGGCTTAAAACTGGAGTACTTCAAGGGCCAGATGCAGGGGAGTGGTATCAGGAGACAGATATCTAGTCTCGTGCACTCTCCGATGCATTTGGTGGGGCTACTGTGAAATACAGGAAGCTGGACTTGATGGGCCTTTGGCCTGATCCAGCAGGGCTCTTCTTATTTTCTTACAGGTCTTGGGCCTTTCTTCAAATCAGAAGAGGGGGAAAAATCTTCCCCATTCGCAGTGGCCAGCTATACTAAGGAATGATATTCTCCACACCCAGAGGGCGATGCTTTAGCGGCCTCTTACATAGGCATTGATAACATAGAGGCTTTCATTGAAAAGAACCGACCAGACTCTTTCAGGATTAAAAAGGTTCATTAAAAAGGGGATTCAAATATGCAAGGGGTCCTTTAAACATCTTGCTCAGACCTGATCTGGTTCTGCTCCAACACAAGGAAGAAATGACGGAATCCTTATCACTGACACATTTCCGGCCCCTGCAGGAAAGACAAACGGGGAAAGGAAGCCAGTTCCATAAGTTTCTCTCAGAATGAGAGCATAAGCCAAGAAATGCTCGCTAAACACTAAACCCCAGAGCACATGAAGATTCACATTCCAATTAAAAGACACTGATTCACATCCTGAAAAGTATGTCCCTTCGGATAAGTGTGTGTGAAAAAAAAGCCCACAAGGAACACTAGGCTGAGCTTTTCTTAAACATTTTTAAAATCGGAAATAGACAACTTCCCAACAATTCGTAATGCAAAACTTCAGAATTTCTCCTTCATGTCAGATGACGCTTTTATATATTTCCAAGCATTCAACGGAGCCAGGAGACCACCCAGGGGGAAACATGGAGCACACATCCCAATCGCCCCCCCACACACATTTCCTCGTAAAATGCAAACAAAGGAAGCAAATATATGTTTGGCACATTTTCCAAAAGGAAGGGAGAAAAGCTGGTGGGAGATCCCCTGTTTCTCTCTGCCTGCACCTCCTCTGGGTCACCCCTGCCCCTCTCTCCAGCCCATGCTTTCCCCTGTTTCTCCTAATTATTAGGATTAAATTCTTCAAATGGTGGAGGGTAGTTTCTGTCTATGTGTGCATGTGTATCACTTCAGCTATCTCTGTCATTAATTTTTCCATTTCCATTTTCAGAAAGGAAGCAAGGGAGGAAGAGTGTAAGCTTTCATTTAAAAAAAAAAACAAAAACGCTTGATGATCATAAAGGAGATGTGTGAGAAACACAAGTGTTTCTCTGGAATGGGAAAAAAAATTGGGTGTGATCTCAAAACTCATGTGATTCTATTCTGATTCCTCCTGAACCACAAAACCTACTGGGTGACATGGAGACACCCATTGCCTCTCAGCCTGATCTCCTTCAGAGGATTGTGGCAGTGAAGAAAAGGCAATTTGATAGATGGCTCGGAGTATATCACAAGATATAGGGGCCATAAACGTAACAGAAAAAAATAAGTACCAGATCATTGAAGCATGCAAGGCTAAATACCGGTATTGTATGTTTCCGTCTATAAGACACTACTATACATTAGGTAAAGGTAAAGGGTCCCCTCGGAGATGAGTGCTTTCAAACTGCTAGATTGGCAGGAGCTGGGGTTAACAGAAGGAGCTCGCCCGGCTGTGTGGCAGCTCAAACCGAGCTGCCAACTTTGCAGTTGACAGTTTCAGCTCTCTAGCCCGCTGAGCCATTACACCCACCATCTATTGGACCCTTCCCGCATTCTGAAGTCTCCTCCAAAAGATGCTTGCAAAACTAAAGCAGAGAGGACGGCAATCAAGCCGGAAAGACAAGAAAACAGCAGGGAACAGGGTGGAGAAGAACTCAAACTGACTTGTCTGTTTCACTTTGTCTCCAGCAGGGCTTGCTTTTCCAACATGCTTTTCAGCGTGGAAAGGCACTTCATAAACGGGCTGCACCACGCCCAAGCCTTTCCCCGCTGAAAAGACGGCACCAATTCTGCTAAAAACAAAACATGGAGAAGTCTTTAGGACACGGAGAACAAGCAAAGGCTGCTGGAAAGGTAGGGAAACAGCAAGGTCAGGTTGGGTTCTCTTCCCCCCTACCCCCACCCCTTCGGAAAGGGCTATTTCCACGTATAAGAATCCCCCCACCTAATTTTTTTTTACTATAATAAAAGATTTCTTTTTATCGCCAGTATTATTCACTATTGCTCCAAAAAACAGCTTGTATACCCTCTGGAGTCTTATTTAAATACCATGTTACATTTTATTTGAACATAGATATGGCATAGTTAGCTTGCTTAAGGGGAAAATGCAAAAAATGCAAATGGCTCCAGGTAAGATCTTGCCAATGTGGGTCACAAACACAGCCTCTACATTTTCCAAGGGTGAACAATGCCAAATTCCTCCAAGACAGCTATGAAAAATAGCATTCTTTTAAGAAGCACTGTCTTCTGTTTTAATCTCCTTTCGGTGTGTGTGAGATAGCTGACTACTTTCTGTAAGCAAAGCAGAAGTGACATGAATCCTAAATAAAATTAACAGGTCTCAATAAGGAATTATTACTGACAGAAGTATTGACATGGAAGGAACTTCTATGCAAGCATGGCAGCCAAAAACTGCTAAAGCAGTCATCTATTTACTTTCTTTAGTAAAGAGATGTCTTTGCTCCAGTAGGTGTCCTTGAGAAAATGTTATGTATCAGCAACTTAGTTCAGTAAAGTCAAAGTGCAGTTTAATTTTCCTATGAAATCTAAGCTACCCACCTTAATTTTTAGTGTCATGATTTTGAGGAAAAATAGCATCATTTCCACAGAAAAATATGGTACGTTTCATGATCTCTTTGATCCTGAATTTTCAAATGAGTAAAAATACATCTTTGGTTTTTGGCCGTCAGGGCAGAAACAGATGAACTGGTTGTTATGAAAAGACTTTTGGAACAATGAAAATCGAGACATGATTTTGAAGTATAGAAAAAAACAAAGAGCACGGCCTCCCTTTCCTCCACCACAAAGGAGTCAGGAAAAAAATTAGGTTGGATTACTGTAACGCTCTCTACATGGGGCTCCCCTTGAACCTTGTTCGGCGATTGCAGCGGGTCCAGAATGCGGCGGCCAGGTTGGTGGTTGGTGCACGTAAGTTCGATCACATCACCCCCATCCTGGCCCGTCTGCACTGGCTGCCCGTTGCCTCCCGGATAAGGTTCAAGGTGTTGGTTTTGGTTTACAAAACCCTCCATGGCTTGGCCCCTGTCTGTCTGGGAGAGCGTATCTCCCGACGTTCAGATCTGGCCCGACCCACCCGTTCCTCCGAGGCCCTCTCGCTCCGGATAGCCACGCTGAGGGAAGCCCGTAAAACTACTACTCGCAACTGGGCTTTCTCGGTGGTTGGTCCGTCCGTTTGGAATGCTTTGCCGGGCGAGTTCCGGCAAGCCCCATCGCTGGCATCCTTTAAGAGAGCCTTAAAAACATGGCTATTTAAGGATGCCTTTGGAGACCTCCTGGGGTAACCCTTTTCCCCCCCTCCCCCCCTTGCTTTATGCTGTTCTGCCTATTTTGGCTTGCCGCCCTGAGTAATCTTGTTCATGGTTTTTTAGTGTTTTTATCTCTTGTACTTACTACCGTTTTGTGTAAACCACACTGAGTCCCTGTGGGGAAATAGGCTGCGGTATATAAGTTTAAAAATAAATAAATAAATAAATACATACATATTCAGGGACTTTCACACAGGGAAAAACACACGCACCTTTCCACCATTAATCCTTACCTATCAAGGTGGCACCTCCCTCACGACCCGGGTGGATCTCTGCTTCCTGGGAACCCTGTTTGGTGGCAAACTGAGGCTTCTCTCCCATCAAGAAATCAGACTGAACTTCTGCTGAGAGATTTCTCACCTGAGGACCCGTGGCGTGCAAGAAGAAGGCAGAGAAGAACATAGAGAGGCAAGGATCTCAGTGAATGAGGCTGGGAACTGGGAGAGAGAGAACCTGATACCCAGTTGTTGGGGTTTGTTCGCCCCCCCCCCCCCAAGAAAACCACTGGCAATGGGTTGGGTTTGTAAGACTTAAGATTTTTGCAACCCTTCTGAATAGAGCCTTGAGCAGTGGAGAATTCCACTGTGAACCCTCGAAAAGAGTTTCTCTGCCACTGTGGCTACAAGAGAGTTGGCTAAGGAGCCGTGCTTTTGACAGAAATAAGCCCATGATGAAAACTGGCATACAGCAAGAAGAACACCTGCTTCTCAAGTGTAAGAGGGTCTCCCAGAAGTCAGGAACAGGGATTTGGCTTCAAAACATGGTGTGAACAGACCACACAACTTGCTTTCAAGGACCTATTGGGATGGGGGCAGAGCAATTTCCAATGGAAGAGCCACACTCTTTCCAGAGAAAGAGTGGGCAACAGCAGCCATGGGTTGCCCACCCCAGACTCTGAGTCCCCAAGAGGAATCCCTCTCACCTCTTGCTCTTCTTGCTCTTGGTCTTCTGCCTGACTCAGGCCCAGGAAACCTTCTGCTAGGGCCACCGCCTGGGAAGTGGTCTCGGCCCCACATTCCCTCACCCAGCTCGACATCTCCAGGGGAAGGATGGTGAGGAACTGCTCCAGGATCACTAAGTCCAGGATCTCAGCCTTGGTGTGATGCTCTGGCTTCAGCCACTGACGGCAAAGGTAGTGGAGTTGACTGCAAACCTGTCGAGGACCATCAGCCTCCTGGTAGGAGAACTTCCTGAAGTGTTGGCACTGCACGTCTGGACTGACCATCTCCTCCCCTGGGACCTCCTGCACTGCTCTTTCCTTGCATGCCCCAAGGCTTCCTCTCTTGACCACATCTGCCCCTGGTTGCGGAGATCTCATAATTCCCGTTCTTGTCTTGTATATGTTGAAATTCTCTGGCCTCCCCTTATATTCCCCCCTGCAAAATCCAAACAAATAATATTAAGAGATTCCCCTTTTTGGGGTTGGTTTTTTTTTTGGGGGGGGTGGACCCATTGATAAGGGTTAGGATAGAGAAGGCCCAACTTCTTGGGGTTTATGGGGCTGTATGTTTCACCCTCTCCCATCTGCAAAGAGGTTGGAAGCTGCAGATTTAGCTCTTTGTGGGTCGAAGGCATGCAAAGAGGCCTTGGATTTGAACTTTCAGGCAGCATTATTCTTTGGGCCGCAAAGAACCCTCGGGCTCCCCTCCAGCTGCCTCTCCTCCTTCGGGGCTCCCCTTCCCTTGGCTGGTCTTGGGGTCCCTCCGCTCCCTCCAGCCTCCACCAGTTTACCCCCCCTCCCTCCCAGTCAGCCCTGCTGGGACAGACTCACCATCCCTCCCAGTTGCAATGATAGGGGGAGAGGAAGGAAGGAGGGGGAGGAGGAAGAGGAGACTCTTTCCCGGATTCCCACCAAGGGAGAAGCAAGAGCCCGGGTGGCCCTTTTCAGCAGCCGAAGCCACGCTTTCCCTCCGGAGGGAGAAAAACCACGGACAGGAAGGACCTTTTTTTGGAACGGGACCATTTGCTATGGAGACCTACGTCTCCCGCTCCTTACGTGAACATCCGATCTAGGAATCCCAGCTCCATGTTTTTAACCCTTAGTTGCCCCGTGGATTAGCTAGTCACCCAAAATAGGACTAAGGATGCTAACAGATCCGCATAATATTTACATGGGCTCCTTCACGCTTTGAAATCACAGGCACCATCTGTGAGGTCCGAGTAAAAGGCGGAATTATGAAATCGAGAACGGGTCCTTGTAGTTTATTTATTTTATGTATTTATTTTTGTACTTATTAACCGCCCGATTTTCCCATAGGGAACTCGGGGCGGTGTACACTGTACAGCACGTCGCCAAGTGACTACCCAACTCCAAACCGAACATAACATAAACAAACAAACATCATAAAATACAAGACATGATAAAATACTAGCCAAACAGCCAGGGGAAAAGCCAAATACCACCCACCAAAAAATAATAAAAAATAGTAAGCTCAGGAAAGAGAGAGAGGGCAAAAAAACCCCACTATAACAGGATGCTCAGCGGTCCCCAAAGCATTGCCTGAAGAGCCAGGTCTTTAAGGCCCTTCTGAACTAATCTCCGGAGGCAGTTTATTCCACTGTGCCGGGCCCACAACCGAGAAGGCCTGATTCCAGGTTGAAGCCCTGCGGGCCTTTCTCGGTGTGGCCACTTGGAGATAAAGGGAGGAGGAGGCTCTAGTTAGTCCAGAGGAGAGTGACCTCTGGGAGATCCGCTCCGCCAGATAGGCAGGTCCCAAGCCATGGAGGGTTTTGCAAACCAAAACCATACCTTGACAGCAAACCTCTAAGTTGTGGATCACATGCCACTGCTAACACCCAAGAAAACATGGATACTTCAGCGCATGGTTCTGCAATGGCAATAAAACATGGAACCAAGCCACAGATCCACACGATTTCATATGATTATTTAAATGGAACATTCTCTAAACCACGTTAATTTTGTATATTGTATTTTTTGTGCTCACAAAGCCACTAAGATGAAACTGCGCTTTATATTGCTGCTGTTCACTTTTGGCCTAGAGAAAGGCTTCCCTACTTCTAAAATCCATTACAAAGCACATCACAGAAATCGTGACTCCTCCAGTGCATGGCTGTGCACTAGTGCAAAAACATGGCTCCAAACCACAGATCCTCATGGATCCACCTGATATTTGTCCAGGATCGTTCCCAAACAACTGTCCCATCGCTGGCTCTATCTGCCCACAGACAACATCACAGCATTCATTGATCAGTCAGTCAAAATCAGTTTATTGGCATTAAACAAGACATAAAATTTTCTGATAACATAAAATAAGCACAACCAAATGACTCCTTACGAAGAACCTTGGTGTAATTTGGTTGTGCATTCATTTATCTGTTTTTGTATGACCCTGCAGTGGTGTTAAAACATGGGTCCACACGACAGATCCACATGATTAATCTGCAAGAACATTTCCAAACCACTCTCCCATCATCAGCCCCATCAAAGCCCTATGTATAGGAAATCACGAAGATCTGTGCCACTGATCCATGCTTTTGCACCACTGAAGAGTCAAGTGGTGGAGGACCCAGGATTATTCTTGTGTAGCCAGTGGACTTCAATAAGATCTATAATGTGACTATAAATTGAGAAGGACCCCATGGAAAAATCCAATGAAATCATGGGGATCTGTTTTTGATTTTATAGCATCACTTTTTACTTTCTTCTGGTGTTAATTATCTGTCAGATCATATATTCCATTTGTACTCACAGACATCTTTTGTGGGTCTTTTGTGCATGGCTTTGCAGTGGCACAAAACATGAATCCAAAGCTCAGTTTCTCATAGATCCACATGGGTTTTCTGAAGGACCATCCCCAAAACGTTGTCCAGCTATAGGGAACTTCAGTGCCTGCAGACAATTAAACAGAAGTCCTCCATTTTATAGTTCACCTTGGTTTCACATAACCCTGGCCTAAACAGGTGCCAAAGATGGCACTCGGAGCCCTTTCTGTGGGCACTCAACATTGCCCCTTCACAGCCACCTGTATTCAGGTCAAATTGCTGTTAGTGGCTGATGGTTTTGTCCATTGGAGTGTGTATACTGTATTGCTCCATTAGCCATTACTCACCTTCCCAATAAACTCACCTGGATGACTGAGAATCTTCACAGACATCCCTCGGTCCTTCATTATTTCCTCATAGGGCATGGTTTCCAGCCCCCCCGATCATGTTTGTTGCCTGATATAACAGATTTATTATTTATTTATTTATTTATTTATTTATTTATTTATTTATTTATTTATATTGTATCCCGCCCATCTTCCCAAAGGGAACTCTGAGCGGCTTACAGCAATAAAAACAAGTAATAAAGCAGAAAACAAAACGAAAAAAAGAAAGCAAGGCAAGACATAAGTGAAGCAATGAGGCAAGATGGCGGCAGGGCCCGGGCGTAAAAACAAACAAACAAACAAACAAACACTAACTGAGAAGGTCACCAAAGGCCTCTCTAAAGAGGTGGGTCTTCAAGGTCTTCTTGAAGGCGGGCAGGGACTCCAACAGGCGCAGCTCACTGGGGAGATGATTCCAGAGCGTGGGGCCCACCACAGAGAAGGCGCGGTCTTGCATGCGCGATTTCCGCGCCTCTCTGGGTGTGGCCACCCTCAGTGAGCGCGCCTACGCCAGTCTCGTGGGTCTGGACCCGGTTGTCCTTTGGGAGATACGCTCCGCCAAGTACTCTGGTCCCAAGCCGTGGAGGGCTTTGAAAACCAAAACCAAGACCTTGAACCTGATCCGGAGGATCCGGAGATCTGTGAAGCTTCTCAGTTATCCAGGTGAGTTTATCTGGAAGTTGAGTCATGGCAACTGAACTTTCTTTTGAGAAAGAGATTGAAACATTTCACTGCTCATCAAAGCAGCTTCGCCATTCTGAGGAAAGCTAGTTGTGAGTCCTCCATTTTATAGTTAGCCTGTGGAACTCTGTGTCACAGGTTATGGTGATGGCATCTGGCCTGGATGCCTTCAAAAGAGGATTGGAAAAAATTCTGGAAGAAAAGTCCATCACAGGATACAAGCCATGATGGGGATGTGTAATCTTCAGGCTTAAAAACAGGGCACTTCAAGGACCAGATGCAGGGAAGTGGTATCAGGAGACAGCTATTGAGTGTGTGCTCCCAGACACATTTGTAGGGCCACTGTGAGATACAGGAAACTGGACTAGATGGGCCTTTGGCCTGATCTAGCACTGTTCTTCTTATGTTCTTATGCTATATTCATATAATAATGGAAAACATGAGTGAGTGGGTGCGTGCGTGCGTGCGTGCGTGCGTGCGTTGCATGTCTGTGTGTGTCTTATAGTCATGACCCCATGTCCATAGGCAGAGACTAACAGGGCTCATCCATGCGCTCAGAGAGGCGATGGGCTGAGTCTGTTCTTGTCTTGCCAGAAGCCTGGCACCGGCTTCAGTCACGTGATAGGAAAGGGAAAAAGAAGGATTTACACTCCTTTTTTTTCTAAAGGAGGTGCATGCGGGATTCTGGCAAGACACCCAGCCAGGAAAAGAAGCTCTGCAACTTCGAACGCGCGGCTTAGGAAGCAACACCAGCGGCCGATTTCCTTCCAAACCAAGACCAAAAGAGGAGCGGGTGATTATTATTTGTTCTGAATTTTTGCAGGAAAAGGAAAATCTGGGCAAAGGGGGAGGGAGGGAGGAAAAGGAGAGCCACTTCTGTCCAGGGAAACGGGGGGAGAAAAGATATCCTGGAGAGAAGACGAAGAAAATGAAGGACAAGGAGAGGTGGAAAAGGTGGCTTCCCCCTTTGAGTCATTTTACAAAGCTTGCAAACGTTTGCAGATGCAATGGATGCTAAAGTGGATTCCTGCTCTTGGTAGGAGCAACCCTGAGTCAATGCCCAAGAAGTCCTTTCACCTCTTGGCCAAGAATTAATGGCTTCAAAACCAAAGGACCCATGGTTTCCGTGGTGTCTTCAATGCACACTGTGGGACATGATTTGAGAATGGTTTGGAGGCGATCCGGTGTGAAAATCCTACTTATTCCTGAGGATCCATTTTTTTTTTATTTCATGGATCCACTTCCTTCCTCGCTCCTTAACAATGAAAGAAAGAGGAACAGATCGTGGAAGCGGTGAAAGAAGGGACGTGAAGATCAGAGGAAGAAAGTAAAAGGCAGATCCATTAATATGAAAAATAGATTTCCATGAATTTGTAGGATTGTTACCTCCACTCAATGCTAATTCCATCTGTAGCCATAAATGACACCACAGGATCCATCAATCTTTGACAGATGAGTGGCTTTCTTGGAATTTCCATTGGAAATACTGCCTAGAAAGGGCGCATGGTTCAGTTTGGGAGGCATGTGAATCTTCTGAAACTCAGAGGTGAAAGTGAAGTGTTGTGTTTGATATGACCCTCAGGGTGAAAGGTGTAAGCAGAGATGATCTGAGGGAATCCATAGGTGCAATTAATTTGAAGTGTTAAACTCATGACACCAGATAAACCGGGGGGGGGGGGGAGAGTCCACAAAATGAAGGCAGAATATAAAAAAAAAAATCCAAAGAAATATGTCTGTGAAGATTTTCAGTCATCCAGCTGGGTTTATTTGGAAGTTGAGTCATGGCAACTGGACTTCTTTTCTTGAGAGATTGAAACTCAGTAGGCCTTTAGATGAACATTGGCCTAAGGTGCTGAAGCCCATAAAGTATGGGTCGTTAGCCATGGCCTTGGTGGTGGAGGCATGAAGTATTTTTGATTTGTCTGGGTAGTGTTGAAATCACTGCCAGGTAAGTAGCAGATAGACTGTGCCTGAGCCCCCGACCTTTGTTGAGAGAGGGGTTTTCAGTGCTCACATGAATGTCTTCCCTGACCCCTCTCTCAAACCACCTATCTTTTCTGTCTAATATGTGTATTATCTTCAGCTTTGGATGAGTGCTCTTTGTCCTTCAAGTGGAGGTTTACTGCTGATTCTGGTCCTGAGCTGTTGGGCCATCCTCCTGTTCAATGGCTGTTTAGTTTCCTTAATGTAGAGGTCTGCACACTCCTCACTGCATTGGACTGCCTATACGAGTGATGGCGAACCTTTTAGAGACCGAGTGCCCAAACTGCATTTCAAAACCCAGTATTTTTTTTGCAAAGTGCCAATACAGTAATTTAATCTGTATACAAGTAGCTATGAAGGGGCGATGTCGAGTGGCCACAGAAGGGGCTCCGAGTGCCACCTTTGGCATCTGTGCCATAGGTTTGCCATCACTGGCCTATACTATATTGCTCCTTTTGTGTTTTGGTGTTGGGTGCTTTGGGTGGACGAGTCTCTGCCTTAGTGTGTTTGTGGGTTTGAAATAAACAGAGATGTGGTATTTGCCAAAAATCAGAAACTCCCGCCATGTAGGGAATGGCCAGATTCTTCCGTCGGATCTGGGTCTCAGGCTGATCCTTTGTTCTTCTGGGTCGGCACACTGCTTTGTTGAAGGCCCACTTTGAATATCCAAAGGCCTTAAGTGCTGTCTTCAAGTGCCTGTCTTCCTTCTTCTTGGCTTCTGTGGAGGTGGGGATGCTCTCTGCTCTGTGGTTTAGGGTCCTGATGACTCCTAAGTTGTGTTGTAATGGATGGTGGAGTGTCTGAAAAACTTAAAAGGATTTTTGGCAAATACCACATCCCTGTTTATTTCAAACTGTATGGGTTTCAGCACCTTAGGCCATTGTTCACCTAAAGGCCTATTGAGACCATTGTCTACCTAACAAGCCTATTCAGACCATTGTTGATGTTATGAGCCTCTTTCAGACCAAGGTAACATGAGGTCAAATTGAACTCTATAATGGAGAACTCACAACTAGCTTTCCTCAGACTGACAAAGCTGTTTGGATGAGCAGCGAAACATTTCAATTTCTCAAGAAAAGAAATCCAGTTGCCATGACTCAACTTCCAGATAATCTAAAGAAAGCAAATTAATTTCTAACACAACATGACACGGTGGTGAAAGGAAAATTGCAAAGCAGAACGATCTGTGTTAAAGTATCAGATGAAATTCCAGTTATGCAAAGTTAACCATTAAAAACAACAGCCCTACATTTCCTCCAGATCTTCCTCCAGCTCCCTAGTTGAAGTTCACCATCTTCAACTGTCTTGGACTGTAAGATTGAGAAGGAAAGTCATATACAGTAGCTCCCTATTCAATGGTTCCAGGAGATTCAGTGGAGTGGACAGGGGAACAGAAGAATTTGGATGGGAAAAATCTGAAGGTAAAATGATAAAGTCACTGGTTTGTGTCTATGTATGTTCAAGGGATAATAAGGTTTTAAGGTCCTCAGGAGAGGCCCTTCTCTCGATCCCGCCACCCTCACAGGTACGTCTTATGGGAACCCATGAAAGGGCCTTCTCGACTGCTGCGCCCAGACTCTGGAACTCCCTCCCACTAGAAGCCAGGACTGCCCCATCTCTGTTGTCCTTTTGGAAACAGGCAAATACCTTTCTCTTCAGGCAAGCTTTCCCTGAATGATGGACTACCATGTGTATTTTATATGAATCTATGGGTTCACATAGACTTTCGTGTTTATGACTACATATAACCATGTAGCTTTAATGTAATGTCTATTAATGCTGTAAGACAGGCATGTCCAAACTTAGGCCCTCCAGATGTTTTGGACCACAACACCCACAGTCCTTTGTCATTGGCAATCTTAGCTTTGAATTCTGGGAGTTGTGGTCCAAAACATCAAGAGGGCCGAAGTTTGGACATGCCTGCTGTAAGATGTCCCTCAATTCTTTGTTCTCAAATACTTGAACAGGTCTTAATTGTATTGGACTGTATATTATCCCTCATTACTGTAAACCGCCTTGGGTCCTTTTCCAAGGAGAAAGGCAGGGTAAACATACTCTAAAACAAACAAACAAACAAACAAACAAATAAAGTGTGTGTGTGTAGAAATCTACAGTTGTCTAACCCATTGTGAAAATTCAGAATCCAGACTAACTAAGGCTTGATATAATCATAGAGTTATAGTAGGCCTCAAGGGCCATCTAGTCCAAAGCCCTTCTATGCAGGAACCCCCCATCACAGTATTTCCAACAGATGGCCACCCAAGAGATGGCCCAAGAGAGTCTAAACCTGTAGAATTAAAAATGGCATGAAAAAAAAATGGGCTGAACAGCATCTGGAGGTGAGGGTGAATGTGAATGGATGTGACTCAGAAACTGGTCCAAAGCAACTGTTGTTTTTAATTAATTAATTAATTTGTTTGTTCATTTTTCCTCCACATGATAACTTTAGGTGTCCTGCCTTCTGGTTGGCTCCGTTACCTTCCTTCTTTCCCTAAAAATTGGAACCGATTCACAAGAGTTTCATTTTAGTAATCATTTTTAGGTGTCTGATCTTAATCTGAGACACACGCATGTCATTGACTTCCCTCCCCCTTGTTTTCTCACGTAGGAGTCCTAAGGATGCCGGTAACAAGTCTTCTCTTGTCTCTTTCCTGGGATGGAGCCAAACCAGATCAGGTAGGAAGAAGGCAGTTAAAGGACTCCTTCTTAATAATTGAAGCAAAACAATTCAAGGAGCCGTTGTAGCCATCCTTGAATTGTAGCTCCTTGAATTGTTTTGCTTCAACTGGACCTTCAACAGGGCTGCAACACTGGGTAATCTCTTTCCTTTTATTTGATCCAATTAGCTATACTCAGTGGACTTTTCCAAATTTTATCCCATTCCTCAAATGAAATGCATGGGCCTTCTACACCAACCCCCCCCCTCCCATCGCTGACAAATCAGGGACTTTTGGTCTTGGCAAGTCACATTGGGGAGAGGTGAGAATGTGTGTACACGAGAGCTGTGACATGTCTTTGGAAGGACTGGGACAATAAAAACACCTCCCTCCCGCCCTTCACTTCAGAGGCAGCCCAAGAACATCCAAGCTCCGTGCCTGAAGTAAACTGCCTGGCTTTTTTCCACCTTGCCATGGACTCTACACCTAAGAAATAATTCCTGGCAAATCCATCTTTTGCCATGTTATTACCTATTGGTACCGCTTTGAGGAAGGGGGCTTTGCCCCCGAAATATTAGCAATGTTTTGTTATTTTTATAGTAGCCTAAAGGTATCGCCTGTTCCACTTTTTATAATTGCAGGCTCTAAAACATGGCCCTTTCCTCACGGGGATTAGCAGAATTTATGATATCTAGTTCTTGCAGATGGGAAGAACTGTGTTTCTCTTTCCTTTTGAAGAATGTCGCAAAACTGAGGAGTTAGGTTTTTCGGAGCAGAAATGATTTTCCTTTCCTTATTCCATTCTTCTGAGTTGCTGCCTCTCCCTCTGTGGAAGAGCGGAGACAGCAAGAGAAGCCATGCAGGACCCAGTGGCATTCAATAGAGCCTGGCATCCTGTTTCTCACCTATGTGGCTGCAGGAAGCACCCAAGGCGGGCTGACCACCATACCCTGTTACTCCCCAGCAACTGTGGACAGAGGGACACTCTTCTCCCTCTCACAAAATACCAGAACTACGGAACATCCACTCAAATTGAGGGCTGGGAGAGTAAGAACAGACAAAAGAAAATATTTTTTCACCCAGCGCGTTGTTAGTCTGTGGAACTCCCTGCCACAGGAGGTGGTGATGGCATCTGGCCTGGAAGCCTTCAAAAGGGGATTGGACAGATTCCTGGAGGAAAAGTCCATCACAGGTTACAAACCATGAGGGAGATGTATCATCTCCATGCTTAAAACCGGGGTACCTCAAGGACCAGATGCAGGGAAGTGGTACCAGGAGACAGATGTCTAGTCGCATGTGCTCCCAGACAAATCTGGTAGGACTACGGTGAGATACAGGAAGCTGGACTAGATGGGCCTTTGGCCTGATCCAATGCGGCTCTTCTTATGTTCTTATCTTCTTATGTTAACTGCGATCCAGCCTCTTCCCTTTAATTATCGTTTTGGCTTTAAGAAGTTAACTTGTGAAATCTGAGAAGGTGCCTGGCTTTCTTTTTCACGTAGGGTCCAGTGACCTTTGAGGAGGTGGCCGTGTCCTTCACCCAGGAGGAGTGGGCCCTGCTGGATCCTGAGCAGAGGGCCCTGCACCGGGAAGTCATGGAGGAGAACTGGCAAATGGTGTGTTCTCTAGGTAAAGCCCCCCCCCTTTCCCCCCAACTGATGTTAATCTCTGAAGTTAGCAACACATTGATGAACCTAAAAATAAGGGCAACAATAATGCTTACTGGTTGGAGTGTTGTCCTGACTCACACCTGCCATCGTGGGGTCTGTAATGCCAGAAGACGGGGCAACTGGTGACCCTGTAAACGAGTTGATCTCTAGTTCCATCATTTATTTTATTGATTTATTTTTATATTTCTATACCACACCGCTTTGTCCCAAAGGAATTCTGGGTGGTTTACATAGAAATAATACATAATAATAATTAAAAACAAAGCAAACAAATAATAAATCAAAACAATCAAACACTAATACAATAAAAATAGAAAACATAAAACCCGGCAAGAGGCACAAAAACAGAGGAAGGAAAAGAACATCAAGATGTAGGGAAGAACAGAACCAACATTAGCAATCACCGAATGCGTCTTTTAAAAGGCCAACTTTGGCACTGTGGGACTGTGGTGAGAATAGTCATTCATCAACATCTGAAGTGATAAAGATTCTCAAGTTGCACTAAAATTTTTTAGAGAGGAGACACCTAATTGGGAATGGGCTTTTGGTCCTGAGACCTTCATTGTTAGCATGGTAATAAATGATTCCTTAAAAGATTATGAGGTACACTCAGAATGTTGCTTTACCCCCAGACATGTCTAAAGTCAGGCCCGGGGGCCAAATACGGCCCGTTTTCAAATTTTGAGTGGCCTGCAGCCAGGGCCGAAGCGTCCATTAAGGCGAACTAGGCGGTTGCCTAGGGTGCCAAAATGGAGAGGGGGCGTTGGCCAGCCTGCTGCCCCCCGCCACCCCCACCCCCCGCCGCTGGCCACCACCGTCCGTCCCCCTGTGGCCGGCCGCCCCCCCCCGCACCCATGCCCGCCCCCCCCCGTGCCCGTCGCTGTCCCCCGTCATCCGCTGGCTGGTGGCTGAGCTCCACCCTCTGGCACCTTCTCACATGTGTTCCTCTGTTGGTCTCACATGAAAGCAAAATGAAAGCATCTAGACCAGTGTTTCTCAACCTGTGGGTCCCCAGATGTTCCTGGACTGCAGCTCCCAGAAATCTTTATCACTAGCAGAGCTGGCCAGGATTTCTGGGAATTGCAGTCCAGGAACATCTGTGGACCCTCAGGTTGAGAACCACTGATCTAGACTAAAATAATATCTGGGCATGTTAAGATTTAAAACAGTGGTTCTCAGCCTGTGTGTCCCCAGATGTTCCTGGTCTGCAACTCCCAGAAATCCCTTCCAGCACAGCAAGTGGTAGAGGCCTCTGGGATTTGCAGTTGAGAAATATCTGGGGACCCACAGGTTGAGAACCACTGATTTAAAAGTCCTAAGATAGCGATCAAAAAAAGGGAAGAAATAAAAAGGCCTTTATATGGACCCTTCAAGGATGTAATGGAGGCACCAGATGCCCAAGAAAGAAAGCAAAGGTAGACAGGGTCTCTTCTCAAACATTGATATACCTGTCAATGTAATTCCAAAACTAAAGAGGGGAAAGGGTTAAAAAAGAAGAACACAGTTGAACTTAAAAGACTAGCAGATTAATTGGCACCTGAGCTTTTACATATCCAAACTGACTTTTTAAGAAAACCTTCCTCCCCACTCGCCCCCACCTTTGTTTTTCTTTCAGTTTAGTCATTTCTGCCTTTGTTATTTTTCTCCAGCAGATATCTGGGAGGAGGAAAATATATGTCTCGATTGTGGAATGAGTTTTGCAATGAAGTTTGAGCTTGTCAAACACAAGAGGACCCACAAAGAAGAAGAAAGCTGTATCCAAGAGAACCCAAATGAATGCCTTGAGGGTGGAAAACATCCTGCCAAGAAAATATCATTGATGCTTCACCAAAGGGCCCACAGTGTGAAGAAGAGTTTTCTATGTGAAGAGACTGAGAAAAGGTTTGATGACAAATTACGCTTTACAAGCTGTCAAAGAGCTGACACAAGAGAGAAACCATACAAATGCCCAGTGAGGAATTTTTTTCCTCTGAAATCAAACCAAGAAAAGACTTACCACTGCCAAGTGTGTGGGAATCATTTTGTTCAGAGCTCACAGCTTGTGAGTTATAAAAGATTACACACAGGAGAGAAACCATACAAATGCCAAGAGTGCGGCAAAGGTTTTGATTGGAATTCACACCTTGTGAGTCATAAGAGAGTCCACACAGGAGAGAAACCATACCAATGTACAGAGTGTGGCAAGAGTTTTGCCCACACCTCATTGCTTGTGAGTCATATCCGTGTGCACACAGGAGAGAAACCATACAAATGCCACGAGTGTGGGAAGAGTTTTGCTCAAAGTTCACAGCTAGTGAATCATAAGAGGGTGCACACAGGAGAGAAACCATACAAGTGTACAGAGTGTGGGAAATGTTTTGCTCAGAATGCACACCTTGTGAGTCATAAGCGGGTGCACACAGGAGAGAAACCGTACAGCTGCCAGGACTGTGGGAAATGTTTTGCTAACAGTTCACAGCTAGTGAGTCATAAGAGACTCCACACAGGAGAGAAACCATTCAAATGCCTAGAGTGTGGGAGATGTTTTGCCCACAGTTCACAGCTTGTGAGCCATAAGAAAGTCCACACAGGAGAAAAATTGCACCAATGCCAAGAGTGTGGGAAATTTTTTGCCGATAGCTCATGGCTTGTGAAGCATAAAAGGGTCCACACAGGAGAGAAACCATACAAATGCCAGGAGTGTGGGAAATTTTTTGCTCAGAGCTCACAGCTCGTGAAACATAAGAGAGTCCACACAGGAGAGAAACCATACAAATGCCAGGAATGTGGGAAATGTTTTACTCATAGTTCACAACTTGTGAGTCATAAGAGAGCCCACACAGGAGAGAAACCATACAAATGCCAGGAATGTGGTATATGTTTTGCTGAAAGTTCAAAGCTTGTGAGTCACAAAAGAGTGCACACAGGAGAAAAACCATACAAATGCCAGGAGTGTGAGAAGTGTTTTGCCCACAGTTCACAACTGGTGAGTCATAAGAGACTCCACACAGGAGAAAAACCTTACATTTGCCTAGAATGTGGAAAATGTTTTGCTGACAGGTCAAATCTTGTGAGCCATAAGAGAGTCCACACTGGAGAGAAGCCTTACAAATGCCAGGAGTGTGGGAAATCTTTTGCTCAGAGCTCGCAACTTGTGAGTCATAAAAGAGTCCACTCTGGAGAGAAACCGTATGAATGCCAGGAGTGTGGAAAATGTTTCGCTCACAGTTCCCAGTTTATTAATCATAAAAGACTTCACAGAGGAGATAGACCGTACAAATGCCAGGATTGTGGGAAATGTTTTGCTCGGAATCCACTACTTGCGCGTCATAAGAGAGTTCACACAGGAGAGAAGCCGTACAAATGCCAGGAATGTGGGAGATGTTTTGCTCAGAATTCAAACCTAGTCAATCATAAGAGAGTCCACACAGGAGAAAAGCTGTACAAATGCCAGGAATGTGGGAAATGTTTTGCTCGGAATTCAAACCTTGTGGTCCATCACAAAATCCATGCAGAAGCGATGCCCTTGAAATCCCAGTGACATGGAACATGTTTTGTTCATGGTTCAGACTCCACATACTGATGGGCTGAAGTTCTGGTTGAAATAACAGTTTAAGCGAGGAATCAATAAATATTGTTTGTTTTATAGCAGGGCTGTTCAACTTTGAACAGACCAAGGTCTACTTTTGCCAACCCAAAGTGCCTGAGGGCTACTACACTAAAATCCTCTACTTACGAATTTTATCTGTTCCGAGCCCATGCTCATAAGTAAAAACTTTTGTAAGTTGAGCAGCAGTTTCCCATAGGAATGCATTGGAAACCAATTAATCTGCCCTGGAGGGAACAGATTTCAATGTGCCATGGCCCTTGAAATGCCCCGCTTATTTGAGACAGTGGGCTGGCAGACCAAGAACTTTGCTGGGGCAGTGGTGGTCCTTGGTATGGGGGAAGGAGGGTGGAGTACTTATCCCCTCACTTTTTTAATTGATGGCCGGCGGGCTACTTTTGAAGCCTTCGTAGGCTACCAGTAGCCCGCGGTCTACCTGTTGGGCAGGCCTGTTTTATAGCAAAAGTTAAAGGAATAACCAGGACTATAGCTCAAGGGGGAACAGGTCATGGGGGCCTGAATGATGTTTGACTGGGGTCACAATACTCCCAACCTCTTCAGAAGCTCTTTCATTGATTTTTCCTCTTGCAATTTCTGTTATTCTTGTGTCTTGATCACAGACAAAGCAAAGCAAAGTGTTCTGCTTATATACTGCCCCATACCACTTCAAGTAGTCTCTGGGTGGTTTACAGTTTTCCGAAACTAGTTTTTCCAAACCCGGGATGCTCCAGATGTCTTGGACATCTCATAGATGATCCAAGAGCTGATGGATATTGCTGCGGCCACTTTAGGCTGGTTCTAAATTATATTTTCTATCCTCCAACATGGTTTTGAAAATTATCTTCCCTCTTGTCTTCATGTTCATATGAACCTAATGCTTCATTATTTTACCCTTTCTATTTTTACCTCAAATCAGACATTTTCTGCTTCCTTCATATTGAATCCTGACCTGATCTTGCTCTGAACATAAGAACATAAGAAGAGCCATGCTGAATTAGGCCGAAGGCCCATCTAGTCCAGCTTCCTGTATCTCACAGTGGCCCGACCAAATGTGTCTGGGAGAGCACGTGGCTAGATTATCTGTATCCTGATACCACTCCCCTGCATCTGGCCCTTGAAGTACCCCGGTTTTAAGACTAGAGATTACACATCTCCCTCATGGTTTGTAACCTGTGATGGATTTTCCTCCAGGAATCTGTCCAATCCCCTTTTGAAGGCATCCAGGCCAGATGCCATTACCACATCCTGTGGCAGGGAGTTCCACAGACTAACAACACGCTGGGTGAAAAAATATTTTCTTTTGTCTGTTCTTACTCTCCCAGCCCTCAATTTGAGTGGATGTCCCCTAGTTCTGGTTACTGTCTTCTCTCTCTGTTTCTAACCAAAGTTCCCAGGAACCTGCCTCACAGGTTTGTATTCCTTTGTTCTTCCCCACTAGAAATCTACCATCAGAATAGCTGTTATCAACTTGGATATGGCAGCTCAGAACCAACTAGTTTCCAATTTTTCAAATTTTATTCCTTTCTGCTCTTCTCCCTGTTTATTTTATTTCCAGTTTATCAGCTGTAACAATCTGTAATTTTTGTTTTCCTCTTTGTGTACCCAAAGTATTCTAGTTTGCTGCATGTTATGTGCTTTCGCATTCCTTGATGTAATGAATTTGTTTCTCTTAATCAATGTTGGTTGCCCTCTCAGTACAAGAAAGTTCTAGGATCCTTCAATAAATCCACATTTCACCTGTGTCTTTTTTGTAACTGACTATTCAAGTTCACAAGGACGTTCCATACTGTAGAATCAATCAACTGGGCTTCCTTGACAGTAGTGGTTCTCAACCTGTGGGTTCTGAGATGTTCTTGAACTGCAACTCCCAGAAATCCCTTCCAGCACAGCGAGTGGTGGAGGCTTCTGGGAAATGCAGTCCAGGGACATCTGGGGACACACAGGTTGAGAACCAGTGGCTAAACTCTATTGATCTATTGAGTCTGAAGGTCTGTCCTCTGTTACATCATTTTCTTGTCTTCAGATTGAATCCTCCCAACATTGTCAGGAAGAAAACCTTCCAGAACATGGCCAAGCAGCCCGAAAAACTCACAACAGCTACCTTCCCACATTGTTTTGTAGCAGAAAAAAAAAGATATAGGCTGAGGTGTGTGAAGTCAGCTGTGTAGATATGTGCTTTGCAGTGAATCTTATCTGGCTCCAGAATCAGAGGCTGGGAGTTCAATTCCCCACTGAGTCTCTCCAGGGATAACAGCCAGTCTAGTTAAATAGTTCCTGAAGAAGGGTAAACCATTTCTTAGTACAGGTATTTTCTACTTGGAAAACCCTGAAAAGGATCACTATGCGTCGGAATTGAGTAGACTATGAACTGAATTTTCTTGCCTGATATTTTGCATGACTGCCTCTAGGGAACTTAAACTACAGTGGATGGGGTTGTGAAATTTGTAGTTTGGGTCACACTATCCTGTTGTACTTTTAAGAAGAGGTGCCCAAATTTGCGTTCTTCCCTTCCTCTTCTCAGTTCCCTTCTCTTTTGTGTTGTGCCTGAAGCTCGAGATTGACTATTGAGACGTCTCAGCAATTATGTACAATAGGCTTTTCACCTGAAAAGCGCAAGATAAATTCTATAAATAAACAGGAGATCTCAAAACATGGTAATGTGCGATGGCATCCAATGGCACAGAGGCAATACAAAGGAAAGCAGACACTGGAAAAAATGTGACTGCTGCCGTTCCTTCTATCTGTCAGGGCCAAAATCTTGCAGACTTTGTCCCACCTAGCTGACCTTAGAGGCTGGTGGGTGAAGATTTACCCTAGGGAAACATTCCAGGATCCAAGTGCCTTTTTTACTTCAGAAAATTGTGGCAGAAATGTTGTGAGGTGATGAGTAAACATATCAAAACCACTTGGCCTCCTGACAACGGAGCTTCTTGGCAGCTTAAACAGCTGAATTAGATGCATCTTGGTCTTAACATTTCTACCCAGTTCTTATGGGCAGAATGTGGAAATGGCTGGCTTAAATCCTCCAGCTATGCAGTAGAGGGAAAATAAAAATCTATTCATGGATCTAAAGAAGAGATTATTGTAATTACACTTTTCCCTCAAATACACCAGCCTTATTATTAGTTAGTTTTACCTGAAGTGGCAACATAGTCTCAATAGATTCAGTCAAAGACACTGTTGTTCAAAAAGAATAAAAATGGTTTCTAATATACTCATTAATCAGTATAAATTAAGGGCAAGAATCAAAATAGGTTGTTAAATAAAATAAGATCAGTGGGTTAACTTCATGATTCATTTAGCTGACTGGTTAAATAAGCCTGCCCAAAATCCAGCCGGGGGGGGGGGGCAAATCCGGCCCGTCAGGCCATTCTGAGTGGCCCACGGCTGGCTGGCCCGCCCCTCCCTCCCCCTCCTAAGCCCCATGTTTTTTTTTTTTAAGTCAACACTTGAGGGGCTGGGCGAGCCGGCCGGCCAGTGAGCAGAAGCTTGTGGGGCTGGGCGGGCGGGCAAGGGGGCGGGCCACCAGCACCACTGGGAAGCTTGTGGGGCTGGGCACTTGTGCAGGGGTGGCACGCGGGCGGGCCGCCGCCACCGGCATTGCCGGAAATATTGTGAGGTTGGACGCACGTGCAGGGCAGTGATCAGGCGGGCCGCGCCACCGGCACCACTGGGAATCTTGGTCGGCTGGGCGGACGGACGGTTTGCCGCCACCGGCACCACAGGGGAATGGGTGGGGGTGGGCAGGCCAGTGGGCCTCTGCAACCGCCACGGAGATTTGGGGTGGGCTGGTGGGCGAGCTGTCACCACCGCTGGGGAGCTTAAGGGGGGGCAAGGTCGCACAGATTGCCTCTTCCAAGGGGCAACCTGTGGCCACGGCTCCCTGTGCTTCCTTTGGTTCCCACCTCCCTCCCTCCCTCCCTTTCTTGTTCCCCACCTTCCTTCCTTCCTCTCTTGGTTTCCACCTTCCTTTCTCACTCCCTTGGTCCCCACCTTCCTTCCTGCAGGTGGGGTTGCAAGGGGTCAGTAGGTGGGGCTTATGGGTTAGTGTGTGGGGCTTGCAGTGGGGTGGCAGGGTTGGGGAGCAACCGGCCCCTGACACATTCTCAGCCACCAAATCTGGCCCTCCTTACAATAAATCTGGGCACCCCTGGGTTAAATAAAGAATTCAGTAACTGCTAACTCCATAAATGTCAGACTCGGATGCTCACCATACTCAAGTGAAATGGAAAAAGGAATCTGAGGAAACAATTAGCTGCTACTATGCGACATTCACCCCAAAGTCCCACCCATCCAAACTCTTGAAGGTATATTTGTTGTATTTCTTATTTAATTAAAATTAAAGGATCCAAGACATACTGTATGCAGGTTGCTCTCATACATTCAATTTATATACTGTACTGTAATGCCAGTGTGACTACAAGGCAAAAAATTGGTAGTCACTTCTCTGGGTGGTTAATTCCAACAATTCTCACCCAAAATTCCTAACTAGTTCCAATTTCAGCAGCATCAGAAATAACCTACAGTACTTCTTTGGTCTGGGTCTTTTATGGCCATTTTCCCTTTGTTGCTCAAGAACAGGCCCAAAACCACCAAAGAGGGGCATTTCTGTGGGCCTAAATCCAATGGCAGACTGCAACTGGAGAAGATTGATTGACTGAACTTCTATACTGCTCATCTGGGCGGTTTATAGATTGAACAGATAACATCAGAAACAGAAGATTGCTCTGAGTTTTCTGTGACAGATCAGGAAAGAGATCTTGGTGTGTTGGTGGACAGCTCAATGAAGGTGTCTACCCAGTGTGTGGCAGCGGTGAAGAAGCCCAATTCTATGCTAGGGATTATCAAAAAGGGGATTGAAAATAAAACAGCCAACATTATAATGCCATTGTACAAAACAACAGTAAAGCCGCACCTGGAGTATTGTGTACCATTCTGGTCACCGCATCTCAAAAAAGACATAGTGGAACTGGAAAAGGTAAGAGAGCAACTAAAACGATTACTGGGCTGGGGGACCTCCCTTTTGAGGAAAAGCTAAAATATTTGGGGCTCTTTAGTCTGGAAAAAAGGCGCCTGAGGGGGGATATGATTGAGACATACAAAATAATGCAGGGCATGAGTAAAGTGGATAGAGGGATGTTCTTCTCCCTCTCATAAAATACAAGAACTGGGGGGCATCCACTCAAACTGAGGGTTGGGAGACTGAACAGACAAAAGAATTTTTTTTTACCCAGCATGCTGTTAGTTTGTGGAACTCCCTGCCACAGGATGTGGTGATGGCATCTGGCCTGGATGCCTTCAAAAGGGGATTGGACAGATTCCTGGAGGAAAAGTCCATCACAGGTTACAAACCATGATGGAGATGTGTAATCTCCAGGCTTAAAACTGGGGTACTTCAAGGGCCAGATGCAGGGGAGTGGTATCAGGAGACAGAGATGTAGTCTTGTGTGCTCCCAAACTCATTTGTGGGACCACCCTGAGATACAGGAAGGTGGACTAGATGGGCCTTGGGCCTGATCCTGCATGGCTCTTCTTATGTTCTTATGTTAAGATCTAACGAAAGCTAAACCAACACTTGTGCAAACCCCATTGATGCATAAGGTCTCCTTTAGTAAAGCAGAGCAACTGGATTGAGGCTGGTGTAGAAAAAGGGTGTTTGTATGTGAAACCTTTGGGTTTATACCACAGGCCTAGAGAGAAAGCAATGCTCCAGGATGCCTCCAGAGAGCAGTAGCTTGGGAACATGCTCTGTTCCTCAGGGTGTCCTTCCAGTGTCATTCCTTACCATTCAGATGCTCTGAATGCTCTGGGTGGAAGGTCTCAGAAACTAGCCGAAAACATTGGCGCTGAAGAAGGAAGCAATCATCTCAGCCTTGATTCTTAGGTATACTGGGGTCAGTCCTGGAAATGCATTGGGGAGACCAGGATGAATAAGTGGGCCATCCAGCTATCTCAATTTTGCCCCTCTGCCCCTGCTGCTCATGCCTCTTGCATTACCTAGAGCAGGCCTGTCCAAAGTCCGGCCCGGGGGCCAAATCCGTCCCATCGGCCATTCTGAGTGGCCCGTAGCTGGCTGGCCCTCCCTTCGTCCCATGTTTTGTTTTTTTAAAAAAAAATCTTCCGCCAACACTGACACCGCTGGGAAGCTTGAGGGGCTGGCCGGGCAGCCATCGCGTGGGCTGCTGCCACCGGCACCGGCGGCAACCATGTGAGGCTGGGCATGTGCACAGGGGTGGCATGCATGCGGGCCACCACCGGCAACACCAGGAACCTTGTGAATCTTGCCGCGCGCGCACAGGGCGACACACAGGTGGGCTGCTACCACCAGCATAGCTGGGGACATTGTGAGGTTGGGCGCACACATGGGGCAGTGATCGGGCGGGCCACGCCACCGGCACCACTGGGAAGCTTGGGTGGCTAGGCAGACCGGTGGTCTGCCGCCACCGGCACCGCAGGGGAATGGGTGGGGGTGAGCAGGCCAGCGGGCCTCTGCCACCGCCAAGGAGCTTTCGGGTGGGCTGGCGGGCAAGCCGTCACCACCGCTGGGGAGCTTGGGGGTGTGTGTGCAAGGTTGCACAGATCGCCTCTTCCAAGGGGTGACCTGTGGCCACGGCTCCCTGTGCTTCCTTTGGTCCCCACCTTACTTCTTTCCTCCCTCCCTTGGTCCCCACCACCCTCCCTTCCTTGTCCCCCACCTTCCTTCCTTCCTTCCTTCCTCTCTTGGTTTCCACCTCCCTCCCTCCCTCCCTCCCTTGGTCCCCGCCTTCCTTCCTGCGGGTGGGGTTGCAGGGGGTCAGTGGGTAGGGCTTATGGGTCAGTGGGTGGGGCTTGCAGTGGGGTGGCAGGGTCGGGGAGCAACGGGCCCATGACACATTCTCAGCCACCAAATCTGGCCCTCCTTACAAAAAGTTTGGGCACCCCTGACCTAGAGTCTAGACTGAAGCAGATGCCTCAGGTAGCAGATGTTGAAGAACAGGAAAGCAAAGTGTTCTGCTTATATACTGCCCCATAGCACTTTAAAGCAATCTCTGGGTGGTTTACAATTTAATTATGACGGCTACACATTGCCCAAACCCCCAGCAAGCTGGTTACCCATTTTACCAACCTTGTAAGGATAGAAGGCTGAGTCAACCATGAGCCTGCTACCTGGGATTGAACCCCCCCCCCCGGTCATGAGCACAGTTTTAGCTGCAGTACAGGCATTTAACCACTGTGCCACAAGGCTCTTCCTCTTCACCAGGAATGGGTAGCAAGGTGCTAAGAGGCAGATGAGTGGGTACCACAGGGTCTGCTTGATGTCCCCCTAACTAGCCACCTCTCCAACAACGCAGTGGAGACAGCCACATTGCTACAAATAAGGAGATATAAAGCCTTTGATTCATATGTAGAGATGGGCATTTTACTGTGGTTCATTGCACTTCAGTGGATTGGACCCATGGGTGTTGTGTGCTGACCACTCAGGGGAGGAGGTCTGGGAAGCCCATGGCGCTACTTCTGGTGAGACACCCATGGGAGAGGAAGCAGAGCATGGAATCTAGGGTGCTGATGCAAGACTTGTAGACTCAGTCGGATTAACTGCTCTGAAGTGCCAGACCACTGAACACAGAAATAAGATCGCATGTATAGCCCGCGACTCTGAGGAAACCATCAGAGTCATTTGGGGCTCTTTAGTCTGGAAAAAAGGTGCCTGAGGGGGTATACGAGTAAAGTGGATAGAGGGACATTCTTCTCCCTCTCACAAAATACCAAAACTAGGGGACATCCACTCAAAACTGTGGGTTAGGAGAGTGAGAACAGACAAAAGAAAATATGTTTTTATCCAGTGTGTTGTTGGTCTGTGGGACTCCCTGCCACAAGATGTTGTGTTGGCATCTAGCCTGGATGCCTTCAAAAGCATCCTGGAGGAAAAGTCCATCACAGGTTACAAACCATGATGGAGATGTGAAATATCCAGGCTTAAAACCGGGTTACTTCAAGGGCCAGATGCAGGGGAGTGGTAGCAGGAGACAGATCTCTAGTTTCGTGGGCTCCCAAACGCATCTGGTGGGGCCACTGTGAGATACAGGAAGCTGGACTAGATGGGCCTTTGGCTTGATCCTGCATGGGTCTTCTTATGTTCTTATGTTCCCCATTTTCAGTGCTGTTAATTAAATAAAAAAGTTATATTTGACTCCTGTGGTGGGTGGCTAAATGGAAGGAACCACCAGTATTAAAACCCAAATCCTGTCACACATTAAAACGTCCACTCAGTGCAGGAATCCCCATTTGAACGATTTTCTTTTGAATGCCCCCAGCATTGGAGCAGTCTCCATCTCCTGAGGTAATTGGTTCCATTGTCATACCACGCTAATAGTTAAGTTTTTTCTGTAGTCAGCCTTCCTATAGCTTGATCAAAAACAAACTCTGCACTTGTTTGGATGACTATTCTGGGAAGTGCTTCCATATCTCCCCTAACTCTTATTTTCTCAAGACTAACCATGTCTTTTAGTCAGAGAGGGCTTGGTTTTCAACCCCCCCTCCATCTAATCCTTCAGAACGGTGAAAGGAAAAGACCAGTAAATTCATAGAAATATATATTTTTATTGTCCATGCTAATGACGTCTTGACAGCCGACCCTACATTAAGAAAACTCACCTTCTAGAACAGTGGTGGCGAACCTTCAGCACACCAGATGTTTTGGACCACAACTCCCACAATCCTTTGTCATTCTGCTTCAAAATGTTCCTCACAATCTACACTTGTGAATCGAATAGGGACATTAATTACATCAGCATTCTGTTTTATCTCTTTAAATAACTATTTCACCGTGCGATATGGTTATTATTTTCTTCACAGTGACAGTGTTGCTACCTGACCTACTTTATTTAATTTTCTGTTTGTGGTGTTTGTGTACTTGCCTGCTCTACAAATATTTACATTGATGCAATAAAGTTATTTCAAAAAATAAAACAGGATACTGACTATGCTGCGAATGCCATTAACCATTATTGGACCCACCATCCTAATTTCATTTCAAAGTGGCCACTTAATTTTTCTGAGGTGTCCGTCTCAAAAAACAAAACAAAACAACAACAAACAAACAACAAAACAGAAGAGTAAAGTGTTTGCCATATTTATAGCAGTGGAATTATTTAGGTTATCTGTGGTTCTGCTTCCAAACAAAACATTACAAAAAATTGGGTATTTCTGTGCTTTCTCTCTCATGTATGGATTCTCTGATGCCTCAATAGTGTTGAATTGCGAGTATAAGACCTCCCACAATCCTGACATTTGTATGGTTTCTCTCCTGTGTGGACTCTCTGATGGTTCGTAAGGTATGAATTATATGCATAACACTTCCCACACTCCTGGCATTTGTAAGGTTTATTTCCTGTGTGGACTCTTTGGTGGATCAAAAGATTGGAATTCTGAGAAAAACATTTCCCACAGTCATGGCACTGGTACGGTTTCTCTCCAGTGTGGACTCTCTGGTGGTTCATCAGGTACGAACTGCCAGCAAAGCACTTCCCACACTCCTGGCATTTGTAGGGTTTCTCTCCTGTGTGGACTCTCTGGTGGATGAGAAGATTTGAATTTTGAGAAAAACATTTTCCACACTCCTGGCATTGGAATGGTTTCTCCCCTGTGTGGACTTTCTGATGATCCACAAGCTGTGAATTGTAAGCAAAGCTTTTCCCACAGTTCTGGCATTTGTATGGTTTCTCTCCTGTATGGACTCTCTGATGAATCAGAAGACTTGAATTCTGAGTAAAACATTTACAACACTCCTTGCACTTGAATGGCTTCTCTCCTGTATGGACCCTCTGATGAGTCACCAGGACTGACTTTTGAGCAAAGCATTTCCCACACTCCTGACATTTGTAAGGTTTCTCTCCTGTGTGGACTCTCTTGTGCTTCATAAGGTCTGCCATATAACCAAAACATTTCCCACACTCGTGGCATCGATATGGATTCTCTCCTGTATGGACTCTTCGATGTTTCACAAACTGAGAATGGTAAGCAAAATGTTTCCCACATTCCTGGCATTTATATGGTTTCTCTCCTGTGTGGACTCTCTGGTGACTCATAAGGCAAGAACTGAGAGAAAAACACTTCCCACACTCCTGGCATTTGTATGGTTTATCTCCTGTGTGGATCTTCTGGTGAGTGAGAAGGTTTGAATTCTGAGAAAAGCATTTCCCACACGCCTGGCACTGGAATGGTTTCTCACCGGTGTGGACTCGCTGATGATTAATAAGGGAGGAGCTGAGAGCAAAACATTTTCCACACTCCTGGCATTTGTATGGTTTCTCTCCTGTGTGGACTCTTTGATGAATCAAGAAGCTTGAATTTTGTGCAAAACACTTCTCACACACCTGGCACTTGTATGGTTTCTCTCCAGTGTGGACTCTCTGGTGGATTAGGAGGTGTGAACTGCAAGCAAAAAATTTCCCACACTCCTGGCATTTGTATGGTTTCCCTCCTGTGTGGGCTCTTCGATGGCTGACAAAGTGGGACTTGTGAACAAAACATTTTCCAGACCTTTCACGGATCAAGGGCTTCTGGCCAGTGTGGACTCTCTTGTGAAGCATCAGTCCCGTCTTTATGGCAAAATGTTTCCCACACACAGTGCATTTGAAGGGCTTCTCTTTGGTAACACTTTCTTCCTCTGTGTGGGTTCTCTGGTGTTTGGCAATCTCTAGTTTGTGTGTAAAACTCTTCCCACATTTTGGACATACATTTCTCTCCCTCCGGTTATCTGCAGGGGAAAAGGACAAGTTCAGAAGTTACTAAACTAAGTATAGAAACAGATATACTGTGTGTGTGTGTGTGTGTGTGTGTGTGCATGTGTGTGTGAGAGAGAGAGGTTTTCTAATGAAGATTTTGACGCATGAAATAACCTATGGAAAGAAATCTGTTAAGCTTTTAAGTGCCGCAAAAATTGTCCTCCCCCCCTTTAATCCTTCCTTCCTTCCTTCCTTCCTTCCTTCTTTCCTTAATTAATTAACTTTATATTTTGCTCATCTAGCCCAGGGGTGACAAGTTCAGAAGTTACTAAACTGAAGATAGAAACAGATCTTTTTGGGGGAGGTGTGAGGTTTTCTAATTAAGAAGATTTTGATGCATGAAAGAACCTACAGATTTTCCGTTAGGTTTTTAAGTACCACAAAAATAGTCCTCCCCACCCTTTAATTCTGCATTCATTCATTCAATTTATATATTGCTCATCTAGCCTGGGGGCTACTCTGGGGGATGAACAGCACCTCCTTACCTTTGTTACTTTCTTGCAGCCTCCAGATGCTGTTTCAATTCATCACTTCCCATTTGTCCAAATATCTATAAGGGTAAGCTTGTGAAATAACTTCTTTCGCCAGCCATCCTAAGAGCTCTTGCTTTCTTTGTGTCAGCTGGCTGAGCTAAAGAGTTGCCCAGTCTGGTATCTGATATTTTAGCTTCCCCTTGCCTCCATTCCTCCAGCGTACACATGCCCTGAAGCTTTGGAACTAGAAACCAAGTTGGGGGAAGGAGAGATCCGAAAGGGTCAGGAGGGAGCCAAAGAAAGGTACCGCACCCTTGTTTGTGTAGTTTTGATATTTCTGATTTAAAGCCCCTGTTTGGGGTGATGCCACTCTGGAGCTGTAGGAACACAGCCCCATCCACCTTCTGTGTGACTACCCAGATCTTTCCAGAGAGCTTTCACATCTCTTTTCAGTCTTTTCCTCAATTAACATCCTCATTTATCTTAACTGCTCTTCAAATACTTTTTACTAGTTGCTTTTTCTGGGCATTGTCCAGTTGTTTTTCTTAGATGGTGACCTCCAGAGGTGGACACTTGTATTCCAGGGAACCTCTAATCAAAGCAGGGCAGAGTGTAACTTTCCTAAGGTCTGAGGATTATTCTTCTGTGGAGGCAGCTTTGAATCCCATAATAGTCATCTTTGTTGTTACATCAGACATCGGACTTGCATTTGGGTTTTTATTAAGCAAGATTCTGAGCTATGGAATTTAGAACGGTCAGAGGAGGTTTAATTTGTTTCATCAAAAATTGATGCTCTAATCCAGTGCTGGTGAATCTTTTAGAGACCGAGTGCCCAAACTATGATTCAAAGCCCACTAATTTTTCACAAAGTGCCAATACAGCAACTTAACCTGAATACAGGTGGCTGTGAAGGGGTGATGTCGGGTGCCCACAGAAAGGGCTCCAAGTGGCACTTTTGACACCCGTGCCATAGCTTCGCCAACACTGATCTAATCTGTTTCCATATCCACTGGATGAAAATTTTTTAAGACACAAAACTGAATAGATACAAACAATAAGAATGTGGGACCTGGGCTGAGCAGAAGGGGATATGTGGGAACATGTTCATGCTGAACGGCAACATGTCTAGAGGGCAAGAGGATACCCAACAATAAGGATCCCACTGATAAGAATTTATAAGGAAAGTCAAAATTATTATAATCATTATTGAAGTGTTAACAAACCTGACTGTGGGTGCTGGCCTTCCGGAAGGCTTTAAAAACCCATCTATTCCGGGAGGCCTTTGGCGATCTTTATTAATTTTTTTTTCCGCCATCATCATGCCTATAATGCTAGGTTTTAATGATTTGCTGAGGTGCCTCTAGGTTTTAATTTGTATGTAATGATGTATTATTTGTCTGTTAATGCATATTGTATTTTGTTCTGCTTTTGTAATAAATGTAGTCCATTGTTGTAAGCCGCTTAGAGTTCAAAATTGAAGATAAGCGGGATATAAATGCAATAAATAAATAAATAAATAAATAAATAAATTTCTCTGAGAAAACATGAGGTCTCAGTGACCTAGCTAAGGTTTGGCATGATTGCACATTGCGGGGGTGTCATTTTGCTGAAAGCAACATTTGGCGGTTAGCCAGGAATAAGGAACCAACTTGAACTATCAAAAAAAACTGGGTAATAGGGTCAGGTCGTTCTGGCTTTGACGGCCAAATGGCTAGGAGCTAAGAACACGTGACAGGCACGTGTAAGCGTACGTAAGTCTGAGATCACACAGATCATACAGAAGGGTATATAACAATGACGAGAAGCAATGTGAACCCCGTTCCAGACCAGCAAAGCTTGATCTGTGCAATGGATCAACCCAGGCAGCTCTGAACCCTTAAGCAAAAGGCTTAAGAATTTCTACTAACCATACCTGATTCTGTGTACTATTTAATTGCTCCATTTACTATATACTCTCTATATTTCTGTATTCCTGTGAATGTCTAATAAAACCCTTGCTATATAACTAACTCTGTGTGGCAATTTTTGAGGAACAACTTATTCTTATCACCACAGTGGGTGGCAAGAGTTGGAACACCACTCAATCAAGATCTCATTCATGCTGTTGTCTCTGTTACTGGTCAGTATTGCACTGGTCGCAACAGAGATTAGCATTAGATGGAGGGAAAAGGCTCCTTACCCAGGGAGGACACCATTTGCCGGTTGTCCTCCATTACTTCTCGGTGCAGGGCCCTCTGGTCCGGATCCAGTAGTGCCCGCTCCTCCAGAGTGAAGGACACGGCCACCTCCTCAAAGGTCACTGGACTCTAACATTGGGAAAGAAAGGAGACCTTTCTCATAAGTTTCATAAAAGAACTTTCTGTAATCAAAAGATTAATTAAAGACAAGTGGCAGAATTTTATACTGTAGAATATTCTAGATCAGTGGTTCTCAACCTGTGGGCGCCCAGATGTTCCTAAACTGTAATTCCCAGAAACCCCTTCTAGCACAGCGAGTGGTGGAGGCTTCTGGCAGTTGCAGTCCAGGAACATCTGGGAACCCACAGGTTGAGAACCACTGTTCTAGATGTTAACTTTCATGGACACAATTCACAGTTTTATAACTGGATGACAAATGTACTGGTCCCTTTGACTACCTATTCATTCCAGGAAGAGAGGCCTCCAAATCCCCATGGGCAGAGAACGACAGGAGAAGGAAAGTATTCCTGCAAGTCACTCATCGCGGGAGCTTCCTGGAAGCATCCGGAAGCCTTTGTGAGAAGCAGCTAGATTGGATGGGCCTTTGTTCTGTTCCAGAAAGGCTCTAATCATGCCCTTAGCCCTCCCACAAGAAAACAAAGGCAGAGAAAGCTATCTAGTATGAGAAATAATAACAAAGTCATTATGAGGAACAGCTGAGGGAACTGGGAATGTTTAGCCTCTATAAAAGAAGGCTGAGGGGGATATGATAGCTATGTTTAAATATTTGAAAGGATGTCATATGGAACAGGGAACAGGTTTGTTCTCCATGGCTACAGAGACTAGGACTCGGGGCAATGGTGTGAAACTACAGGAAAAGAGATTCAATTTGAACATTAGGAAGAACTTCATGACGGTTAGAGCTGTTTGGCAGTGGAATCTGCTGCCACAAAGGAGGGTGGTGGAGTCTCCTTCTTCGGAGGTTTTCAAGCAGAGGCTGGATGGCCATCTATTGGAAATATTGTGATGGGGTTCCTGCATGGCAAGGGGTTGGACTAGAATTAGATGGCCCTTGAGGTCTCTTCCAACTCTATGATTCTATGATTCATTCTAGCTGACCCCACATTCATTTTTTTAAACCCCAAACAACCCAGAGATCGTGGACTATTCTTCAAAACGGAAGAGAAACAGAATTCTTTCCCACTTGTAGCAGCCAAATATAATACACAATGCTATATTCCCGGCCTGGAGAGGAAAATGTTATACCCGCCTGCTATGTAAATGCCCCAAATGTGTCCAGTTTTATCAAAAAGGCCTGGCTGAACTAATTCCGGACTAAAATGGTTGAACACACACTGATTTTAGATTCACACAGTGTCTTTTTAACTGCCTCCTCTGTACCTGATTTGGTTCTGCTCCGTGACGAGGAAGAGTTGAAGGAATATTTATTCTTGGCATCCTTCTGTAGCCTGCATGAGAGAAAGGGGAAGTACAAGAGGGTAGGAGGCCAGTCACATAAATTTACCTCAGAATAGTAATCTTACAAACACTAGTAATCTTACAAATCACTTCTTGATTTTGTGTTAATTGTTGTATTGGGTTTTACATTTGTTTTGTGTTACCCTATTGTTAACCACGCGGAGTTCCTTCAGGAAGACAGGTGATATAAAAATAAATAAAATAATAAATAAATAAATAAATAAATAAATAGCTAAAACTAAATTCTTTGAGCATAAGAGGGTTCATGCCCCAGTAAGAGGCACTGATTCCCAGACTAAAAAGGCTGCCATGCGCAGAGGTATGTGGAAAAATGAATTTCCAAGTGGGCTACAAGACTGTCAGATTTACTTAATGAAGAAATATTTTTACTGTGCAAAGAAATGTCGGCAAAAGTTAGCCATAAGTATTAACCTTCATACAGAAATCCAGCATGTCAGATAATATTATCCCTGCCACATACCATGCTAGAATGTAGATTATATAGGACTGAACATAATACAGTATTGCTACCCAATTTTGAGTAAATGTGTCAGCATGCCCCCCCACAAGCTACTTGAAGTTTCTGCTGTCGGGAGAAATTCAATTAATAATATAGTCTGTAGCTGTACTAAGGATGAGCTAATTAGGAAGACAGCTATGAGCATCCCAGAAAAAAAATGTGGGACAACAGACACAAAAAATAAGTGCAAATAGTTGAAAGTTGCAGGGTTAAATACATTTGCATTTTATTCTGAATCGCTAGATGGTTTTGGCTTATTTGATTTATAGTACAGTATGTTGGTTTTGATTTATTTGTTTGTTTATTTACTATTTTAAGTTGTATACTGTGTTTTATTGTATTTTTTGTTTGTATACCACCCAGAGTAGCTTTCTGCTAGATGGTTGCAGTTTATCAATCAATCCATCCATCCATCAGTCAAGGAAGCAAACAAACAAAGTGTTGTTGGATTTCAGCTATCTCTATTTCACATTTGATTTCCTGGACAGAATTGGAGGAACCGGTTGCTATGCAGAAAGTCTTTAGAAAACTAAAAATCAAAACACAGTTTTCAAGAATAGGGGGGGGAACCCCCAAAAGATTATTGTCCCTCCCTTCCTCCAACTTAAAAGTCAGTGAACATATTGATTGATTGATTGCATTTGTATACCACCCATCTGGCAGCAAGGACACATATGTATATGTACAGTGGACCCTCGTATAACAGTTTGTATAACATAAAATTTGTACAACATAAAATATGCTGGAGATAGGGGAAATTTGCTTAACAGAATCGCCTATGGGGCAAATCCGTACAACATAAAAATGAGATTACAGTGGTACCTCGGATAACAACTGCCCCAGATAACGAATAATTCGGATAACAATTGCAAATTTCCCGGTATAGGGCTGCCTCTGATAACGAATTTTCCCTATGGGCTGCCTCGGATAACGAATCGCAATTCCTAGGTATAGGTCTGCCTTGGAGAACAAATTAGTTATCCCAGGTGGCATTGCATCTGTACCTTTAAAGTGCACTTTTTAAAGAGTTTTGAGCAAAAAACCAGGTGTCTGTGCCTTTTTCCTAGGCTCCAGAACCGATTAAATGGTTTCCCATTCATTCCTATGGGAAACTGCGTTTCAGGTAACGACGTGTTTCGGATAGCAACTAACCTCGGAGAACGAATTATCGTCGTTATCCGAGGCACCACTGTACTTCATTTTCAATGCATTCCTATAGAAATTTGTATAAAGGAAAATTTGCTTAACATAATTTCATTTGAAACAAATTAATTCCTTTATACAAGGTACCACTGTATATGTATATGCATATGTATATGTATATGTAGAGAGAGAGAGAGAGATACTTCTTAGTTCTCACACAGGAAAAATATATGCCATTTTAGTATTAATATTTACCTATCATGGTGGCAGCTCTCTCATTGATTTTCCATTGCAGGGTACTTTGTTTGGAGTTGAACAAAAGTTTCTCTGTTATGGGAAAATGAGACTTTACTTCTATCGAGGGATTTTTCATCTGTGGATCCAACACATGGAAGGGGAGAGAAAAGAAAAAAAATCAGAGGCAAAGATCTCAGTGGGTGAAGCTGGGTCTTCTGAGATATGGAACCTCCCATCTGAGTTTTCTCAAGAAAAGCATGGGACATGGGTAGAATTTGTCCAGCTTCTTCCTCAGTTTTCTTGGCCCCTTACCGTAGCTGTGGGCAACGCCTCTCCCATGAAAAGGATCATACCCTGCCACTACACCTGCCACGGTCCTGAATTAAGGGATGCTCCAAAGGCAGTAATCCTGTGATTTTTTTAAAAAATTGAGGGACAAAGGGGGAGGGATATGCATTTTGTTTGAAAGTACACCAGTGTTAGAGGCTTCTGGAACTATGATTACACTTTTTAAAAAGGTGCATGCTGCCCACGCACCTTGCTTTCAAAGGCAACGAGGACTACTAAAATGATTACTGGCCTGGGAGACCGACCTTATGAGGAAAAGCTAAAACATTTGGGGTGCTTTAGTCTAGAAAAAAGGCGCCTGAGGGGGGGGATATGATTGAAATGTACAAAATAATGCAGGGCATGAGTCAAGTGGATAGAGGGAAGCTCTTCTCCCTCTCACAAAATACCAGAACTAGGGGACATCCACTCAAACTGTGGGTTGGGAGAATGAGAACAAAAGAAAATTTTTTTTACCTAGCATGTTGTTAGTCTGTGGAACTCCCTGCCACAGGATGTGGTGATGGCATCTAGCCTGGATGCCTCCAAAAGGGGATTGGACAGACTCCTGGAGGAGACGTCCCTCACAGGTTACAAACCTTGATGGAGATGTGTCATCTCCAAGCTTAAAACCGGGGTACTTCAAGGGCCAGATGCAGGGGAGTGGTATCAGGAGACAGAGATCTAGTCTTATGTGCTCCCAGACGCATCTGATGGGGTCACTGTGAGATACAGGAAGCTGGACTAGATGGGCCTTTGGCCTGATCCAGCAGGGCTCTTCTTAGGTTCTTATGACGGAGAGCACCAAGGCTCAGCAGAACAGCAGCATACATGCTGTCAGCAAGACAGGCAGCCACGGCTATGGGTTGCCCACTTTGGCCTTCAGGGTTTTCGACTGAGTTACCGTTACCTGCGGCACGTCTTGCTTTCCCCCCTCTTTCTGACACAGGAGGAAACCTTCTGCCAGGGCCACCGCCTGGGACATGGTCTCGGCCCCACATTCCCTCACCCAGATGGACATCTCCAGCGGGAGGATGGTCAGGAACTGCTCCAGGATCACCAGGTCCAGGATCTCCGCCTTGGTGTGTTGCTCTGGCTTCAGCCACTGGCGGCAAAGACGGTGGAGTCGGGTGCAAGCCTGCCGGGGGCCCTCAGCCTCCTGGTAGGTGTATTTCCTGAAGTGTTGGCACCACATGTCTGGACTGGTCATCTCCTCACTTAGGACCTTGTGCACCATTCTTTCGTTCCAAGGCTTCCTGCCTTGAGAACAACAGGATCTCTTTCTCCTCTGCAGCCAGATGTGTTTTGGTCGGTTGTTTTATTTTCTACTTTAAAATAGTTCCAACAAAGTCCTAGAACCATTCTTCTCCTGCTGGGCAAAAACTGCCAGAAGAGGCCTTACGTCTGAAGCTCTGCAAAGCCAAGACACTCCCATGTTAGCATGGACAAGACAAGACAAAACAAAATCCAATACAGCAGCAACCACAGGAGGGAAGAGGAAATACCTGAACACCTGTCAGGGTGTATCTCCCAAAGGTCAACTGAGCCCACTAGAATGTCGCAGGCGTGCTCACTCCGAGTGGCCACACCCACGCGCAACCGTGCCTTCTCTGTGGTGGGCCCCTCGCTGTGGAACCACCTTCCCAGGGCGCTGCGCCTTGCACAGTCCCTGCCCGCCTTCAAAAAAGCGCTCAAAACCATGCTTTTTAGGGAGGCATTTGGTGACCTTTAATTTAATCTATCCCCCTTTGTTTTCCTCCACCCTCCCGAGGCCTCTTGCTGAGGGCTTTCCCTCTTATTGTTTAGGCTTTATATGATTTTGTTTTCTATTGTATTGTTGATTTTAATCCTGTTGTAAACCGCCCAGAGTTCCTGCTGGAAGATGGATGGTATAGAAATAAAATAAAATAAAATAAAATAAATAAATAAATACAATTTTCCCCAACTGGCCCATTTTTAACCATCTGTATCCGTTCTTCACCCAATGCCCTCAAAACATAAGCCTTCTCTTTGATTTGATTTTATACTTGACGACCTTAAAACCAGTTTCAATTAAAGCTTCTCTCTCAGTGGAGAAAAGCTTCATGCAACCAGCATTTTGCATCAATTCATATATCCATAAAATCTACACATTCTCTCATGTCTTAGCAATATACTCAGTCCTAGTGTTTTGACTTCTAAGTTTACTGGACAAATTAAAATGCATTTCAACTAAGTACATTAGTATACAGTAAATGTCATCAACAAGGCATGATTACTTATTCTTCTATAAAATACATAATTTCAAAATTCCATCAAAGCAGAAGAAGAGGGTTGGGCTGTGTGGCCATCACAAAACACAAATGCAAAACTAGGCTAATGAAAATGTAAAAAAACATTGCAAGCTTTAGAGTGCAAAACACTCTTCTTCAAAGCAGGCCCCAGAAAAGCACTCAAAAGCCTCCAAAGTTTATTTTTACTAGCGGCCTATAAAGGTATCACCTATTGTTTTGCATAATTTCAAAAGTTCTTTTTTTTCAAACCATGGGGACTTTTTATTTTTGTAACTTTTTATTGTAGGGCGGAAAAGTAATAATTGTTTAATTTTTGAACAAATGATCTGATAGTCATTTAAAACAACTGTAATATTGGTTTCAGAGGAACATATCCTACTGCCAAGAATAATACTATCTGATGAGGTGTAAAATAAATGCAGTTTTTCCATATCAATTTGTTGCCATCTTGGTCTTCTTTGGACAATATTTAATTGTTCTGCAGCCTTCTTATCTGTTTGGGTTATCTTTCTTAAATCTGAATCTAACTTGATTTGAGTAATGATTGGTTGGTGGTTGCTATCCTCTCTATTAATTACTGTGATTCCAGAGAAAAGATGACTTTTGTGTTTTGACACACATACAAAATCAATAGCACTCCCTGAGTTATGAGTGAGATGTGTGTAAGGGTAAGGTGTTCCAGTCTCACTCGGGCCAATAATTTGAAAACCATATGTGAGTAATAGGCCCAAAAGTTTTAGCCCAGCTTGATTTATTTTGTCATCATTAAAAGCCCAGCAGAAGACATCCTGTAACTCCTCCTCAAGGCCCCCAAAAGCTACAATTTTGGGGGGAGCAGATCCAATTCTAGCATTAAAGTCATCTGACATAATAAGTAAGGCTTTGGGAAAGACCATACTTAATTTGTCCATCATTTGTTCCAGTTCAATCCATATTTCCGCATTGTAGTGCTTGGAATCAGCAGGTGGTATATAGATACTGTATTAAGATCACCAGTACACTTGGAGTGCATAACTTTACTATTAAACAGTTTTGAGGGGCCTTAATTTCTGTCACCAAATTGGCTTCCCACCCTAGATCTTCTTTTATTGCTATTAGTAAGCCCCCAGATGCCCTTCCCTTCGCTTTCGTTTTTTGTGCTGATTCCTGCCATATACAAAATCCTTGTAATTCAATCCTATCTTTTCCAGTAAGCCATGTTTCTTGGAGCATAATCATATCAAATTCAAAAAGCCAGTCTGGAAAGTCTTCCATATAACAGGAGGCTTTCCAACCTGCGACATTCCAAGAAATCATCTTAATATGAGTCTCTAGACCTGTGCTGTCTTTGGCTTTAGTAGAACATGATTTTAAATTCTCTGCCAAAACTGGGAGAGATTCATTTAGTCATTCTCGTTTTCCCAACTTTTCTGTCAGAATAAGAGATTTTACATCTTCACAATCCCAATCATGGCAGATTATTTGATTTTCAGTTGGACTGCGATAGCATACATTTGACTTTACTGGAATAATAATATCTATTTCAGGTGGTTTATTTTTAGCCATTGTTTCAGAAGTTCCAAGTTCATGGTCTTCCAAGTATCTCATTTTCTCCCAATCATTAACAGGAATGCCAGGTTCCCTATGTTTGTAAGGTGTATGAATCTCTGCCTTGGTAACCAAGACACCCCTTTCCTTCTCCTCATCCATAGGTTTTACATCCACCTTGTCAATATCTGGTTGAGAAAGTGTATGTTTATCCCTTTCACTTTTAATTGCCAATTGCAACTTATGAGAATCATCTCCTCCATGAAAGTCATAATACTCTTTCATAATTTGACATGGATTTTGTTCTAAGCATTTCTTTAGAAGATCTAACCTCTCTAAGTTAGTGCTTTATAGGTCATTAGAAACAGGTAATATGTAGACTAACTATAGACTGTCTCAATATTGTATCTTGCTATTTCTAACTGCGGCATTCGATTAAAAAGATATAAGTAAAGATGGATAGAACATTGATGGGGGAAAGGAAATAAAGTATGAAACTATGGAAATATGCTCTTCTATGGTTGTAAACGAAATATGAGTTATAGTGGGCTGAAATGTTGGAAAATAATTGTGACTGACACATGCAACATGACAGTTGATAGGAAATATATATATATATTATTTTGCTTTGTGTACAAAATAAATAAAAATACATACAAAAATACACACATTCTCATAAACCTGTCACTTGAAAAAAAAATTATCGTTCTCCATTCAGTTACATTAAAATATATATGATCTCATAACACTGTACCCTGTTTTTCTCAGGAACGATGCTGCAGATACTGCTATCACTACTGTAAGCCGCCTTCGGTCCTTTTCCAAGGAGAAAGGTGGGGTAAAAATACTCTAAAATAAATAAATAAAAATAAGAACTAGAACAGGCAGAAGCCCTGCACAGGAAAGCTTCCTGGTTCTGGAGAGCATGTACCCCCCCCCTTTGTCCAGTACGCTAATTGCACACTTATGGCCTTCCCTTTCAATTTCCTTCCCAAACTCACCGAAAAATCTCCTTCTCTTCTTTTCATGGGGCCAATGATAAGGTGGAGAGTGGGAGAAGGCTCTACCTCTTGGGTTTACGGGGCTGTCTTTCTACCCTCTGCCTGCCCTGCAGATACTTACTCCCTCCCATCCGCAAATGGGTTGGAAACTGCAGTTTTAGCTCCCTGTGGGTTGGAGAGATTGTGGATTTGAGACTTCAGGCAGCAGAATTCCTTGGACCACAGGGAACCCGTGGGCTCCCCTCCAGCTGACTCCCCTCCTTGGGGGCTTCCCTTCCTTCTGCTTTGCTTGGGGTTTGGGGGACCCTCCCTCCAGCCTTCCCCCCAATTCCCCCCATTTACCCCCTCCCAGTTAGCCCTGCTGGGACAGACTCACCATCCCTCCCAGTTGCAATGATGGGGGGAGAGGAAGGGAGGAGGAGGAAGAGGAGGCTCTTTCCCGGATTCCCACCAAGGGAGAAGAAAGAGCCCGGGCGGCCTTTTTCAGCATCCGAAACCACGCTTTCCGTCCGAAGGAAGAAAAAGGACGGACAGGAAGGGACATGTTTTGGAAAAGGAGCACTTCCTGTAGAGGGGAACAAATCTCCCGCTCTTCACGTGCACCTCCCTTCTAGGAAGCCCAACTCAGTGCATTTAACCCTTACTTGCCAGGTCGTTTTGCGCTGCCTTGAGAGTTTCCTTCTGCCATCCATGGGCTTCCGAGGCAAGAAGCAAGCTACTGGAAGTATCTTTCACATAAAAGAAGCAACGCAGCCGGGAGGCGCAGCTGTGCCTCTCTAGAGAAGGGCAATCCTTATCAGACCTTCTTGAATGATAAGGGAGCCCAGGGGTGGGCATAAGGAGGGCCAGTGGGTGGAAAGATTCCTGTCATTTCCCAAGTGAGGATATGGGGCAGTGGTGGCCAAACTTCGGCCCTCCAGAAATTTTGAACCACAACTCCCACAGTCCTTTGTCATTGGCAATACAGGCTTGGAATTCTGGGAGTTGTGGTCCAAAACACCAGGAGGGCTGAAGTTTGGTCACTACTGGTAGAGGTATGGAGATGAGCCTTTCTCTTGACAGCAGGACAGGAGCTGTAGCAATCAGATTGATCCCCGGACTCAAGCCTCATACATTTTCCATAACATCCCTCACTACTAAACTTAGCATCTGCACCTCCATAGTGAGGGTCCCGTTTTATTTTTATTTTTACCCCACCTTTCTCCTTGGAAAAAGGACCCAAGGTGGCTTACAGTAATGAGGGATCATATACTGTCCAGTACAACTAAGGGATCAATACTGCCAGCACTTGTTATTCTTCCCATAAGCAGAGAGGCAGCTGCAAGGACAGCTTGGCAAGATGCCTGGCATTGAATGACAGAGTTGGAAGAGACTTCAAGGGGCATCCAGTCCAACCCCCTGCCATGCAGGAACCCCCATCACAGGACTCCTGACAGATGGCCCTCCAGCCTCTGCTTAAAAACCTCCAAAGGAGGAGACTCCACCACCCTCCGTGAGACTCCCGGAGCCCATGAAGGCAATAAGAAATCCAGAACACGGAAGATTCATAACACGCTTTATTTTCTCAAAGAAGTTACTGGAGCCAGAGGGCTGCAGGAGGATCTCAAGAGCACATGTGCTGACGTCACAGATGCCAAGATGTAAGAACTTGTGAATGTACGTTTATAACTGCAAGGTTAAAAAAAAAAAAAGGCCACTGGTACCAAATATTCTGGGGAGGACCAGAAAAGAAATTATAGGAAGGGGCCACCTTGGGTCCCTTTAAGGAGAAAGGCAGGGTAAAAGTATTATAAACAAACAAAGCTAACTGTTCTGCTTATATACCGCACCATACCATTTCCAGCAGTTTCTGGGCGGCTTACAGTTTTTAATTACAGTATGCAGGCTACAAATGATAATATATCTGGCGGATTGCCAGGTCCGGTTTGCCGCCCCCCCCCCCCCATCACGCGCCTCCGCCGCCGCTTCTCCGGTTCTGAGTCGGGAATCTGGCGCTGGGAAGGCTCTGCAAGACCGCCCCTCCCCTCTGCACCTGAGACCATAGAGAGGAGGGGGAGGAGAGGTCGGAACCCTCTGCTTTCGCCCCTGGTCCAGTTCCGCCAATACCAAGGGCGCCTCCACAAACCTTCATAGCTCTATGTTCCCTCCCGCTCCCATGAGACCTCCAGAGGGTTGGACTACAGCTCCCAGAACCCTGTTGCCAGTGACCAAGGAATGTGGGAGTTGCAGTCCTTTAAAAAAAACCATCAGGAGGGCCGGAGGTTCCCTCAGCCCTGCCTTAAGAGTATTGGGGATGGTGGAGGAATGGGGGGGGCAGGAGGCACGAAAGAGGGAGCGCATTCCCACCACTACCACCACCATCAATGCTCTTAAGGCAGGACTGAGTGAAGCCTTCGACCCGCCTGAGAGTTCCTGTTGGAAAGGGAGGAGAGGCTCTAGGACTACAACTCCCACAGTCCTCGTTAAGTGACCTGGGGTGGGGGGAGAGACCTTCAGAGCCAAAGTGAGGGAAGCCTCTGTGGATCTAACCTCAGGCTCCTCTACCACGTACGTAGCTCTAATTCTCCCCGTTCCTCTTCTGGTTGGATTGAGGGCGCCCCTCCTTCCGCCCGCCCCTATGGTCTCTGGTGGACGCATGCGCAAAGGGGCGCCTCCTCTGTCGTTTCCTGCTGTCAGGAGGAGGTGAGCAATGCCCCCCCCCCGTCCAAAGGGACCGAGGAAGGGGCTCCTCCGTGTGCAGGACGGACTGCAGGCGCCCCCTCCCCCCTGCCTGCATTGCACGAACGCCCGCCCTGCAAGGCTGGCCTTTCCTCCGGAGTCCCCCTTTGGGGAATGGGAAATTAGGGGGTTTAGAGATGGGGGATACTGGGGTCCCACCATTAGCCCCTTCCTTAAATACACCCTCTCCCTGCAAGGGCGCCCATAGCTCTCTTTGGTCGATGTGGCTCATCTTGGCTTCTCGGATGAGACACCCCCCCACACACACACATCATCTTCCCCATGAATCCTGCAGGCACTGAAGGGGTTAAGAAAGGGGGTAGGAGAAAGCCACGGGGGATCTCCACCCCCATTGTTTCCCCAGAGTCTGGAGGGGTCCCTGTTGAAGTTTTTACCAAGGAAAAGTAAAAACATAAATATTGAATATAAAATATAGTGTAGTAGCTACAGGTGATCCAATCACCAGAGGCTTCTTGCTGCATCGGGTAGGTATAGTTGATTAGGCAGCAAGAAGTGTATTTAAGTAAGCAAAGGCTCAAGACCCATTCTTTGCTGATTTTTCTTGGATTAGTCACACTGACCTGCAAGCTCTATTAGAACTTGTTTATACTGGGTGTTGTTTTGGCAAACTGCACTGGCTTAAAAATATCAGTCACTCTACAGAGCACCCAACCAGCATGCATATCACTGAGGCGTGAAACATTTTTTAAAAGGGTGAGTTCACATGGGACCTCTGCCCACCATGTAAGGAGACCTGGTCCCTGAATAAGGTACCAGATGGATAAGGTACCAGATCCTCTGGTAAACAACCCCGAAGCACCACACATTAACCTCAGCCTGGATGCCCTGAGCACATCCGATCTTACCTGATCTCGAAAACTAAGCAGGGTTGGGCCTGGCTAGTACTTGGATGGCTGACCACCAGGGAATACCAGGTGCTCTTGTGGTTGCCTGGAGTAGGAAATGGCAAAGCAGTGTAGTAATCCTGCCAAGAAAACTCCATGGTATGGGGAAAAGAAGATTTAGTCATGACTGTAATGACACAACAGCAGCAACACTTACCCTGGAGGATGTATGTCTGGGTGGTACTATCACTTCCCTTGATTACTATGCTTCTGTTGATGCAACCAAGAATTGCACTGGCTTTCTTGGCCCCCAACAGCAGGGAGCAAGCACCAGGGTGGGGCTGGTGCCGAAGGAGCCATCTGGGTACCTGCCCCAACCCAGCAAAGCAGGGGAAGAGCTTCCTCCCTTTGCTGGGTTGGGGTGGAAACCTCAATCAGACGGCAGTGGAGGCTGGGGAGCTGTCAAAATTGACTGGTTTTGGGGGTGCACTGACAGCCAGGTGAGTTTGACAGCCTTGGATCCTGGTTGATTGAGTGGGTTTCTCGCCAACCCAGCAAAGGGAGAGAGGTCTTCTTCTTTGTTGGATTAGGGCAGGCTTCCCATGGGAATGCAATTAATCTGTCCCTTTTTTGCCTTTTTCAGACCTCAAGAATGGATTAATTGCTTTTCAGTGCATTCCTATTGGAAACCACATTTGGAATTACAAAAATGTTGAGTTACAAAAATTCTCTTGGAATGAGTTAATTTCATAATTCAAGGCATCACTGTATTGCTGATCAGATCCTGGCCTTCAAAGGTGATGTTACATCTCCCCTCCTTTCCTCATAAATTTCCAACCTGGTGATCCTCCTTCTTGCCCTCTTCTGAATTGGTTTCAGGTTGTCACCCTTCTTAAAATGCAGTATCCAGAACAGTGCACAGTACTTGAGGCTGGAACTCTGGCCTTTTTATTTTGAATATTTTTAGCCCACCTTTCTCTTTGCAAAAGGACCAAAGGTGGCTTGCAATAATGAGGGACAATATACAGTCCAGAACATTTAAGACATATTCAAGTTAAGAACAGGAAATTTGAGGAGGCATCTTAGAACATTAAAAAGGTAACATAGAGCAAGAAGAAAAGAAAAATCCATTATGAGGGATGAAAAGCAACATGGAGAACACTAGTGTTCTTATGAAATCAGTCAGTACAATCATGTCTGGTAATCCATATAAAGTCATAGTAGGTAGTCCCTCATTCAGGGAAAGCTTGCCTGAAGAGGAAGGTCTTTGCCTGTTTCCAGAAAGACAGCAGAGATGGGGCAGTCCTGGCCTCCAGTGGGAGGGAGTTCCAGAGTCTGGGAGCAGCAACAGAGAAGGCCCTTTCATGTGTTCTTCTGAGACGCACCTGTGAAGGTGGCAGGATGGAGAGAAAGACCTCTCCTGATGACCTTAGCACCTGAGCTGGTTCATACTGTGATCTTTGATCTTTGAGGTAGCTTGGACCCAGGCTGTTTTGTGCTTTGTAGGTTAAGGTCAGCACCTTGAATTGTGCACGATAGCTGATTGGTAGCCAGTAGAGCTGCTTTAGTAGGGGTATAAAGATGAAACAAGGCTTGATCCCTGACTCTTTCCACTCCAGTAGTGAACTGGGAATAAGATTTTTCCCTATCTTTTGTCTCAGGTAAAGAAGAGGACAATAACAGTTTGGAAACAACTGAGCCTGAAACAGGAAAGAGAAGTTTGGAAATCAAAGGAAACCCAGAAAATAAATGGCACAATAGAAGCAAAGGAAAGGATGAGAGGAAGGAATCCTGTATTTCTCTGAGCTACAAGGTTTTTAAGTCCCTAAACCAAATGATAATCACAAAAGAAAAAGAGGAAGAAACAGCACCTATAGGACCGTCTTTAAAAAATATTAACTCCATGTCAAGTGAATCCTGTAGAAAAACAAATCAAAGAAATTATGCAGGAGAAAAATCATATGGCTTTGGATTGGAGTGGAAATCTTCAATTGGATCAAATGACTCATGCAGATGATAAAACATATGAATGCCAGGAATGTGGAAAGAGCTTCAATCAGAGGAGGTACTTACTTTCACATCAAAGGACCCACACAGGGGAGAAACCTTATAAATGCATGGAGTGTGGAAAGAGCTTCGCTTGGATTGGTAATCTGCATGTGCATCAAAGGACCCACACAGGTGAGAAGCCATATAAATGCATGGAATGTGGGAAGAGCTTCATTGACAGTGCGACATTTAATAAACATCAGCGAGTGCACACAGGAGATAAACCGTACATGTGCATGGAATGTGGGAAGAGCTTTAGTCAGAGTGTACTTCTTCGTACACATCAAAGAATCCACACAGGGGAGAAACCATACAAGTGCCTAGACTGTGGAAAGAGTTTCC
>JAHTLZ010000284.1:247647-260978 GCA_023846285.1 Phrynocephalus versicolor
CTCTTTCCACACTCCAGACATTCAAATGGCTTCTCGCCTGTGTGGGTCCTGTGATGGATAGCAAGCTTTCCAGACTGACTGAACCTCTTTCCACATTCCAGACATTCGAATGGTTTCTCTCCTGTGTGGGTCCTGTAATGGATAGCAAGGTCTCTAGACCGAATGAACCTCTTTCCACACTCCAGACATTCAAATGGCTTCTCACCTGTGTGGGTCCTGCGATGGCTAGCAAGGGTTCCAGAATCACTAAATCTCTTTCCACACTCTTGACATTCAAATGGCTTCTCGCCTGTGTGGGTTCTGTGATGCCTAGCAAGGTTTCCAGCTTGACTGAAACTCTTTCCACATTCCAGACATTCAAATGGCTTCTCACCTGTGTGGGTCCTGCGATGGCTAGCAAGGCTTTCAGAACGACTGAACCTCTTTTCACACTCCAGACACTCAAATGGCTTCTCTCCTGTGTGGGTCCTATGGTGGCTAGCAAGAGTTCTGGAGTGAATGAACCTCTTTCCACGCTCTAGACATTCAAATGGCTTCTCGCCTGTGTGGGTCCTGTGATGCCTAGCAAGGTTTCCAGCTTGACTGAAACTCTTTCCACATTCCAGACATTCAAATGGCTTCTCACCTGTGTGTGTTCCCTGATGTGGAGTTATATCTCTAGAAGGACTAAACCTCTTTCCACATTCTAGGTATGTCAATGTCTTCTCCCCTTGGCTAATATGAGAGCAAATTGTTGAGGTGCTAATTAAAGATTTTCCACACTTGGCGTGCTCATTCCTTTCCTCTCCATTGGATGTTTTCATGACCACTTGTTCTTCCCCCTGACCAAGTGGTTCTGAAGTACAAGTAATAGATTTGTCCATCTTTTCATCCGTTTTCCTCTAAGATTCTTCCTTTTGGTTTGATTCTCAACACCTTCTTCTCTATAGCTTCTTACCTGCAAAATACAAGTGACCACAAAACACAGAGTTTCAAATCAAATAACAAACCCCAAAATACAACCATGGAGGATGCAGGAGAGGGAAACACATCCCCGGGATGGAGCCACCTCCACAGACACCAGTGAAAATCCTGAGGATTCATCACACTCCTCCTGTGGCAAGCTGTGAGGAAATGGTTCTCTTCCATGCTGGGAGAAACCTAGTGTGGTCCAGGGTAAGAAACAGATGCCAATTGTTCCATAGCATTCAGATAATGTTTATGCATCATTTGGGATCTAACTCACAGAAAGCTGCATTGCCTGATCTTTCCTCTTCCATATGAATTCATGGTGCTTTTGATTACCTTCAAAGCAACCACAGAAACAGCTTGGTTATCTTGAGGAAATATTGCTCTTTATTGGCAGAGAAAAATAGATGGATGTTTGAGATACAGAGCACTTCAATATAATATCTGTGAAGAATCTTGGGGTCATATTACTCCAGCTCAGGAACTGATGTCCAAATGTGGAAGAAAGGGAAGATGGAGGCAAGACCTGTTGCCACTCCCCTCTGTCTTAGAATGGAACCCAAAGGGGGGGGGAGGGGAGATTTATTTATTTATTATCAAAATCTATATACTGTAGTGCCTTGCTTTCACAAGGGGACTCTAGGTAGTTTACAGAATAAAATAATGTCACCAAAATGTAAAAGACCAGGCAGGATCAGAAACCAAATTATGGGAAACAGAGAAAAACATGGGGGGACGAGAAGAGAAACGGGAATATCATAGGGGGAGTGGAAAAAAGCTGGGAGTAGAGCTAAAAGGAGGAGAGTCCACAGAGCCATAGAAGCAAGGAAAGTATGCTCACTGTAGGCTATAAAAATAAAATAACATTTAAAAATCGGCCACAGAGACAACCAATATGACTGCTATAAAAGAGTACAATAGAAGGCCTTCATGGATTAAAGTCCTCTTCATCAGGTTTGTACCAGTGCAAAGCACTTTTAAGTGTTGGACTCTTAAGTGCCTCACACTGGTACAACCAAACATGGCAAAATGCTCTTAGGTTTGGAATCCAGCCTTTCTTGACATTTGGGAGTTCCCAGGCTTCTCTCTCAGATGCAAGTTGGGAGTCTGGTTGCATTTTATTTATTTAAAACATTTCTGTCATGCCTTTCTCCCAGCAAGGGTTCAAAGTGGCTATGTGGACAATTAATTTACTGCTTTTAATTATATTGACACCTAAGAATTAGAAGTCAACCTGACTGGTTGAAAGCCAGAGCCCGAACTGGCTCATGATCAATGGGAGTCAAACTGTGGGGCAGGCAGAGGTGAATCCCCCCCAACTCAAATATGATTGTTAATCACTCTTGGGTCCACCTTGTTCCCATCAGGTTCCCTCACCCCAAATCCACACCAAGGGCATTTTATTTCTCCCCCAATGCTGTATAGACATTGTTGATAAGACAAGATAAATCTTTATTGATCCCACATCTGGGGCAATTTACTTGTTACACAGCTCCCAATATAAAAAACAAGTAAAGATGGGTAGGTGCACAAAAAAGTATAACGTGAGAGAAAGAGAGAAAATAGCTAATAAAGATTAAATAAAATAAGAAACCCAATATTACACTATAAAAATTTGTATATAAAAATAAACATATATAAAGAGAAGCTACAGTATACCCCATTTGAATATGTTAAACTGTAGATTTGAAGAGTCTCACAGTAGTGGGAGTAAAGGACCTGCGGTAGCACTCCTTTCCACACCGGGGATGTCTGAGTCTGCCACTGAAGGAGATACACAGAGCCTCCACTGTCTGGTGCAGTGGTTGAGAGGTATTGTTCATAATGGATGTCAGCTTGGCCAACATCCTCCTCTTACCCATCTCCACCACAGAATCCAGAGGACATTCCAAGACAGAGCTAGCCCTCCTGACCAGCTTGTTCATTCTGTTCTTGTTCCATTCCGTACTACCTGAACTCCAGCAGACTACAGTGTAGAAAAGAGCTGAGACTAACAGAGTCATAAAAAATCCTTAACATAGGCCTATACATTCCGAAGGACCTCAGTCTCCTCAGGAGATGGGGGCAGCTTTGACCCCTTCTTGTATAAGGCATCAGTGTTATGAGTCCAGTCCAGTTTATTGTTTAAGTGAACACCCAGGTGTTTGATGCTGTTCACTATCTCAATATCTAAGCCCCAGATGTTCACTGGTGTAAAAGGTAGTGTCTTTCTCCAGAAGTCAATCACCATCTCTTAAGTCTTGCTGGTGTTTAAGCATAAGTGGTTGTTTTCACACCAGTCAACAAAGTCCATGATGGTTGGCCTATACTCCAGCTCCTTCCCTTCTGACACACATCCGACAATGGCTGAGTCATCAGAGAATTTCTGGAGATGACAACTGCTAGTATTGTAGGTGAAATCCGAGGTGTAATGAGTAAAAAGGAACGGTGAAAGCACTGTACCCTGAGGAGCCCCTGTGCTACAGACCACCACATCAGACACACAGTTCCTTAGCCAGACGTACTGTGGCCTGTGTTGGAGTGACAAGGATCCCAGTTTGGGAAGCCTGAGGGGAAGGCAAGTCCCAGCTAAACTGGGCAAGAGGTGCAACCAATGGGCATTGATGAGAGAATCAAGGCCCCTCGGAAGGAAGGAAGGAAGGAAGGAAAGACGGACGGACGGACGGACCTCATGCCGTGGAGGAGAACGGAACCCAGAGTATTCCAAATGAATGGTTTGTCCTCTAAGGAGGCCCTTCGTATTGGATGGCTTTCTTTATATCTGAAACCAGCCAGAAGCAGAGACCTCACAATGTGGATTAAAACTGAGAGAGCTTGAAAACACACACAAACACCATATGTTCCGATATTAGGCAACAGCTAGAAACAATGAGATTCTTGAAGTACAACCAAACCAAGTCCAAGCCTAACCAGAAGAAAGGGTGAGAGACGACGGGGAAGGGGCGCGGAGCAGATCCGAGCAGGGAAGAGGGCAGCCTTTGCTCGGCCTGGGAGAGAGGAAGAGAAGCTACTGCGGAGACGCTGCCTCTCCTCAGGGAACCCCCCCCCCCCCAACATACACAAACACACACACGCATGCACGCACGCACACACACAGAGCCCAGATCCGTTCTCCCTCCAGGGAAAGTAACGCCCGTTCCTTTCAGGCCAACCCGCTGGGAGGGAAAACACGTGGCCCACAGGATGGAGTGGCTTGCAAACGTCTCCCTCCCCCCTCCCTCCACTGCATCGCCCAGAATCCCCAGCCAGCTCAATCTCAGCGGTCGTAGTCCAAATATCTATGCTGGGGTCATTTTTCCGTCAAGAAACTTGGAGAACTGATATATTCTTACATGAATATAGAGCCTAAAGTAGGCAAAAGTCTCACCTTCCCCACTTGGCCTTGTCATGGGAGTTGTAGTCCAGAAGAGAAGGCGCGCTTCTTCCAGTTAATCCAGATGCACGGAAGAGGAGGGGGTGGAAAGCCAATTCCGCTTCCTTCTACTTCCTTCCTCTCTAGGAATCTCTCCGAGCTCAGCTGCTTTTAACCCTCTCAGAGCCAGCCCCCCCCAGCCTCTTTCCATTTCCCCATGGCCTTGGGTGGTGGCGGGTGGGAGGTCTTTGGCTTGAAAACAGAGATGAGCACCGCCCTTAGAGTCTGACAGGACTAGCATGCATGTGCACAGGGGAAGGGGGGGAAACCTTTACCTACAAGAAGGAAATTCTCTGCCTCCCTCACTAGGGCCTGTTGGAGTGTCTCTGCTATTAGTGAGACGGATGTTTGAATTATGATTATTTATTATATGTATATCCCACCAATCAGGCAATACGGCCTCTCTGAACTCCTTGGCAATTCTGTGGGATTTGCCCCTGTGATTTCTAGCTTTTTGTGGAAAACTGAGAAAAGGAAACATTGGCCACAATAGAGTCAAACATATAGGTTTATATACTATCTGGACAAAACTGTTACATGTACAACATTGATTCAGATACAAAGGGAGCTGGAAGAGCTTCAGATCAGTGAACCTGGTGTTGCATGCTTCATTTTTTACCCTTCGAATAGGGGCTTCTGTCCCACAAGGATGTACAGAATCCTCTGACATTGTGTATAGACTCTCCCTCTGGTTGTTTTGAATTGTCAATAAAAATAACTTCAATCAATCTTTATTGAATAAGTCAGTTAGACCATTTCAAAGCAAGATAAAAACACACACATCCAAGTACTGTACTAATAAGTATGCAATCCATTAAAACAGTAATATTACATAGTTCTTTCTCAAGAGCTACAAGGGAATACAGTATATTCACATTTAATATGTATCTTGAGCCAACTAGATCACACCCTTACCAACCACCTACTTCCTCAAGAGTGCTGCTTTTACTGCAAAAAAATTCCAATGTTATGTGTTAAATGGTGATTTCTCCCACACAACAAATAGGCAAGTTTCTTATTATCCTCCCAATCCCCCATGCATCTAGGATAGGAGCTTAAATATATTTTTTCTAATATTGGTATACAACTGGCAATGCAGAACATAGTGTGCCAAGTCTTCCACTTTAGCCTCCCCACAAGTACACAATCTATCTTGTACAGATATGCCTTGATATCTGCCTTGTAACTTGCGAAGGTGAGTGAGCGCAATACGATAATCTGTTTTCATAGAGAAGGAAACATATTTTTCTGCCTGGAAAATTGTCTTAGGGCGCTTTTACACGACCCCTAAGATCCGTTGGCCCCTTAAATTCGGGGCCAATCTTAGGGGTTTGTCGCTCTTCGTGCATCTCCACCCTGGCTGCTGGCTGTGTGAGGGAAGGAGGAAAAAAAGGGACAAAAGAAAGCCTTACCTCCCCGGTGCCAGTGGAAGCTGCCAGGGAAGCCCCGGTCACTTCCTGGTTGCTCTTAAAGGGGCGGGAGGCAAAAAACAAAAACAAAAAGAAGCAAATACATTTTATTTACTATTATTAATAATAACTAAGTAATTTTGTTGGCAATAAATACTAAACTTCTGTAATTGTCTACGCAGCCCAACTGCTGTTGTAGACATTAAAATCATGTCATTCACATAAAGGAGCACATTTAATGATCTGTCTAGTATTTTTGGCATATGATATTCTGGGAGAGCCATACAGGAAACTATGTCATTAATATAAAAATTAAAGAGAAATGGAGCTAGAATACAACCTTAGCATCCTCCCTTATATGTGGCAATCTTGTTCGTTAAGGCCTATTTGACGCCTGGTCTAACTTGCAAATTTGTATTTGTGTATAGAGTCATTTCAAGGTATACAGTACACCTTATATATAATAAAGTGTATAGTTAGAGGTGTATAACATTGTATAGTATCGTATATGGAAAGTGAAAGGCTGTCAAACTCAAGCCCCTCCTCAATGAAGGCATCCAACTCAAAACAGATGTGACAGATGGTTGTCCAATTTTCTCTTGGGTGCCTCCAACAATGGATTGCTTATCACCTCCTGAAGTAATTGGGACTGTTTTCGTCCTGGTCTAACAGTATCTGGCTTCTTGTAAATCAGATGCCCTTTACAGCTTCTTCACCTCAGGCAGAATACAAAATGGCCGACCCACTGCAGGACTGATATGTTCAATGTATGCTGAGAATCAAGCCTTCCTTCCTTTCAATCCCTGCATCCTCCTCCTGTGCAGCAATGGCATATGAAACTCTGGGCACCAATATCAGTACTGTACTTAAAGCTGCGGGACCCTAGCATAAAATGCCCTTTTCCTCAGCTTATTTGGGCCATGAGCTAACGCAGCATCATACGAGTATATGTTATTTCCTGCTGACTCAACTCCCATGAGGGGAACAAAACATTTTTGTTTACTCCTGTCTGTGAAATATGTCTGTGAAGATTCTCAGTCATCCAGGTGAGTTTATCTGGAAGTTGAGTCATGAGTCATGAACAGTGAAACGTTTCTATCTCTCAAAAAGAAGTCCAGTAGCCATGACTCAACTTCCAGATCCTGTCTGTGAAGATTCTCAGAAGATTCTTATCTGGAAGTGGAGTCTTGGCCACTGGACTTCTTTCTCTCGAGACTGATGAAGCTGTTTGGGTGAGCAGCAAAACGTTTCTATCTCTCAAGAAAATAAGTCCAGTGGCTATGACTCAAGTTCCATGTTTACCCCTGTCATTGGCAGTGACAACCACTATGGTAAGTAGCTGCTGCATCACATGTGTAATCTGAACCATAAACAAAATATATTTCAATTTACAAATGTGTGAAGAGTTTTTTCCTCCTGTGGCGTGTTAAGTTGTGAATTCTGAGCAAGGCATTTCCCACACTCTTGACGTTTGTACAGTTTTTCTCCTGTGTGGGCTCTTATATGTTTATATTTCACAAGGTCTGAATTTTGAACGAAACATTTCACATACTCTTCATACTTGTATGGTTTTTCTCCTGTGTGGATTCTTCCGTTTCACAAGGTGCTAGCTGTGAGCAAACGATTTCCCCCACTCCTGGCATTTGTACGGTTTCTCCCTTGTTATGACTCACAAGCTGTGAACTGTGGGCAAAACATCTCTCACACTCCTAGCATCTGTATAGTTTCTCCCCTGTATGGATTCGCTTATGACTCACTAGCCCTGAATTCTGAGCAACACATTTCCCACACTTTGTATATTTTATGGTTTCTCTCCTGTTAGAACCCCAGTAGGACTCACAGGGTTAGAGCTCTGAGCAAAATATTTCCCAGGCATTTGGCATTGGCAAGTTTTCTCTTGCTGATGGTTCACCAGGTTTAATTTCTGAGAGAAAAATTTCCTCACTGGGCATTTGCATGGTTTTTCACTTGTGTCGACTCTTTGATGGCTCCCAAAGCGTAATCTGCAAGCAAAACCTGTCTCAGTCTCTTCACACAGAAAGCTCTCCTTTCCTCTGCGGCCCCTTTGGTGAAGTATCTTCCTGGCAAAATGTTTTCCACACTCAAGGCATTCATTGGGATTCTCTTGGATACAGCTTTCTTCTCCTTTGTGGGTTCTCTTGTGTTTGGCAAGCTCAAATTTCATTGCAAAACTTGTTCCACAATTGAGACATATATTTTCCTCCTCCCAGATATCTGCTGGAGAAAATGACAAAGGCAGAAATGACTAAATGGAAAGAAAAACAACAGTGGGAGATGGAGGAAGGTTTTCTTAAAAATGAATGTGGATGCATTAAAGCTCAGATGTTAATTAATCTGCTAGGCTTTTAAGTTTGACAACGCTTTGTCTTTTTTTACCTCCCTTTTTCCTCTTTGCTTTTGGGATTACATCTACAGGTACATCAAGGTTTGAGGAGAGATCCTCTGTACTTCTGCCTTCTGTCTTGGACACCTGGAGCTCCCATGACCGCCGGTGGGGTCCATGTAAAGGCCTTTTTTTTTAGCCTGGTTTTGATCATTGTCTTAGGACATTTAAATCTTAACATGTCCAGATTTTATTTTAGGCTAACATGCTTCTAGAGAGGTTTTCAATTTGTTTCCATGTGAGACCAACATAGGAACACAATTGGGAAGGTACCAGGGTTAGGAGCTCAGCAACCAGTCCTGGACGCCTTCAAAAGGGGATTGGACAGATTCCTGGAGGAGAAGTCCATCACAGGTTACAAACCATGATGGAGATGTGTCACCTCCAGTCTTAAAACTGGGGTACCTCAAGGGCCAGATGCAGGGGAGTGGTATCAGGAGACAGAGATCTAGTATTGTGCATTTGGTGGGGCCACTGTGAGATACAGGAAGCTGGACTAGATGGGCCCTTGACCTGATACAGCATGGCTCTTCTTATGTTCTTATGTTAACATGCCACATACCTGAACTGGTTCTGGTCCTTCACAAGGAAGCAGTGAAGGAATCCTTGAGGCTGACATTCTTACATGCCCTGCAGGAAAGACCAAGCAGGTGGGAAATCAGGAACTGGATCATAATCACTGAGGTCTTAATCCTAGAAAGGCTCACAAAAACAAAACCCTCAACTTAACAGGGCTCACCTTTTAGAAATAAGGGTACACGAGGCAAAGCACATGCGAATGTGTGGATCAGTCTGTTCTATATTATATACAGAATGGCTCACTAGCCTGCTACGGAATGGCATTGCGGAAATCTTTGGTTTGCTCAATGAACAGTGCAATTGACTGTTCCCTACTGGCAAAAAAAGTTGAGAATTTCTTCCAACCTGGACTTTTGCTTGATGGAAAAGGGTGTCGGATTGATGGGGAGAAGACAGGTGTAGGATTGCGATGGCAACAAGGTTCTGGTCCAGCTGGAAGACAACGGGGCAGTATGGAGTGGGAACAGGTCTGAATACTTTCAGTGGCCAGAGTGGACCTTGGTAAAAGTCTACCATGACACTGCCTGCCAGGGGAGAATGGGACTATTTTCCTTTCTGCTTTGCACTTTTCCTGAACTTCAGTGCATTCACATACCACTCAAAGGCACGCCTGCCAAAATGAACCATTTGCCCTCTCCAGGCAGTACTTCCAAAATAATTCCAAAAGAGGTGTTCCTCTGCAAACCACTGATGCATCCTGTGATGTCATTTATGCCCAGAGATGTGAACTAGGATTTGACAGAGGTTAGGAGATCCCAGATAAGAATGAACTATTTACTTACCGAAAATGTAATTCTTCGAGCGGTCCTTTTTGTGCGGAAGTGCACATGCACAACGGTCTCAGAACTTTCTAGCAAGGAAGCCCAAAGATATTAGTCTCCTCCCCCTCCCTATTGTGCATTTCCCAGGAGATCCAGTTCAAACGCCTCCGTTTCCTCATGAAAGTTGAGTCAAATGTTCGATGCATGATGACATAAGGTGAGGTGGGCGGTACTGTGCGTCTTCACAAAGGACCACTCAAAGAACTACATATTTCTTCATGGCCTTCGTGAAGCCAGACAGATGGCTGATTACAAGCCACACTCACCGGCTGGTGAGTAGTCATACAAGAACATGTGAAAGGAGTGACCTGCCAAAGGAGGTTGATGCTCTGGTGCGGGTATCCAACCTGTAGTAATTCACAAAGGAAGACGGTATGAACCACTTGGCGGAGTCCCAAATGTCCGACAGAGGAATGCCACGGAGGAAATCTGACGAGGAGGATAGGGCTCTAGTTGAATGAGCTCTTATCGGTAAAGTAAGTGGCTTCCCTATTGTAGAAATGACCAAGTGAGAAAAACGTAGAACAGAAACTGGTGCTCCTTTAATGGCGGGATTATAATGGACTAATAGTGTCTGGGAGCTTCTGAAGTCTCTAGTGTGGGCCATACAGAAGGCGAGTGCTCTTCGGACATCCAAAGTATGAAAATCCTTCTCTAGAGAGGAGGTAGGATTAGGGAAGAAGGTCCGTAAAACAGTATCTTGTGAAAAATGGTATGATGAGACTACCTTTGGGAGGAAATTAATGTTCGGATAGGTGAGGACTTGGAGGTAAGGTGCATCCCACCTTAGTGCACAGAGTTCACTGGCTCTCCTGGCAGAAGTGATAGCGACTAGATATGCACTTTTGGAAGAGAGGAACCTCATATCACCGGGGGATGTTGGCTCAAACGGTGGACACATGCAATGGTGGAGAGGGCCCACTGAGGTGGGATTGGTTTCCTGTCAAGGTAGGTATTACGAAGACCTCTCAACAATTGTGACAGAAGGACATAGAAGTCAAAGAACCTTCAGGATGGTGAGCTACAAAATCTGATAGGTAGACTTTAAACAAAGAGAGGGTAAGTCCTTTTTTCTTCAAATATAGGAGTAAAAGGAGGACCGGCTGGAGTGAGGGGCTGGTGGGATCAAACCCAGATTCAGTGGCAAAGGAGGAAAAGGAGGCGTCCACATGCCCCCAGTGTCTCTGCCAAGGTTCCTTCTTTTTGCTGCACAAGCAAATTCAACACTCCTTGTTTCCTTTTAGCTTCAATCAAAGTACAGTGGAACCTCAACTTACAAATTTCCGAGTGCATGCTCCTAAGTCAAACTACTCTTAAGTTGGGGTACTGTGGGGCAGGAGAGGAGGAAGGGACCCCGAGGAGAGTGCCGCCCACACCTATGGACAGAGAAAGGGAGGAATGGATAGAGAAGAAGAGGCAGAGGGAAAGGGCCAGGGTCGCCCACCTGATGGAGGAGGAAGAACATTTGGAAGCAGTTTGAAGAGTCCCTGCAGATAGTGGAGAGGGAACAAGCAGGAAAGACCAAAGAACCCCAGGGCGCAGGAAAAGGGGAACAGGCGAAAAAGGGCGAAGAAACGCAGGGACTGGAGGAAAAGGAAAAGGCGGGAGAAGCCAGCCAACCCACGGCCATGGAGGTGGGGTTTGGAGAGGCTAAAAAAAGAGGGAAGCCTCGCGTCCTGCCCCCAGGCTGGGAGTAGGTCTGGATTGAAGACCCGTATAATGGACAAGGGGAGCGCGGATGATGATGCCTCACGGTGAGGCCGAGAGCTATTGCCGTTGAGTACACAAAAAGGGCTGCTCATATTGGGGAGAGAGGGAGGCGAGGGAATATAATCGCAAACTAAAGAAAATACAGCAGGATCTAGCCTTCGAGAAATGGGCAGAAAAGATAGAGGAAGAGCAGCGGACCGGGAGGTACTTCTGTGGGAGGGGTCTAGCTTTACGGGATGATTTCCCTGTCAAAAACTGGCATCGGGGAGACCTGGACCCAAGACTACCTCACAGGCTGGACCTGGACTCAGACCCGCAGAAGGGGTATGGTGGAACCCTCTTCCCTCCATAGCAGAAGGAGGACTGAACCTTTCAGGGTTTACCCAGTCCGGAGACTCTAAGAACAATCTGTTTGCAGTTGATATTAGTTATGTTGAAACAGTTTTTCAAGAGAGCACCTCCAGGGACCTGGAAGAAGATAATAAAACACCAGTTCGTTCCAAAAGAGAAGCCTCTTTATTGAATTCTGCAGGGCGGGCAGTTTGGCCAAACGGTGAACCCTCACAGGTACCTATCTAAAAAATTGAAAAAATAAGTTTTAAAAAAATGAAAACATATTTGTAATTCAAGCAGACCGTATCTAAAATTTGAAAGGCTGCAGTTAAAACGCCAACACTTTTCCGCTCTTAAGTCGAGCTGCTCTTAAGTCGGGGTGACACTGTAATGGTTTCCAGGTCAAGAGTCGTAATACTACTGCTGTATTGGCTGGAATCCGGATGTTACCTGCCAATAACCTGTCTATAATTTAGGCTATACCAAGAGATCAGGGAAGGCACGATCAGCTGAACCAACTTTCCAATTCTATTGAGATGGAACAGCAATTGTTTTCTCTTAAGGGCAGAGAAGACTCTCAAATGATACAAAGCATACCGGTTTTATACATGTCAAAGAGCCTACTGGTTAGAATCTGCTAAGTATTTGGATATCACATCTAATCAGGCTATTGAAGGAAGAGTTGGTGAAAAGGCGAGTTAATTGGTTCCCCATGGATGTTTTGGGATGCTTGCCTCCCCTTAGTGATAATCTTTTTGAATGTGCCACCGTGTCTGAGAGAAAGCTAACTTAGCTAGCCTTATGAGGTTGAAAGGGGAAAGGTCTAATTACTAAAGATAGGAAATATATTTTGTTAGAAAACAAGGAGACAAGGAGTCTATTCCAATTGAGACCCTCCCCCGCCACCCCCCCAAAAAAAATTCACTCAGAATGGAGATAAGAGCTCTTGCCTCCTCCTCAGTTCCCGCCTGGGCAGGTCCTGTGATGGATAGCAAGACCTCCAACATTTCTGAACCTCTTTCCACACTCCAGACATTCAAATGGCTTCTCTCATGTGTCTTCTGTGATGGCTAGCAAGGTTTCCAGCTTGACTGAACCTCTTTCCACACTCCAGACATTGAAATGGCTTCTCGCCTGTGTGAGTCCTCTGATGGATAGCAAGATTTCCAGATTGATTGAACCTCTTTCCACACTCCAGACATTCAAATGGCCTCTCACCTGTGTGAGTTCTATCATGTTTAGCAAGGTTAGCAGTACTACTGAACCTCTTTCCACACTCCAGACATTCAAATGGCTTCTCGCCTGTGTGGGTCCTGTGATGGTGAGCAAGGGTTCCAGAATTACTAAACCTCTCTCCACACTCCAGACATTCAAATGGCTTCTCCCCTGTGTGGGTCCTGCGATGGCTAGCAAGGGTTCCAGAATTACTAAACCTCTCTCCACACTCCAGACATTCAAATGGCTTCTCCCCTGTGTGGGTCCTGCGATGTTTAGCAAGGGATCCAGATTGACTGAACCTCTTTCCACACTCCAGACATTCAAATGGCTTCTCGCCTGTGTGGGTCCTGCGGTGTTTAGCAAGGCATCCAGAATCACTGAACCTCTTTCCACACTCCAGACATTCAAATGGTTTCTCTCCTGTGTGGGTCCTGTGATGACTAGCAAGGGTTCCATCTTGACTGAACCTCTTTCCACATTCCAGACATTCAAATGGC
>JAHTLZ010000284.1:265578-299629 GCA_023846285.1 Phrynocephalus versicolor
CACACACACACACACACACACACACACACACACACACACACACACACGCCTCCAGCCCAGATCCCTTCCCCCTGCAGGGAAAGTAACGCCCGTTCCTTTAGGCCAACCCGCTGGGAGAGAAAACACGTGGCCCACAGGCTGGAATGGCTTGCAAACGTCTTCCTCCCCCCTCCCTCCACTACATCGCCCAGAATCCACAGCCAGTTCAATCTCTGCGGTTGTAGTCCAAATATCTATGCTCCGGTGAGTCTCCCGTCAAGAAACCTGATAAATTAATATATTCTTACATATAGAGAGAGCCTAAAGTAGGCAAAATTCTCACCTCCCCCACCTGGCCTTGTCATGGGAGTTGTAGTCCAGAAGAAAAAGGCGCGCTTCTTCTTCCTCATCCAGATGCAGGGAAGAGGAGGAAGGGGGGGAGGAGGGGGAGGAGGAGGAGAAGCAATTCCGCCTCCTTCTACTTCCTTCCTCTCTAGGAATCTCGCCGAGCTCAGCTGCTTTTAACCCTCTCAGAGCCAGCCCCTCCCCCAGCCTCTTTCCATTTCCCGTGGCTTGGCTTGAACACAGAGATGAGCACCACCCCTGGAGTTGGACAGGACTAGCATGCATTGAACCTTTATCTACAAGAAGGAAATTTTCTGCCTCCCTCACTACGGCGTATTGGAGAGTCTCTGCTGTTAGGGAGACACATGTTTGGATTATGATTATTTATTATATTTATATCCCACCCATCTAGTGAACTCCTTGGCAGTGTTTGGGGATTTGCCTCTGTGATTTCTAGCTTTTTGGGGAAAACTGAAAAAATGAAACATCAACCACAATCAAGTCAAACATTTAGGTTTATGTAATATCTGGGCAAAGCTGGTAAGTGTACAACACTGATTCAGATAAAAATGGAAGTGGAAGACCTTCAGATCAGGGAGCCTGGTGGTACATGCTTCACTTTCGACCCTTCAGGTAGGGGATTCTGCCCCACAAAGATGTACAGAATCCAAAGACATTGTCTATAGAAACCTCTCCCTGGTTGTTTTAAATTGTCAATAAATATAACATTGTACAGTACCAGTATATGGAAAGTTAAAAACTGTCAAGCTCATACTCCTCCTTAATGCAGGAATCCAACTTAAAAAAAGATTTGACAGATAATTAACTCTTGAGAGCCTCCAACAATGGATTGCTTATCACCTTCTGAGGTAATTAGTTCTGCTGTCACGCTGCTCTAAAATGTCCTGAGGATCAGATGAAATCTGGCTTCTTGTAAATCAGATGCCCTGCACAACTTCTTAACCTTAGGCAGAATACAATATGGCTGATCCACTGCAGGACTGATATGTTCAATGTATGCTGAGAATCAAGCCTTCCTCCCAGTTCCTCCATCCTCCCTGTATGTAACAAATTTGACATGTGAAACTCTGGGCACCGAAATCAGTACTTAAAGCTGAGGGACCCTAGCACAAAATGCCATACTACCCTGTCCCCACCAAGTTATTCTGGCCCAGAACTGAGAGCATCATACCTGTTATTTCCTGACTGAACTCCCATGATTGTCTCAAATGTAAACAAAACATGTTTGTTTTCTCCTATCATTTGCATTGAAAAACACTATGGTGAGTAGCTGCTGCATCCCATGTGTAAGCTGAAACATATCTTCAATTTTGCAAAGATTTGAAGGGCTTTTTTTCCATCTGTGGATTCTGTGATGGCCCATGAGGTGTGAGTTCTGAGCAAAACATTTCCCATTTGTCCACCTTGGTCACCATCTTGGTTCAGGTTCCCTCAGCCCAAATCCACACCAAGGGCATTTTAATTCTCCTGCATGCTTTATAGACATTGTTGGAGTGACAAGGATCCCAGTTTAGGACGCCTGAGGGGAAAGACAACTCCCAGATGAACTGGGCAAGGGGTGTAACCTATGGGCAGTGGTGGGAGAATCAAGGACCCTCTGCAGGAAGGAAGGAAGGAAGGAAGGAAGGACCTCACGTTCTGGAGGAGAAAGGAACCCTAGATATTCCAAAAGAATGAAGTGTTTGTCTAAGGTAGCCTTTTATGGTGGATAGTGTTCTTTATGTTTGAAACCAGCCAGAAGCAGAGAGCTCACGATGTGAATTAAAACTGAGAGAGGTTGCACGCACACACATCCAAGAAACAGTGAGATGCTCACAGGAAAAGCAAAGGCTGAAGTGCAACCATGTCCAAACCTGAACAGAAGAAAGGGGAGATGTTGTGTTCTTAGTGTAACCCGTGAACTGCTGGAGTTTGGAGTATATGAATAAATAGAAAGGAAGGCTCCAAAACTTACCTTAGCTCCAGCCAAGCTCTAGCTGGGCCCCAGCTGGGCGGGGCCTGATCAAGCTTCCAAGCATAGGCAATGGGAGACAGGTGTGGGATGTGGGAGCTGGAGAACGGAGGATGACAGAAGGGCAGGTTCTGGCTTGTCCAATTGGGGGCCAGCAGGCTGTTTAAACCATCCAATGGCCTGCCACTGGTGTGTATATAAACTGGCCCCTGGGTCGTTTTTAGCAGTGCTTTTTATCCCTTAGGGCAGCGGTCCTCAACCTATGGCCTGCGGTCCGTATCCGGCCCCCGGGAGCAACAGCATACCCCCCTGCCCCCCGCCCGTGAGGTCTTGCCACCAACAGTGGTGCGTTCGGGGGAGGGAGGTGGTGCTTTTTCTATTGCAGGCCTGTCCAACGCGTCGACCGCGGGCGACTGGTAGCCCGCGGGGTGCTGAGAAGTAGCCCACCTCCCAACCTGGGGGTGCGCTGCCGCCGCCGCCACCGCCAGTGCCACGGAGCTTGGTGGGTGGGTGGACTGTGGGCAAGTGAGCGCTCCTCTTCCTCCTTTGCCAGCACCAAGGAGCTTGTGGGTCATGGGGGGGAGAGCGGGTGCGCCGCCGCCAGCACTACAGAGCTTGGCGGGCGGGGGTGGTGGGGGCAACTGGGTACTCCTCCTCTTCTGGCGCCGCCAGGACCGTGGAGCTTGGTGGGTGGGTGGGGGTGAGCAGGCGCGCTGCCGTGAGCAGGCACACTCCTCAGCTGCCATGGGCTGCATTCATTTGGGTCCTCCCACCTCCGTTCCCTATTCCTTCCCTTTTCCCATCTGTACTGTAATGTTTCCTGCTTGCTTTTATCTCCCTTCCGATATCCTTCTGCCAAAGCTTTGCAAACAGTTGCATTTTCCCCGGTGGTGGTGGTGGTCTTGCCCCCTCCTTCTCTCCCTCTCTCTCCCCCTTCGCCTTGGGCACGGAGGCAGCTGGACCCGACCCTTCTCCCCGGCTTTATGAAGTTCTCTGGAAGGCAGCAAAGTTCCCGAGTGTCCTTCCAGTGGGAGGGGATGCTGCCGCTCCGTGGACAGGAAGGACCGGGCAGAAAAAGAAAGAAAAAAAGGAAGGAAGGAAGGAAGGAAGGAAGGAAGGAAGGAAGGAAAGAAGGGGAAGGAGGAAGGGAGGAAGAAAGAAATAAAATGAGGAAGGAAAGAGAGAAAATAAGAAAGAAAGGAGGAGAAGGAGGAAGGGGGAGAGAGAGGAAGGAAGGAAGGAGAGGAAGAGGCAGGAACAAAGAAAGAAGGAGGGAGAAGGAGGAAGGGAGGAAGAAAGTAAGTAAGTAAAGGAGGGGGGAGGGAAAGAAAAAGAAAGGGAGAGAAGGAGCGAGGGAGAGAGAAAGAAAGAAGGAAAGAAGGGGAGGAAGGAAGGAAGAAAATGAGGAATGAAGGAAGAAAAAGAAAAGGAGGAAGGGAAGGGAAGAAAGAAAGAAAGTAGGGAGAGGGAGAGAAGAGAGGAAGAAAGAAAAAAGAAAAGGGGAAAGAAAGAAGAAGAAAGGAGAGTGGGAGGGAAGGAAGGAGAGGAGGAGCGAAGGAGAAAGAAAGAAAGAAAGAAAATGAGAAAGGAAGGAAAGAAAGAAGGCGGTAGAGTGGGAGGGAAGGAAGGAAGGAAAGAGAAGGAGGGAGAGAGAAATAAATTTCCACCATGTCTTGTAACCTGTGATGGGCTTTTCCTCCAAGAATGTCCAATCCCCTTTTGAAGGCATCCAGGCCAGATGCCATCACCACTTCCTGTGGCAGGGAGTTCCACAGACTAACAACAAATTAAATAAGCTGCCTGCAGGCATTTAGTAAAATTGGCATTTTACTAAATAGATATTTTCAATCCCTAGGTCCAGGAAATCATGACATCCAGAAAAAGAAAAATTGACTCTGAGTGCCGGGTTTTCCAAGAAAAGTGGACGTACGAGTACTTTTTCGCAGAGTACGAAGAAAAAGCGGTTTGTCTGATATGCCAAACTTCAGTGTCAGTGTTCAAGGAGTACAATTTGCGTCGACACTACGAAACTCAACATAAAGATAGATATTTCTTTGGTTGGACAAGTGAGAAAAGATAAAATATTAAAACTGAAGAATGGATTGACAACTCAGCAAAATAAATTTATAAAACAAAATCAGGTAAATATAGCATCACTGCAAGCAAGTTTTGACACTGCCAAGCTCATAGCGCGTTCTGGCCGAGCATTCATAGAGGGAGAATTTGTTAAAGAATCCATTATTTCTGTTGCCAAACGGTTGTGTCCAGAGAAGGCAGATTTATTTGGACCATTGAGTCTTTCAGCTCCTACAGTTACAAGAAGGATTGAAGAAATGGGGGGAAATGTGCACCTGCAGTTACAAAACTGCAGTTACAACACTGCCTCATCCACCAACAAGCACTGTGTTGTAAATCACTGAAGTTGGACTCTGTCATGAACTGTGGTATCTTGTGTTAACTTCATTAGAGCTCACGCACTAAACCACAGTTTCAGGAATTTCTGTCTGAGCTACATGTTGCCCATGAAGATGTTCTGTACCACACAGAGGTCCGTTGGCTGAGTCGAGGGAGAGTTTTGAAATGATTTTATGACTTACTTCCACACGTTTATGATTTTATGCTTTCCAAAAACAACAAAGTACCAGAGCTCAAAGATGAAGAATGGAAATGGCACCTTGCCTTTCTGACAGATTTAACTGAGCTACTCAACAGTTTCAACGTCCAACTGCAAGGAAAGGGGAAGCTCATCTGTGATATGTATTCATATGTCAAAACATTTCAAGTAAAATTGGACCTCCTCATTAATCAAGTAAAGGAGGAAAAGTTCTTCCATCTCCCCACAACTCAAAAACTGTTGGTGGAAAACCCAGCAGTTGCATTCCCCCCAAAAACATGTATGAGGGTACTAGAAATGTTGTAAAATGAGTTTCAAATTAGATTTAAAGAGCTTCGTCTCAATGAACAGGACATACAGCTTTTCCGGAACCCATTTTCTGTTGGTATTGCAATTGTTGATCTGATTTATCAAATGGAATTAGCTGAACTACAGACCATTGACTCTCTGAAAGATGCATTCAGCTCAAGCAGCCTTCTTAATTTCTATGCCTCTCTCCCCTCTGAGACATATCGTAATCTCAGGAACCATGCACTCAAAATTACAACCATCTTTGGCAGCACCTATGTTTGTGAGCAGACTTTTTCCCGAATGAAACATGTGAAATCTCCAACGAGGTCCAGACTAACTGATGAACACTTGCATCACTTGCTACGACTAGCAGTGACAAATAAGGAACCAGATATTGACTATCTCATTAGCCAAAAGCAGGCCCAAACTTTCCATTGAAACATGTTATGATGATTATGTGTATGTTGATATTATGTGTTTATGTTGATTACTGATGAGCCACTGTGAGACAGAATGCTCGACTGGATGGGCTGTGGCCTGTTCCAGTAAGGCTGTTCTTTAGTACATAAGAACATAAGAAGAGCCATTCTGGATCAGGCCAAAGGCTCATCTAGTCCAGCTTCCTCTATCTCACAGTGGCCCCACCAAATGCATCTGGGTCGTTCTTATATTCTTATAAGTGTTCTTCCAAACATTTTTGAGGTACTGGAGGGAGGCTCAGTTATTTCCACTTTATTATTATTATTATTATTTTATTTTTTTAACCACACAGCTATCTACGCTGGATTTTATATTACCAATCACTAGTCAAAGGCTTCCCAAGTGTTTAGGACTCAGTGATGTATCGGCGAATTATGTGAGCAAATCCCAGTAAGGTGGCTTTCTGCATCTGACTGATGGTGACTTTGTCCATTCCAATTTCTTCTAAATACTTGCTTAGCTCTTTGGGCACCTCACCCAGTGTGCCAATTACCACTGGGACCACCTGTACTGGTTTATGCCAGAGTCTCTGAAGTTCAATTCTGAGATCCTTATATCAGGTAATTTTTTCAAGTTCTCAGTGACTCTACCATCTCCTGGTATTATTATTATTATTATTATTATTATTATTATTATTATTATTATTATTATTATTATTATTATTATTATTATTATTATTATTGCATTTTTCCTGCTTTTTGTGCACTACAAATAAAATATGTTCAGTGTGCATAGGTATTTCTTCATATTTTTTTCAAAATCTAATCCGGCCCCCAACAGTGTCTGAGGGACAGTGAACCGGCCCCCTGTTTAAAAAGGTTGAGGACCCCTGCCTTAGGGGTGTGTGGTGGCTCAGTGGACTAAGGCTCCGAAAACTGTTGACTTCAAAGTCAGCAGCTCGGCGGTTCGAATCCCGGGTGCCCGCTGTTAACCCCAGCTCCTGCCAACCTAGCAGTTCGAAAGCATGTAAAATGCAAGTAGATAAATAGGTACTGCCGTAAAAGGCGGGAAGGTAAAAACAGTATTTCCTTGCAGCCATGCCGGCCACATGGCCATGGACTTGCACAACACTGGCTCTTCCGGCTTGAATATGGAGATGAGCACCGCCCCTAGAGTCGGACACGACTAGCAGGCATGTGCGTGGGGAACCTTTACCTTTTTTACCTTTTATCCCTTTGTGACATGTGCTTCTGCTATGAATAAGGAGCTGAATTTCACTTGGGTGTCGCCTGGTTTCATATGACCCACTATATAACAGGAGAGGAAGGGGAAAAGGCACCGAGCAGATCCGAGCAGGGAAGAGAGCAGCCTTTCCTCGGCCTGGGAGAGAAGAAGAAAAGCCACTGCGGAGACGCTGCCTCTCCTCAGGGAAACACCCCCCCCAACACACACACACACAGACCCCAGATCTGTTCCCCCTCCAGGGAAAGTAACGCCGATTCCTTTCAGGCCAACCTGCTGGGAGGGAAAACCCGTGGCCCACAGGCTGGAGTGGCTTGCAAACGTCTCCCTCCCTCCACTACATCACCCAGAATCCCCAGCCAGCTCGATCACAGCAGTTGTAGTCGAAATATATATGCTCGCATGATTCTCCGGTCCAGAGACTTGGAGAAGTGATATATTCTTATATGAATATAGAGGCTAAAATAGGCAAGTCTCACCAACTCCACCTGGCCTTGTCATGGGAGTTCTAGTCCAGAAGAGAAGACGCGCTTCTTCCTGTTCAACCAGATGCAGGCAAGAGGTGTGAGGAGGGGAGGAGGACCAATTCCACCTCCTTCTACTTCCTTCCTCTCTAGGAATCGCTCCAAGCTCAGCTGCTTTTAACCCTCTCAGAGCCAGCCACCCCCAGCCTCTCTCCATTTCCCGTGGGCTTGGGTGGTGGTGGTGGTGGGAGGTCTTAGGGGTTTGCACATGTGTTTTTTCCCCTTCACTAAAGGAACCCAAGGCTTCGCAGGGCAAATGGTGGATGGGAGGTGGGTCTTCTCAAGTGTAAGGCACCGGGGAGGTCAAGGGGCGACCCTTGTGGGGAGCAAAAAATAAAATAAAAACTGAAAAACAAGCATTTGAGTTATTTAACATTTTCATGTATAAGACAGGGAACTCCCAAAGAGCATATTAGAGAGAGAACGGTGACTAAAGCAGAGGGGGAATTTTCTAATATGGATACTACTCAAGAGGGAAATTATCTCCCTCCCTTGCTAGGGCCTGTTGGGGAGCCTCTGCTGTTAGAGATTATGATTATTATAGCTATATCCCACCCACCTAGCGATACGGCCACTCTGAACTCTCAGGCAGTGTTTCGGGATTTGCCTCTGTGGTATCTAGCTTTTTGTGGAAAACTGAAATAAAAGGAAACATCAACCACAATTGAGTCAAACATAGGTTTATGCAATATCTTGACAAAGCTGGTAACTGTACAACATTTATTCAGATAAAAATGGAACTGGAAGAACTTCAGATCAGGGTGCCTGGTGGTGCATGCTTCACTTTCTACCCTTCAGGTAGGGGCTTCTGTCCCATAAAAAGATGTACAGTATTCACAGACATTGTCTATAGAGACTCTTCCCTGGTTGTTTGAAATTGTCAATAAAAATTTCATTGTAAAGTACCAGTATATGGAAAGTTAAAAACTGTCAAGCTCATACCCCTCCTTAATGCAAGAATCCAACTCAAAAAAGATTTGACAGATGGTTGTCTCTTGAGGGCCTCCAACAATGGATTGCTTATCACCTTTTGAGGTAATTAGTTCTGTTGTCATACTGCTCTAAAAGTTAGAGAGGGTTTCTCTCCTCTGTGCACATGCTAATGACCCACGAGAACTGAAGTCCGAGCAAAATATTTTCCACACCTTTGACATTTATATGGTTTCTCCCCTGTGTGGACTGTTTTATTAATTACAAAGTGGAACTCCAATCAAAACCTTTCCCACACTCCTGACATATCTTGTGTGGAACGTCTTAGGACTCACAAGCTGTAAGCTGTGGGCAATACATTTCCCACAATCCTGGCATCTGTATGGTTTTTGCCCTGTATGGATTTGTTTATGACTCACAAGCCCTGAATTCCAAGTATAATATATCCCACACTCCTGGCATCTGTATGGTTTCTCTCCTGTGTGCACTCTTTTATGACTCAACAGCTGTGACCTTTGAGAAAAATATTTCCCATACATTTGGCATTGGTAAGTTTTATGTTGCTGATGGTTCACCAGGTTTGATTTCTGAGGAAAACATTTCCTCACTGGGCATTTGTATGGTTTTCTTCTTGTGTTGACTCTTTGATGTCCCACAAAGCGTAATTTGTGGGCCTTTTAGTGAAGTATCTCCCTGGTAAAATGTTTTCCACACTCAAGGCGTTCATTGGGATTCTCATGGATACAGCTTTCTTCTCGTTTGTGGGTTCTCTTGTATTTGGCAAGCTCAAATTTTATTTATTTATTTATTTATTTTTACAACTTATATGCCGCCCACTACCCAAAGGTCTCTGGACGGCTTCCAATCAAAGAATTAAAAGTTAAAAACATCAAACAACAATAAATAAGACAATAATAAAAACCTTATACTAAAATCATCACACTAAAATTGCCATCAGAAGACCCACAATCTAAATTGTATCAATTAAAAAAGTTCTGGAACAGGAAGGTTTTTACCTGGCCCCGAAATGTCATCAGTATTGGCGCCAGGCGGATCTCACTTGGGAGGGCATTCCATAGCTTGGGGGCAGCTGCCGAGAAGGTCCTGTATCTGCAAGCCATCCCTCTTACGTCCTTGAGGGATGGCTCTTTCAAGAGGGCCCCCTGGCTTGATCTTAATTGCCGGGTAGGTTCATATGGAAGGAGGCGGTCCTTCAGGTATCTAGGTCCTAAGCCATTTAGGGCTTTATATGTCAAAACAAGCACTTTGAATTGAGCTCGGGCAGCAACTGATAACCGATGTAGGCTACGTAGAATCGGCGTGATGTGATCTCTGGCGGCCCCACCACTTACTAGCCGCGCTGCGCGATTCTGAACCAGTTGCAATCGGCGAACCATCTTCAAAGGCAGCCCCATGCAGAGCGCATTGCAGTAATCAATAAGGGATGTTACCAGTGCATGCGTAACTGTCATGAGGCTCCGTTCATCCAGGTAGGGGCGTAGCTGATATATTTTCCGCAGCTGGAAAAGGGCACCCCTGCCCACCGAGTCCACCTGGGCTTCCAGAGTTAGACCGGGGTCCAGGAGCACCCCCAAGCTGCGGACCCTGTCCCTTAGGGGGAGTGCAACCCCATCCAGAACAGGGAAGTGGCCCTCTAACCTGTCTGGCGAAGCACCCACTAACAGCACTTCTGTCTTGTCTGGATTGAGTTTCAATTTGTTAACCCTCATCCAGTCCATTATCTGGCCCAGACACGAGTTCAGCACAGAAACCGACTCACCTGGATTGGTGGAAAACGAGAGGCAGAGCTGAGTATCATCCGCATATTACTGACTCCTCAGCCCAAACCTCCTGATGACCTCTCCCAGTGGTTCCATGTAAATGTTGAACAGCATGGGAGACAGTATAGAGCCCTGTCCACAATTGAGACATATATTTTCCTCCTTCCAGATATCTGCTGAGGAAAATGACAAAGGCAGAAATGGCTGAATGGAAAGTAAAACAATATGGGGGGGAGGAAGGTTTTTATTAAAAATGAATTTGGATGCATGAAAGCTCAGATGTCAATTATGATAATCTGCTCTTTTTTTTTAAAGTGTGACATTTTGTGTTGTTTGCTTCACATATTAACAAATCACTCCTAATCATGCTAACTTGGATGCTGGGGGATATTGGTTAGCTTCTACATCTCAAGTACAATAAAAGGAGAATCCATTATAAATGTAAAATACTGTATAAATAATTCAAATCACATAGACACTAATGCAGTGAAAACGTCTATAAATGCAGTTAAAATAGTTAGAAGCAAGTAACAAAGAAGAAGGGCACATCACTAAAAGCACTTCTACTTGGCACTCAACTTATTAAACCACCCCACACAAGAGGGCTTACTAATCAATGCCCCAGAATTCAGCTCTCATAACTAAAACCTCAATCCCAATTAGGTGTCCACTCTCTAAAACAATGTGAGAACCTTTATCTCTGGATGTTGATGAAGGACTATTCTCACCACAATTTTCACCAGGGGGATGGAGTTTCCTCCTTTGCAGGTTTTTAAACAGAGGATGAATGTCCATCAGTCAGGGGTGCTTTGATGGGGGCTTTCGTGTGGCAGGAGGTTGGACTGGATGGCCCTTGAGGTCTCTACCAATTCTATGGTCCTATGGATCCAAAATGGCAAAGTTGGCTACAGTGATGGAACCAGAGATCAACGCATTTACAGGGTCACAGGCTGCGCCGTCTGGCATTACGGACTCCACAATGGCAGGTGTGAGACGGGACACCATTCTAACACAGAAGCAATATCATTGCCATTATTTTTAAGGTCACCAATGTGTTGATGATAACTACAGAGGCTAACATAAGTTGGGGAAGGAGAGGCCCTTTACCTAGAGCACACAACATTCGGCATTTCTCTTCTATGACTTCCCGGTGTGGGTCCCTCTGGTCCGGATCCAGCAGGGCCCACTCCTCCTGGGTGAAGGACACGGACATCCACTCAAAGGTCACTGGACCCGAAGTCTAAAAGAAAGCAGGCCTCCCTCTCACGTTTCTATAACCTCCTCAATCAAAACAATTTGAAAAGATATGGCTGATACTTTAACTGTCGGTTTTTGCTTCCATGAATGACTTCACAACCTTAATATTGGAGAAATTTAGTGGCTAGGAATTCCCTCCACCAAGAGAGGCTTCTGAATCCCAGTTGCAGTGTGTGTATTGGGGGGGGGGCAACGAGGGGATGAAACGAGCAACTGGTGGCCGGCCAGTCTTGGGACGTCCACAACGGAGAAACTAAACAGTCCTTAAACAGGAGGATGACCCAATATAGGAGAGGCAAAAGCTCAGGACCGGAATCAGCAGGACAGACCATTTAAAGGACAAAGGGCACTCATTCAAAGATGAGCCTGTACACATATTAGACAGAGAGGATAAGTGGTTTGAGAGTGACGTCAGGGAAGCCATTCATGTGTGTATTGAAAACCCGTCTCTCAACAGAGGTGGGGGACTCAGACACAATCTGTCTGGTAGTTATCAACCTGTCCTTCCTCAATCCCCAGACAAATCAGAAGCAATTCACCCCCCACCAGCCAGACCATAGCTAACAATGCATAAATGGGTGTTGGGAAAGGTTGCATAGGTGGGACTTTCACACACCCTAGGCCATTGTCCACCTATGAACCTATTCAGGCCATTGTCCACCTAATGAGCCTATTCAAGCCTTTATCCAACTAATGAGGCTATTTAGACCTGGGGGAATTTAGGCAAACTATAAAAGAGGGCTCCCCACTAACTTTCCTCTGACTGATGAAGCTGCTTGGATTTCAATCTCTCATGAAAAGAAGTCCAGTTGCTTTGATTCAACATCTAGATAATAGGGATAAGAAAATAATTCCTATCCTGAAAAACATTGAACAACTCGTAGATCTTGCACCATTGCTTCAAAATAAGCAAAATTCTTCCCTATTTGTAACAGCTAGATATCATACGAGAGGGCCATGTTATAACAATCTGCAACAGAACAGAACAGAACAGAACAGAACAGAATAGAATAGAATAGAATAGAATAGAGGATAGATTACTGTAATGCTCTTTACATGGGCCTTCCCTTGATCCTTGTTCGGCAACTGCAGCAGGTGCAAAATGTGGCGGCCAGATTGGTGGTTTGTGTGGGTGGATTTGACCACATCACCCCAATCTTGGCCCACCTGTATTGGCTACCTGTTGCCTCCTGAATAAAGTTCAAGGTACTGGTATTGGTTTACAAAACCCTCCATGGATTGGGACCTGAGTATCTGGCAGAGGGGATCTCCCAAAGGTCAACTGCGGCCCGGCCGACTAGAGCATCACAGGCTTTCTCATTCCGGGTAGCCACCCCAAGGGAGGCCCATAAGGTCTTAACCTGCAATCGGGCCTTCTCAGTGGCTGCTTCGGTCTTTTCAAATAAATTGCCTAGAGCGATTCACATTGCTAAGTCCACCCCCTCCAGCCTTCAGGAAAGCTCTTAAAACTTTGCTTTTCGAAGAGGCTTACGGCAATCACTGATGTTTTGTGTGGTTGCTTTGTTCTGGTTCTGTTACTCTGCCGTCCCTCTTGCCAGGATTACTAGTGTTTGTTCTTTCTAAGCTCTTTTACTATATTTTATCTGTTTTCTTATCTTTTTTTTGCCTTTTGAACCGTCCAGAGTTCCTGTGGGTGGTCAATAAGTGCAATAATTAATAAATAAATACAGTGGACCCTTGGATAAAAATAAGTTTGAATAACATAAATTCTGTACAACATAAAAAATTCCAGAGATAGGGGAAATTGGCTTAACAGACTCATCTATGGAGCTAATCTGTACAACAAAAAAATGTAAAGTGAAAATAGGGAGCACTTCGTTAAAAATGAAACAGCCAGCCTCATTCAGGACCAAAGTGGCTGAACGGAATCATAGAACAGAGAAGTTGGAAGGGGCCTGTAAGGCCATCAAGACCATCCCCCTGATCTATGCGGGAACACAAATCAAAGGCTATCTCCCAGGGGACTCTTGAAATTTCTCTTGAAGGCCTCCAGTGTTGGAGCAATTACTACCTCTTGAAGTCACTGGCTCCATTGTCATCCTGCTCCAACAGGAAGGTTATCCTCATATTCAACTGAATTCCGTGTTCTCTCAACTTAAGTCCATTATTGCTTGTCCTGCACTCTGGGATGATCGGGAACAGAACCGGCCCGTCCTCTATGTGGAAGCTCTTCGAATACTTGAGAAATGCTATCCCATCACCCCTCAGTCATCTTCTCTTTTAGGCTAAACATGTCCAGTTCTTTCAGTCCTTCCTTACAGAGCTTGGTTTCCAGCCCCCTGGTCACCCCTCTTGCCCTCCTTCGAACATTTGTCCTAATTTGTCAGCATCTTTCGTGAAGTCTGGTGTTCAGAAGTGGACACAATGCTCAAGGGGAGGCATACCTCATGCTGAATGGAGTCGGGGAGAGATTCAAACACATAAGGCGTATTTTAATGGCCTAATGGGTGATTATAAGATACACTCACCGGCTGGTTGGTAGTCATGTAAGGACATGCGAAAGGACTAACCTGGCAAAGGAGATTGGCACTCTGGCCTGGGTATCCAACCTGTAGTGCTTCACAAAGGAAGACGGTATGGACCACTTGGAGGAGTCACAAATGTCCGACAGAGGAATGCCATGGAGGAAAGCTGACGAGGAGGACAGGGCTCTAGTTGAATGAGCTCTTATCGACAAAGAAATTGGTTTTTTGGCCAACTCATAACAGATTCTTACTGTAGAAACGATCCAATAAGAAAAATGTAGAACAGAAACTGGGGATCCTTTAATAGCAGGATTATAACAGACAAGTAGTATCTGGGAGTTTCTGAATTCTCTAGTGTGGGCCACATAGAAGGCGTGTGCTCCTGGAACATCCAAAGTGTGGAGAACCCTCTCTAGAGAGGAGGAGGGATTAGGGAAGGTGGTCAGTAATGCAATGGGTTGTAAAAAATGGTATGATGAGACTACCTTAGGGAAGAAATTAATGTTCGGATAGGTCAGGACTTTGTCCTTGAAGAATTGGAGGTAAGGTGCATCACACCTTAGCACACAGAGTTCACTGGCTCCCCTGGCAGAAGTGATAGCGACTGGATGTGCACTTTTGAAAGAGAGGAACCTCATATCTCAGGGGGCCGTCAGCTCAAATGGTGGACATGTGCAACGGTGCAGAGGGACTACTGAAATGCGATCAATTTCCTGTCAGGGTAGGTATTACGAAGACCTTTCAAATATTGTTATAGTCGTGGGGGACGGAAGAATGTAGAAGTCAAAGAACTTTTGGCTTGGTGAGCCACAATAGCTGATAGGTAGACTTTGTAAAGAGGGTAAGTCCTTTTGTCTTCAAATATAGGAGGAAAAGGAGGACCGGCTGCAGGGAGGGGTTGGTGGGATCAAACCCGGGGTCAGTGGCAAAGGAGGAAAAGGAGGCATCCACATGCCCCCCGTGTCTCTGCCAAGGTTCCTTCTTTTTGCTGCAAAAGCAAGTTCAACAGTCCTTGTTTCCCTTTAGCTTCAATCGAAGTAATAGTTTCCAGGTCAAGAGTCGTAATGCTACTGATGTACTGGCTGGAAACCAGATGTTACCTGCCAATAGCATGTCTATAATTTAGGCTCTATCAAGAGATCAGGGAAGGCACGATCAGGTGAACCAACGTTCCAATTCTATTGAGAAAGTACAGCAATTGTTTTCTCATAAGGGCAGAGAAGACCCCAAATGATACAAAGCATACAGGTTTATACTTGTCAAAGAGCCATAAACTCTCATAACCCTATTGGTTAGAATCTGCTAAGTATTTGGATCTCACATCTAATCGGGCTGTTTAAGGAAGAGTGGGTGAAAAGGCCAGTCAGTTGGTTTCCTGGTAGATGTTTTGGGATGTTTGCCTCCCCTTAGTGATCTTCTTTTCGAATGTGCCATCATGTCTGAGAGAAAGTGTACTTGGCTGGCTTATGAAGTTAAAAGGGAAGAGGTTTCATTCGTAAAGGCAGGAAATCTAGTTTGTTAGAAAACAAGGAGAAAAATTTATACTGTAACCTGGCCATTATCATGGATATCAGAGATTAGATCTGGCAGGAATACTTTGATGGGGGTTCCTGCATGGCAAGGGGTTGAAATGGATGGCCCATGAGTCTCTTCCAATTGAGACCGTCCCTACCAAAAATTTTCACTCAGGAGGGAGAGAAGAGCTCTTGTCTCCTCCTGACTTCCTGCCTGTGTGGGTCCTGTGATGACTAGGAAGGCTTCTAGCTTTTCTGAACCTCTTTCCACACTCCAGATGTTCAAATGGCTTTTCTCCTGTGTGGTTCCTGTGATGGATAGCAAGGCTTCTAGCATAACTGAACCTCTTTCCACACTCCACACATTCAAATGGCTTCTCTCCTGTGTGGGTCCTGTGATGCCTAGCAAGGCTTCCAACATGACTGAACCTCTTTCCACACTCCAGACATTCAAATGGCTTCTCTCCCGTGTGGGTCCTGTGATGGTTAGCAAGGCTTCCAGCATGACTGAACCTCTTTCCACACTCCAGACATTCAAATGGCTTCTCTCCGGTGTGGGTATTGTGATGACTAGCAAGGCTTGCAGCATTACTGAACCTCTTTCCACACTCCAGGCATTCAAATGGCTTCTCGCCTGTGTGGGTCCTGTGGTGTCTAGTAAGGCTTCCACCATGATTGAACCTCTTCCCACACTCCAGACATTCAAATGGCTTCTCTCCTGTGTGGGTCCTGTAATGGTGAGCAAGGCTTTCAGGTCTACTGAAGCTCTGTCCACACTGCAGACATTCAAATGGTTTCTCTCCTGTGTGGGTATTGTGATGACCAGCAAGGCTTCCAGCATAACTGAATCTCTTTCCACACTCCAGACATCCAAATGGCTTCTCGCCTGTGTGAGTCCTGTGATGGGTAGCAAGATTTCCAGACTGACTGAACCTCTTCCCACACTCCAGACATTCAAATGGTTTCTCTCCTGTGTGAATCCTGTGATGGCTAGCAAGGGTTCGAGAATCACTGAACCTCTTTCCACACTCCAGACATTCAAATGGTTTCTCTCCTGTATGGATCCTGTGATGGATAGCAAGGCTTCCAGCTTGACTGAACCTTTTTCCACACTCCAGACATTCAAATGGCTTCTCGCCTGTGTGGGTCCTGCGGTGTCTAGCAAGGCATCCAGAATCACTGAACGTCTTTCCACACTCCAGGCATTCAAATGGCTTCTCGCCTGTGTGGGTTCTGTGATGTGTAGCAAGTCTTTCAGGTCTACTGAACCTCTTTCCACACTCCAGACATTCAAATGGCTTTTCACCTGTGTGGGTCCTGTGATGGATAGCAAGCTTTCCAGACTGATTAAACCTCTTTCCACACTCCAGACATTCAAACGGCTTCTCTCCTGTGTGGGTCCTGTAATGCCTAGAAAGGGTTCTAGCATAACTGAACCTCTTTCCACATTCCAGACATTCAAATGGCTTCTCACCTGTGTGTGTTCTCTGGTGTATAGTTATATCTCTAGAACAACTAAACCTCTTCCCACACTCTAGGCATGTCAATGCCTTGTCCCCTTGGTTAATATCAGAACCTATTGTCGAGGTAGCAATTAAAGATTTTCCACACTTGGCGTGCTCATTCCTTTCCTCTCCATTGGATGTTTTCATGACCACTTGTTCTTCCTCCTGACCAAGTGGTTCTGAAGTACAAGTAATAGATTTGTCCATCTTTTCATCCATTTTCCTCTACGCTTCTTCCTTTTGGTTTGAGTCTCAACACCCTCTTCTCTACAGCTTCTTACCTGCAAAATATAAGTGACCACAAAACACAGAGTTTCAAATCAAGTAACAAACCCAAACAAACTACAGCCATGGGGGATGCAGGAGAATGAACCCTCCACCAACGTCAGTGTGAGGCCCATTCTGGCTCCAGTGAAAATCCTGAGAATTCATCACACTCCCCCTGTTACAAGCTATGAGGAAATGGTTCTCTTCCATGCTGGGAGAAACCTAGTGTGGTCTAGGGTAAAAAAGGATGGCAATTGTTCCATAGCATTGACATAATGTTTATGCATCATTTAGGATCTAACTCACAGAAAGCTGCATTGCCTGATCTTTCCTCTTCCATATGAAGTCATTGTGGTTTTGATTGCCTTCAAAGCAACTGCACAGGCAGCTTGGTTATCTTGAGGAAACATTGCTTTTCTTGGCAAGAAAAAAACAGATGGATGTATTAATTTGAGATACAGAATCCTTCAAGGTAATATCTGTGAAGTATCTTGGGGTCATATTACTCCACCTCAGGCACTGATGTCCAAATGTGGAAGGAGGGGAAGTGGCGAAGATCAACATGACCCTCGTGAATGCCACCCCCTCTGTCTTAGAATGGAACCCAAGGGGAAGAGGTAAGATTCGTTTATTTATTTTCAAAATTTGTATACCGCCTTGCTTTCACAAGGGAACTCTAGGGGTTTACAGAATAAAATAATGTCACCAAAAAGTAAAAGACCAGGCAACAGCAGAAACCAAATTGTGAGAAACAGAGAAAAACATGACGGGAGGAGAAGAGAAAGGTGACTATTAAAGGAGGGAGTGGAACAAAGCTGGAGTAGAGCAAAAAATGAGGAGAGGCAGAGTCCACAGAGCCATAGAAGCTAGGAAAGTATGCTTACTGTAGGCTACAAAAATAAAATACACATGGAAAAATAGGCCACAGAGCCCACAAATATAATTGCTATAAAATACTACAATAGAAGGCCTTCATGGATTAAACTCCTCTTCTTGCTGCTTTAAATCTTTTCCTTCCAGGAACAAGGAGGAGCAAGGAGGAGGGGTTTCAGACCCCTTTACAAATTTCTGGGAACACATAAGCAGCGCACGTCTGACGGCACGCAGAACTCAAACAAAAAAGGAAAAAGGGAAAAAAAGAATAATTGTAAATATTTATATAAAAAGAGAAGAGGAGAAAGGCAGGTACCTTAGTAAATTAACAATATTGAATTATAAGTAACTCACCTTATTTAGTCAAGACAGAGGGTCAGGAGCAGATGTAGCTACTTGTATCATCTGTGGCATGTTTCTCTCTCTCTTTTTTTGCCAAAACAACTGCCAGCTTACACATGCTCAAAGTGCAAGCTAGTAGCCCCCTTGGAGGACAAGATCAGGAAGCTGGAGGCCTGTGTTTCTAATCTTTGTAAGGTTAGGGAACAGGAAGGTTTTTTGCAGGAAACAGAGAAAAACTTTGCCAACACAGGGGATAGGGGTAATCTCAATCAGGACAAGGGCATTTCACAAATACAGGAGACAGACATTTGGAAGAATGTCACAGTCAGAAAGGGAAGAACTAGAAAACAAACAGGAAGTTTACAGTTGCAAACTGGATTCCAACCTCTTTCCCTTATCAACCAGGAAAAGAAACTGCACCAAGAGCAGCCTCAAGAACTTGCACAAAGGAATCCGAATCCTACAGCGCATCAGGGGGCATCTACCAAGCCTTGGAGGAGGTGGGTGGTGGTGGTTGGGGATTCCTTGCTTAGAGGAACAGAAGTGGTCATCTGCAGTCCAACACAAAATCAACAGGGAGGTCTGCTGTCTCCCTGGAGCCAAGATTCAGGATGTAACGGAGAGACTGACGACACTCATCAAGCCCTCTGATTCTAACCCCTTTCTCTTGGTCGATGTAGGAACTGATACTTCAAAATGCAGCTTTCAGGATATCACAAAAGCGCATGAAGAGATGGGTAGGAAGCTGAAGGACCTGGGTAGGAAGGTGGCAATCTCATCTCTCCTCCCTGCTGAAGAAATACAAGATAAACAGCAGAGGAACCAAGTTGAAAGTATTTGGGTGAAAATCAGGAGTGAAAAACCTAGGAGGGATGTCACTGTAGGGATATATTATAGACCCCAAGCCAGCCGGAGGAGTGGGATGATGCCATCTTTGAGCAGATGGCCACACAGTCAAAAGGGAGAGATGTAGTAATAATGAGAGATTTTAACTATCCTGATATATGCTGGCAGTCCAACTCAGCTAAGAATGCAAGGTCTAACAAATTCCTTACTGCCCTTGCAGACAATTTCATGGTCCAGAAGGTAGGGGAGGCAACAAGAGGCAAAACCATTTTAGATCTGGTCTTAACCAATAAGGAGGACCTTGTAAATGGGGTCGAAGTGGTGGGATCATTAGGTAAAAGTGACCATGCCCTCTTGGAATTTGTTAGACAGGTGGAAGGTGAAGCTAAGCATAGTGAGACAAGAATCCTGGACTTTAAGAAAGCCAGTTTTTGTAAATTGGAATTGGAGTTATTGGCTGTAATTCCATGGACTGACACACTGAAAGAAAAGGGAGTCCAAGATGGATGGGAGTTCCTTAAAAGCAAGATATTAAAGGCACAATTTAAAACTGTTCCAACAAGAAGAAAAAATGTGAGAGGTCTAAAGAAACCGCAATGGTTTACTAAAGAACTTTCAACTCAGCTAACTATAAAGAAAAAAAAGTACAAGGAATGGAAAAATGGGAAATGCACTGAAGAGGAATATAAGCAAACAGCTAATATATGCAGGGGAGTGGTAAAAAAAGCTAAAGCGCAAAACAAACTTAAGACTTGCCAGAGAGATTAAAGATAGTAAAAAGGGTTTATTATGTCCGCAGCAAAAGGAAAAATAAGGAGATGATAGGCTCTCTGTGTGGCGATAATAACCAGTTACTAACAGGAGACAAGGAAAAGGCAGAACTACTCAACACCTTTGCCTCTGTTTTCTCCAAAAAGGAAGAAAGAGATGTGCTGGGACAAAGAGTAGATGAGGTAGGATGGGAATTGCAGCATAGAATAGGTAGAGAGCTAGTACTGGAACACATGAAAGCATTAAATGAATATAAGTCTCCAGGGCCAGATGAATTACACCCAAGGATATTAAAAGAACTGGCAGAAGTAATTTCCGAACCATTAACAATAACCTTTGAGAACTCCTGAAGAACAGGGGAAGTGCCCATCGACTGGAGGAAGGCTAATGTTGTTCCCATCTTCAAAAAGGGGAAAAAAGAGGACCCAAATAATTACTGCCCAGTCAGCTTGACTTCAATTCTTGGAAAGATCCTAGAGCAGATTATTAAACAGTCTGCAATTATTTAACAAACAATGCTGTCATTACAAGAAGTCAAAACGGGTTTCTTAAAAACAAGTCATGCTAGACTAATTTGATCTCTTTCTTTGATAGAATTACAGGCCTAGTGGATGAGGAGAATGCTGTTGATATTGCTTATCTGGACTTTAGTAAGGCCTTCAATAAGGTTCCCCATGGTATTCTTGCTAAGAAGTTAGTAGAAAGTGGGATAGATATTGCTACTGTCAGGTGGATTTGTAATTGGTTGACTGATCGCACCCAAAGGGTGACCATAAATGGCCTCTCTTCAGCTTGGAGAGACATGACTAGTGGGGTGTCCCAGGGTTGTTCTGGGTCCAGTGCTGTTCATTATCTTTATTAATGACATGGAGGAAGGAATAGAGAGCATGCTAATTAAATTTGCAGATGATACCAAATTGGGAGGGGTTGCTAATTCCCTAGATGACAGATTAGAGTGCTGGCCCAAAGCTAACGGAATGGATTTCAACAGAGGGAAATGTAGGGTGCTACATCTAGGTAAAAAAAATGAATTGCACAGATATAGGATGGGGGATGATTGGCTGGAGAATAGTACCTGTGAAAGGGATCTGGGAGTCTTGGTGGACCACAAATTGAACATGAGTCAGCAGTGTGATGTGGTGGCCAGGAAAGCCAATGTGATACTTGGCTGCATCAACAGAACCATAGTGTCTAGATCAAGGGAAGTGATAGTACCACTCTATTCTGCTCTGGTCAGACCCCGCCTAGAGTACTGTGTCCAGTTCTGTGCGCCTCAATTTAAAAAGGATGTCGACAACCTCGAGAGGGTGCAGAGGAGGGCGACCAAGATGGTTGAGGGTATGGAGGAAATGTCTTATGAGGAACAGCTTAGGGAACTGGGAATGTTTAGCCTCTCTAAAAGAAGGCTGAGGGGGGATATGACAGCTATGTTTAAATATTTGAAAGGATGTCATATTGAAGAGGGAACAGGTTTGTTATCCATGGCTTCAGAGACTAGGACTGGGGCAATGGTTTCAAACTACAGGAAAAGAGATTGCATTTTAACATTAGGAAGAACTTCATGACAGTTAGAGCTTTTCGGCAGTGGAATATGCTGCCACGGAGGGTGATTGAGTCTCCTTTGGAGGTTTTTAAGCAGAGGCTGGATGGCCATCAGTCGGAAATATTGTGATGGGGTTCCTGCATGGCAAGGGTTGGACTAGATGGCTCTTGAGGTCTCTTCCAACTCTATGATTCTATGATTCTAGGTTTGTACCAGTGTGAAGCACTTTTAAGTGTTGGAGTCTTAAGTTCTTCACACTTGTCCAAACAAACAAGGCAAGTCCAAACAAACACAGTAAAATGCTCTTAGATTTGGAATCCTAGTCTACACACATGTAAAAATAGCCCACAGAGACCACTAATATGACTGCTATAAAATTGTACAATAGAAGGCCTTCATGGATTCAACTCCTCTTCATCAGGACTGCACCAGTGCGAAGCACTTTTAAGTGTTGGACTCTTAAGTGCCTCACACTGGTACAAACAAACACGGCAAAATGCTCTTAGATATGGAATCCAGCCTTTCTTGACATTTGGGAGTTCCCAGGCTTCTCTCTCAGATACAAGTTGGGAGTCTGGTTGCAGTTTATTTATTTAAAACATTTCTGTCACGCCTTTCTCTCTTCAAGAGTTCAAAGTGGCTATGTTGACAATTAATTTACTGCTTTTAATTATCTTGACACCTAAGAAGTCAACCTGACTGGTTGAAAGCCAGAACCCAAAGTGGCCTTTCGATCAATAGGAGTCAAACTATGGGGTGGGCAGAGGTGAATCGCGCCCAAACTCAATTATGATTGTTAATCACTCTTGGGGGCACCTTGGTCTCCATCTTGCTTCAGATCCCCCCCCCCCAAAAAAAAACTCATACCAAAGGCATTTTAATTATCTCCCATGCTATATAGCAGTGTTGGCGAACCTATGGCACGGGTGCCAGAGTTTGCACTGGGAGCTTTTCTGTGGGCACCTGACACCGCCCCTTCACAGCCACTTGTATTCAGGTTAAACTGCTGTATTGGCACTTTGTGAAAAAATAGTGGGTTTTGAATCGCGGTTTGGGCACTCGATCTCTAAAAGATTCGCCACCACTGCTATATAGACATTGTTGGAGTGATAAAGATCCCATTTTGGGAAGCCTGGGGGAAAAGGCAACTCCCAGCTGAACTGGGCAAGGGGTGTAACCGATGGGCAGCGATGGGAGAATCAAGGACCCTCAGAAGGAAGGAAGGAAGGAAGGCCCTCCCTCGTTCCCTAGAGAAAATAAACTGAGATTTTTCCAAATGAGTTAAGTGTTTCTCCTCTATGGAGGCCCTTCTATTGGATGGTTGTCCTTATATCTGAAATCAGCCAGAAGCAGAGAGCTCACGATGTGAATTAAAACTGAGAGAGCTTGAAAACACACACACAAACACACTCCATATCTTCCGAATTTAGGCAGCAACGCAGAAACAATGAGACGATCACAGCAAAACCAAAGGCTGAAGTGTAACCACGCCCAAAGCTGAACAGAAGAAAGGGGAGAGGAAGGGGAAGAGGCGCCGAGCAGATCCTTTGCTCGGCCTGGGAGAGAGGAAGAGAAGCCACTGCGGAGACGCTGCCTCTCTTCAGGGAAACACCCCCCCAACAAATACACAAACACAACTCCAGCCCAGATCCGTTCCTCCTCCAGGGAAAGTAACGCTCTGTTCCTTTCAGGCCAACACGATCGCAAAGGTTCTCATATAGGGTGGGGGGGGCAAACACGTGGCCCACAGGCTGGAGTGGCTTGCAAACGTCTCCCTCCCCCTCCCTCCACTACATCACCCAGAATCCAGAGTCAGCGCAACCACAGCGGTTGTAGTCCAAATATATATGCTGCGATGATTCTCCCGTCAAGAAACCTAATTGATATAGTCTTACATATAGAGAGAGCCTAAGGTAGGCAAAAGTCTCACCTCCCCCACCTGGCCTTGCAATGGGAGTTGTAGTCCAGAAAAGAAGGCGCGCTTCGTCTTGTTCATCCAGATGCAGGAAAGAGGAGTGACACGGGGGAGGAGGAGGACCAATCCGTCTCCGTCTCCTTCTACTTCCTTCCTCTCTAGGAATCTCTCCGAGCTCGGCTGCTTTTAGCCCTCTCAGAGCCAGCCCCCCCAGCCTCTTTCCATTTCCCCATGGCCTTGGGTGGTGGTGGGTGGGAGGTCTTCGGCTTGAATACAGAGATGAGCACCGCCCCTGGAGTCGGACAGGCCTAGCATGCATGTGTGTGGGGGGGGGGGGGGACCTTTACTTTCCAGAAGGAAATCCTCTGCCTCCCTCACTAGGGCCTATTGGAGAGTCTCTGCTATTAGGGGGACACATGTTTTTATTATGATTATTATATTTATATCCCACCCATCCAGCGATACGGCTACTCTGAACTCCTTGGCAGTGTTTGGGTGTGTGATTTCTAGCTTTTTGTAGAAAACTGAAAAAAAGAAAACATCAAACACAATCGAGTCAAACATTTAGGTTTATGTAATATCTGGGCAAAGCTGGTAAGTGTAGGACATTGATTCAGATAAAAATGGAACTGGAAGAGCTGCAGATCAGGGTGCCTGGTGGTGCAAGCTTCACTTTCGACCCTTCAGGTAGGGGCTTCTGACCCCACAAGGATGTACAGAATCCACTGACATGGTCTATAGACTCTCCCTTTGGTTGTTTTAAATTGTCTATAAAAATAACTTCAAACAATATTGAATAAGTCGATAAGACCTTTTCAAAACAAGATAACACACGCATTCAAGTACTGTACTAATACGTATGCAATACATTAAAACACTAATATCACATAGTTCTTGCTCAAGAGCTACAAGGGATATATTCACATTTAATATATATCTTGATCCAACTAGATCACACCCATACCCACCACCTGCTTCCTCAAGGGTGCTGTTTTTACTGCAAAAATTCCAACTTTATGTGTTAAATGGTGATTTCTCCCACACAACAAATAGGCAAGTTTCTTATTATCCTCCTAATCCGCCCAGCATCTAGGATAGGGGCTTAAATATAATTTTCTAATATTGGTATACAAGTGGCAATGCAGAACATAGTGTGCCAAGTCTTCCACTTTAGCCTCCCTACAAATACATAATCCATCTTGTACAGGTATGCCTTGATATCTGCCTTGTAACTTGCGAACGTGAGTGAGCGCAATACGATAATCTCTTTTCATAGAGAAGAAAATATATTTTCCTGCCTGGATAACTGCCTATTGATAACCACTTTAGGGATGGCAGTGAGGCCAAGGCAGCCAGATCTAATTGGGCTCTAATATCAAACACTCTTTGTTTGACTTGCGACTTTACCGTTAGATTTACTTAAATTAACTGCCTCAACACTTAACCCATAGTTAGTAAGCATTCGGGAAAAATTCTTAAACCAAGATTTTGTTACAGGATTGATTAGTCATTTATTCAGATAGATACATCTTAGGCAACCTATCATTAGACATCTGGCATACCTTGATCCAATAGTTAAATACTAATCCTCCCAATCCCCCCAGCATCTAGGATAGGGGCTTAAATGTAATTTTCTAATATTGGTATACAAGTGGCAATGTAGAACATAGTGTGCCAAGTCTTCCACTTTAGCCTCCCAACAAATACACTGGGGTGCCTTGATATCTGACTTGTAACATTCCTGAGTCCATTAACTTGCGAAGGTGAGTGAGCACAATACGATAATCTCTTTTCATAGAGAAGAAAAGATATTTTTCTGCCTGGAAAATTGTCTTAGATATTGATAACCACTTTAGGGATTGCACTGAGGCCAAGGCAGCCAGATCTAATTGGGCTCTGATATCAAACTGTGGTTGTTTGAATGTGACTTTACAGTTAGATTTACAATCAGAATCAGAATTTTATTGGCCAAGTGTGGTTGGACACCACCCAGAATTTGTTTTGGTAAAATATGCTCTCCATATATAAAAGGGAATATAAGAATCATATAGTCAACAATAAAAACACAGTTCAACAATACAATATAACCTATTATTTAAAAAGGAAGAAGAGAAGTAAAAATTAATTATTCAACAGTTGGATAGCTCTTGGAAAGAAACTATCTTTATATCTAGTTGTCCTTAAACTAAGAGCCTCAACAGTTAACCCATGGTTAGTAAGCATTTGGGAAAAATTCTTAAACCAAGATTTTATTACTGGATTAGTCATTTGTTCAGATAGACACATCTTAGGCAACCTATCATGAGACATCTGGCATAGCTTGATCCAATAGTTAAATACTCTAATAAGACATTGATCATATATTGTTACCAAGGCTAGCTCTGCTCTGACTGCATGGGCCGGTGTACTTGTTACCCTTAGAATCCCCCTTATAAATTTATTTTGGGCTTTTTCAACTTTTTATTATTTCCAAGACTCCATATTTCTGTACCGTAGCATAACATGGGCAATACTTTTCCTTTAACTATTTTTATAACTGGTTGGAGGTATCCTGGATATTTATAATTAAGTAGATTGTTCACGGAATTAACTGCTAATAAAGCTTTTGTTTCTGCTGAGACCAGGAACCTGTTGAGGAAAAAATGCCAAGGTAATTTTATGTCCCAGTCTGTTCTATTTCCTTTTCCTCGAAAAACCACTTATAATATTGTTTCCTTTTATTGCCAAATACAACTTTTGATTTACTATTATTAATATAATTACTAAAATTCTATAGTTGTCTACGCAGCCCAACTGCTGTTGTAGACATTATCATGTCATTCGCATAAAGGAGCACAGTTAACTGCTGTTGTAGACATTAAAATAATATTAGTCACATAAAGGAGCACGTTTAATGAGCTGTCTAATATTTTTGGCATATGATATTCTGGCAGAGCCATACAGGAAACTATGTCATTAATATAAAAATTAAAGAGAAATAGAGCTAGAATACAACCTTGGCGTACTCCCTTATATGTGGCAACCTCGTTAGTCAAGGCCTGATTGACGCCTGTTCAACTTGCAAATTTGTATTTGTGTATAGAGTCATTTTAAAGTATATAGTACACCTTATACATAATAAGGTGTAGTTATAGGTGTATAACATTGCATAGTATCGTATATGGAAAGTGAAAGGCTGTCAAGCTCAAGTCCCTCCTCAATGCAGGCATCCAACTCAAAACAGATGTTTCTCTTGGGTGCCTCCAACAATGGATTGCTTATCACCTCCTGAGGTAATTAGGACTGTTGTTGTCCTGGTCTAACAGTTAAGATGTTTTTCCTGATGTTCAGATGATATCTGCCTTCTTGTAAATCAGATGCCCTGCACTGCTTCTTCACCTCAGGCAGAATACAAAATGGCCGACCCACTGCAGGACTAATATGTTCAATGTATGCTGAGAATCAAGCCTTCCTTCCTTTGAATCCCTCCATCCATGCCATGTGAAACTCTAGGCACCAAAATCAGTACTGTATTTAAAGCTGTGGGACCCTAGCATAAAATGCCATTTTCCCAAACTTATTCAGGCCAAGAGCCAACACAGCATCATACGAGTATATATTATTTCCTCCTAACTGAACTCCCATAAGGGGAACAAAACATTTTTGTTTACTCCTGTCTGTGAAGATTCTCAGAAGATTCTTATCTGGAAGTGGAGTCTTGGCCACTGGACTTCTTTTTCCAGTGGCCATGACTCAAGTTCCATGTTTACTCCTGTCATTTGCATTGACAACCACTATGGTAAGTGGCTTCTTGTAATTCACATGTGTAATCTGAACCATAATCAAAATATTTTTCATTTTTATAAATATCTGAAGAGTTTTTTCCTCCTGTGGCGTGTTAAGTTGTGAATTCTGAGCAAGGCATTTCCCACACTCTTGACGTTTGCACAGTTTTTCTCCACTGTGGGCTCTTTTATGTTTATGTTTTTGTTTCACAAGGTCTGAATTTTGAATGAAACATTTCACATAGTCTTCATACCTGTATGGTTTTTCTCCTGTGTGGATTCTTCTATGTTTCACAAGGTATTTGCTGTGAGCAAAAGATTTTCCCCACTCCTGACATTTGTACGGTTTCTCCCTTGTTATGACTCACAAGCTGTGAACTGTGGGCAAAACCTCTGTCACACTCCTGGCATTTGTACGGTTTCTCCCCTGTATGGATTCGCTTATGACTCACTAGCCCTGAATTCTGAGCAACACATTTCCCACACTTTGTATATTTGTATGGTTTCTCTCCTGTTAGACCCCTACTAGGACTCACAGGGTAAGAGCTCTGAGCAAAATATTTCCCAGGCATTTGGCATTGACAAGTTTTGTCTTGCTGATGGTTCACCAGGTTTAATTTCTGAGAGAAACATTTCCATTTGTATGGTTTTTCACTTGTGTTGACTCTTTGATGGCTACCAAAGCGTAATCTGCAATCAAAACCTGTCTCAGTCTCTTCACACAGAAAGCTCTCCTTTCCTCTGTGGGCCCCTTTGGTGAAGTATCTTCCTGGTAAAATGTTTTCCACACTCAAGGCATTCATTCATTGGGATTCTCTTGGATGCAGCTTTCTTCTCCTTTGTGGGTTCTCTTGTGTTTGGCAAGCTCAATTTTCATTGCAAAACTCATTCCACAATTGAGACATATGTTTTCCTCCTCCCAGATATCTGCTGGGGAAAATGACAAAGGCAGAAATGACTAAATGGAAAGAAAAACAACACGGGGTGGGTGGGAGGAAGGTTTTCTTATAAATGAATTTGCATATATAAAAGCTCAGATGTCAATTAATCAGCTAGTCTTTTAAGTTTGACAACACTTTGTGTTTTTTACCCTCCCCTTTTGCTCTTTCTTGGGCACCGGGAGCTTCCATGACAGACCTCTGGGGTCCATGTAAAGGCCATTTTCTTTTAGCCTGGTTTTGATCATTGTCTTAGGACATTTAAATCTTAACATGCCCAGATTTTATTTTAGGCCAACATGATTCTAGAGATGTTTTCATTTTATTTCCATATGAGACCAACATACGAACACAATTGGGAAGGTACCAGAGGGTAGAGGTCAGCAACCAGGCCTGGATGCCTTCAAAAGGGGATTGATTATTTATTTATTTATTTATTTATTTATTTATTTATTTATTTATTTATTTAACTTATATGCCGCCCACTACCCAAAGGTCTCTGGGCGGCTTACAATCCAAAGAATAAAACAATTTAAAATAGTTAAAAGTAAAATATCAATAAATCATCAATAAAAACCTTACACTAAGACAGATTCCTGGAGGAAAAGTCCATCACAGGTTACAAACCATGATGGAGATGTGTCAAAACCGGGATGCTTCAAAGGCCAGATGCAGGGGAGTGGTATCAGGAGACAGATATCTAGTCTCATGGGCTCCCAGACGCATCTGGTGGGGCCACTGTGAGATACAGGAAGCAGGACTAAATGGGCCTTTGGCCTGATCTAGCATGGCACATGCCACATACCTGATCTGGTTCTGTTCCTTCATAAGGAAGTGGTGAAGGAATCCTTGAGGTTGAGATTCTTAGAGCCCCTGCAGGAGAGACCATACAGGTGGGAAATCAGGAACCGGATCATAATCACTGAAGTCTTAATCCTAGAAAGGCTCACAAAAACAAAACCCTCAACATAACAGGGCCCACCTTTTAGGGATAAGGGTATACTGGGCAAAGCACATGTGAACATGTGGATCAGGCTGTTCTATATTATATACACTAGAATGGATCACTAGCCTGCTACAGAATGGCATTGCGGAAATCTTTGGTTTGCTTAAAAAACTGTGCAATCACTGTTTCTTATTGGCAAAAAAGTTCAAGAATTTCTTCCAAGCTGGATTTTTGCTTGATGGAAAAGGGAGCTGGGTTGATGGGAAAAAGACAGGTATAGGATTGCGATGACAACAAGGTTCTGGTCCAACTGGAAGAAAATGTGGCAGTATGGATTAGGAACAGCTCTGAATACTTTCAATGGCCAGAGTAGACCGTGGTGAAAGTCTACTATGACACTGCCTGCCAGGAGGAGAAAGGGACTACAGTGGACCCTTGTATAACAAACAGCTTGTATTACATAAAATTTGTACAACATAAAACATTCCGGAGATAGGGGAAATTTGCTTAACATAATCGCCCATGGGGAGAATCCGTACAACATAAAAATAGGATTACTTCATTTTCAATGCATCCCTATGAGAATTTGCATAAAGGAAAATTTGCTTAACATAATTTCATTTGGAACGAATTAATTCCTTTATACAAGGTACCACTGTATTTTCCTTTCGGCTTTGCACTTTTCCTGAACTTCAGTGCATTCACATACCACTCAAAGGCAATGCCTGCTGAAATAAACCATCTGCCCTTTCCAAGCAATATTTCCAAAATAATTCCAAAAGAGGTGTTCATCTGCAAAAGACTGATGCATCCTGTGGTGTCATTTATGCCCACAAATATGAACTAGGATTTGGCAGACGTTAGGAGATCCCAGATAAAAATGAACTCTTTACTTACCGAAAATGTAGTTCTTTGAGTGGTCCTTTGTATCTGGAAGTGTGCATGCGCAGCGGTCTCAGAACTTTCTAGCAAGAAAGCCAAAAGTCTCCTCCCCATCCCTATTGTGCAAGTCCCAGGAGTTCCAGTTCAAACGCCTCACTTTCCTCATGAAAGTTGAGTCAAAAGTTCGATGCATGACGACATGAGGTGAGGTGGGCGGTACTGTGTGTCTTCACGAAGGGCCACTCGAAGAACTACATACCTCTTCATGGCCTTCGTGAAGTCACAAATGGGTGATTACAAGCTACACTCACCGGCGGGTGGGTAGTCACGGAAGAAAATGAGAAACGACTGACCTGCCAAAGGAGGTTGATGCTCTGGCCCGGGTATCCAACATGTAGGCATTCACAAAGGAAGACGGTATGGACCACTTGGCGGAGTCCCAAATGTCTGACAGAGGAATCCGACGGAGGAAATCTGACGAGGAGGATAGGGCTCTAGTTGAATGAGCTCTTATCGCTAAAGAAATTGGCTTTTTGGGCAACTCCAAACAGATTCTGACTGTAGAAATGATCCAACGGGAAAAATGTTGAACAGAAACTGGGGATCCTTTAACAGCAGGATTATAACAGACAAATAGTCTCTGGGAGCTTCTGAACTCTCCAGTGTGGTCCATATATAGAAGGCGAGTGCTCCTCGAACATCCAAAGTGTGGAGATCCCTCTCTAGAGAGGAGGAGGGATTAGAGAAGGCAGTCGGTAATGCAATGGGTTGTGAAAAATGTTATGATGAGACTACCTTAGGGAGGAAATTAATGTTCGGATAGTTGGGGACTTGGTCCTTGAAGAATTGGAGGTACGGTGAATCACACCTTAGCACACAGAGTTCACTGGCTCTCTCAAATTGTGGACACATGAGATGGTGGAGAGGGACCACTGAGGTGGGATCGGTTTCCTGTCAAGGTAGGTATTACGCAGACCTTTCAAAAATTGTTTAAGTCATGGGTGCCGGAAGAACGTAGAAGTCAAAGAACCTTTGGGATAGTGAGCCACAATAGCTGACAGATAGACTTTCAAGAAAGAGAGGGTAAGTCCTTTTTTCTTCAAATAAAAGGGGAAAGGAGGACCAGCTGGAGTGAGGGGTTGGTGGGGTCAGCAGCAAAAGAGGCGCCCACATGCCCCAGTGTCTCTGCCAAGGTTCCTTCTTTTTGCTGCACAAGCAAGTTCAACAGTCCTTGTTTCCCTTTAGCTTCAATCGAAGTAATAGTTTCCAGGTCAAGAGTCGTAATACTACTGCTGTATTACCTGGAATCCGGATGTTACCTGCCAATAACCTGCCTATAATTTAGGCTCTAGCAAGAGATCAGGGAAGGCATGATCAGCTGAATCAACATTCCAATTCTATTGAGAAAGTACAGCAATTGTTTTCCCTTAAGGGCAGACAAGACCCCAAATGATACAAATCATTCTGGTTTTATACATGTCATAGAGCCATAAACTCTCATAACCCTATTGGTTAGAATCTGCTATGTATTTGGATCTTGTATCTAATCGGGCTGTTTAAGGAAGAGTGGGTGAAAAGGCCAGTTAATTGGTTCCCCGGTGGATATTTTCGGATGCTTGCCTCTCCTTAGTGGTCTTCTTTTAGAATGTGCCAGTGTGTCTGAGAGAAAGTGTACTTAGCTGGCTTATGAAGTTAAAAGGGAAGAGATTTCATTACTAAAGGTAGGAAATCTAGTTTGTTAGAAAATAAGGAGACAAATTTATACCATAACCTGGCCATTATCATGGATACGAGAAATTAAATCTGCCAGAAATACTTTCATGGGGGTTCCTGCACGGCAAGGGGTTGGAAAGGGTGGCCCTTGAGTCTCTTCCAACTCTATGATTCTTTGGAAAAGCAGTTGGAGACTGTGGAATACGCTGAGAGAAAAACCACCAGCATGAAGACCAATGCCTGGGAGGAAGAAGTGAATGATGTGAGTGTGTATAGCCTAAACATGAAAAGGCTAAAAGGTGACATGGCAGCTATTTTCAAATCACTGGATGGATCATCATGTGGAAGACATTTATGTCAGGGCCGGCCCCGAGAAGAATCCTTGACATCTGCCAATTTTGGCTAGTTCGTACTACATTTCCTGTGTGTGAAGATTCTCAGTCATCCAGGTGAGTTTATCTGGAAGTTGAGTCATGGCAACAGGTGCTGGGTTTCTTCGATTGTGCAGTCATCATCAGACCTGACCGTGGCCTGGGAGTAGAAGTTTACAGGAAACCCACCCGCACAGATCAGTGCCTACTGTTTGACTCCCACTATCCATTACAGCACAAACTAGGAGTCATCAGGACCCTAAACCACAGAGCAGAGGGCATCCCCACTTCCAGAGAAGCCAAGAGGAAGGAAGACAGGCACCTGAAGACAGCACTTAAGGCCTGTGGATATCCAAAGTAGGCCTTCAACAAAACAGTGGGCCATCCCAGAAGAACAAGGGATCAATCTGAGACCCAGACCCGATGGAGGAACCTGGTCATTCATTACATGGCTGGAGTGTCTAAGAAGCTTAAAGGGATTTTGGGCAAACACCACATCCCTGTTTATTTCAAACCCACAAACACACTAAGGCAGAGACTTGTCCACCCAAAGGATCCAATACCAAAACATAAAAGGAGCAATATAGTATATGCGGTCCAATGCAGTGAGGAGTGTTCAGACCTCTACATTGGAGAAAGTAAACAGCCACTAAACAGAAGGATGGCCCAACATCAGAGGGGTAACAGCTCAGGACCAGAATCAGCAGTACACCTCCATTTGAAGGACAAAGGGAACTCTTTCAAAGATAAGGATGTACACATATTAGACAAAGAAGATAGGTGTTTGAGAGAGGAGTAAGGGAAGCCATTCATGTGAGTATCGAAACCCCCTCCCTCAACAGAGGTGGCGGCCTCAGGCATAGTCTATGTGCTACTTATCAGGGTGTGCTTTCCAAAGTACCCAGACAAATCAAGAAGCCTTCACCACCAAGGCCATAGCTAACGACCCATTCTTGACAGGTTTCAGCACCTTAGGCCATTGTTCACCTTAAGGCTATGGATACAATTGTCTCCCCTAACGAGCCTATTCAGGCCACTGTTCATCTTATGAGCCTAATTCAGATCAGGGTGACAAGGGTCAAAGCTGACTGACTATAAGATGGAGGACTCGCACTAGCTACATTCAGACCGATGAAGCTGTTTGGATGAGCAGTGAAACGTTTCTATCTCTCAAAAAGAAGTCCAGCAGCCATGACTCAACTTCCAGATACATTTCCTGTGTTTTGTCATAATTGTCTTTCACCTATCTCACATAAATTTTACATATATCTATAGATTTATGTTTCAAGCTTTTCTGCTTCTCAGGTTCCTCTTTCCATTTCCTTCATTCCGGTTTTAAAGGGTTATATCCTTGGACAATTGAGACCATCCCTCCCAAAGAATTTCACTCAGGAGGAAGAGAAGAGCCCTCACCTCCTCCTGACTTCCCACCTGTGTGGGTCCTGTGATGCCTAGCAAGGCTTCCAGCTACAGTGAACCTCTTTCCACACTCCAGACATTCAAATGGCTTCTGTCCTGTGTGGGTTCTGTGATGGACAGCAAGGCTTCCAACATAACTGAATCTCTTCCCACACTCCAGACATTCAAATGGCTTCTCGCCTGTGTGGGTCCTGTGATGGATAGCAAGGCTTCTAGGATGACTGAATCTCTTTCCACACTCCAGACATTCAAATGGCTTCTCGCCTGTGTGGGTCCTGTGATGGATAGCAAGGCTTCTACCATGACTGAACCTCTTTCCACACTCCAGACATTTAAGTGGCTTCTCTCCTGTGTGGGTCCTGTGGTGGATGGCAAGGCTTCCAGCAAGACTGAATCTCTTTCCACACTCCAGACATTCAAATGGCTTCTCGCCTGTGTGGGTCCTGCGATGGGTAGCAAGGCTTCCAGCATGACTGAACCTCTTCCCACACTCCAGACATTCAAATGGCTTCTCGCCTGTGTGAGTCCTGTGATGGGTAGCAAGATTTCCAGACTGACTGAACCTCTTTCCACACTCCAGACATTCAAATGGCTTCTCTCC
>JAHTLZ010000284.1:299639-323694 GCA_023846285.1 Phrynocephalus versicolor
TGACTGAACCTCTTTCCACACTCCAGACATTCAAATGGCTTCTCTCCTGTGTGGGTCCTGTGATGGCGAGAAAGGCTTTCAGGTCTACTGTACCTCTTTCCACACTCCAGACATTCAAATGGCTTCTCACCTGTGTGGGTCCTGCGATGGCTAGCAAGGGAGCCATCTTGACTGAACCTCTTTCCACACTCCAGACATTGAAATGGCTTTTCTCCTGTGTGGATCCTGTGATGGATAGCAAGCTTTCCAGATTCATTAAACCTCTTTCCACACTCCAGACATTCAAATGGCTTTTCACCTGTGTGGGTTCTGTAATGGATAGCAAGCTTTCCATCTTGACTGAACCTCTTTCCACACTCCAGACATTGAAATGGCTTTTCTCCTGTGTGGATCCTGTGATGGATAGCAAGCTTTCCAGACTCATTAAACCTCTTTCCACACTCCAGACATTCAAATTGCTTTTCTCCTGTGTGGGTTCTGTAATGGATAGCAAGCTTTCCAGACTGATTGAAACTCTTTCCACATTCCAGACATTTGAATGGTTTCTCTCCTGTGTGGGTATTGTGATGACTAGCAAGGCTTCCAGCACGACTGAACCTCTTTCCACACTCCAGACATTCAAATGGCTTCTCTCCTGTGTGGGTATTGTGATGACTAGCAAGGCTTCCAGCATGACTGAACCTCTTTCCACACTCCAGACATTCAAATGGCTTCTCGCCTGTGTGGGTATTGTGATGACTAGCAAGGCTTCCAGCATGACTGAACCTCTTTCCACACTCCAGACATTCAAATGGCTTGTCGCCTGTATGGATTCTGTGATGGATAGCAAGGGATCCAGAATGACTGAACCTCTTTCCACACTCCAGACATTCAAATGGTTTCTCTCCTGTGTGGATCCTGTAAAGGATAGCAAGGCTTCTAGCATGACTGAACCTTTTCCCACACTCCAGACATTCAAATGGCTTCTCTCCTGTGTGGGTCCTGTGATGGTTAGCAAGGCTTCCAGCATGAATGAACCTCATTCCACACTCCAGACATTCAAATGGCTTCTCTCCTGTGTGGGTATTGTGATGACTAGCAAGGCTTGCAGCATGACTGAACCTCTTTCCACACTCCAGACATTCAAAAGGCTTCTCGTCTGTGTGGGTCCTGCAATGGGTAGCAAGGGTCCGAGAATAACTGAACCTCTTTCCACACTCCAGACATTCAAATGGTTTCTCTCCTGTGTGAATCCTGTGATGGCTAGCAAGGGTTCGAGAATCACTGAACCTCTTTCCACACTCCAGACATTCAAATGGTTTCTCTCCTGTATGGATCCTGTGATGGATAGCAAGGCTTCCAGCTTGACTGAACCTCTTTCCACACTCCAGACATTCAAATGGCTTCTCGCCTGTGTGGGTCCTGCGATGGCTAGCAAGGGTTCGAGAATCACTGAACCTCTTTCCACACTCCAGACATTCAAATGGTTTCTCTCCTGTGTGGGTCCTCTGGTGGCGAGAACGGCTTTCAGGTCTACTGAACCTCTTTCCACACTCCAGACATTCAAATGGTTTCTCGCCTGTGTGGGTCCTGAGATGGCTAGCAAGGGTTCGAGATTCACTGAACCTCTTTCCACACTCCAGACATTCAAATGGTTTCTCTCCTGTGTGCATCCTGTGATGGATAGCAAGGCTTCCAGCATGACTGAACCTCTTTCCACACTCCAGACATTCAAATGGTTTCTCTCCTGTGTGGATCCTGCGATGCCTAGCAAGGCTTCCAGCTTGACTGAATTTCTTTCCACATTCCAGACATTCAAATGGCTTCTCACCTGTGTGTGTTCTCTGGTGTGTAGTTATATCTCTAGAACGATTAAACCTCTTCCCACACTGTAGGCATGTCAATGCCTTGTCCCCTTGGTTAATATCAGAACCTATTGTTGAGGTAGCAATTAAAGATTTTCCACACTTGGCGTGCTCATTCCTTTCCTCTCCATTGGATGTTTTCATGACCACTTGTTCTTCCTCCTGACCATGTGGTTCTGAAGTACAAGTAATAGATTTGTCCATCTTTTCATCCGTTTTCCTCTAAGATTCTTCCTTTTGGTTTGATTCTCAACACCTTCTTCTCTATAGCTTCTTACCTGCAAAATATAAGTGACCACAAAATACAGAGTTTCAAATCAAGTAACAAACCCCAAAATACAGCCATGGAGGATGCAGGAGAATGAAACAGTCTCGGGATGGACCCATCTCCATCAACATCAGTGAAGAGGCCCATTCTGGTACCAGCGAAAATCCTGAGGATTCATCACACTCCTCCTGTGACAAGCTGTGAGGAAATGGTTCTCTCCCATGCTGGGAGAAACCTAGTGTGGTCTAGGGTAAGATAAGGATGGCAATTGTTCCATAGCATTCAGATCATGTTTATACATTATTTGAGATCTAATTCACGGAAAACTGCATTGCCTGATCTTTCTTCCATATGAATTTATGGTGCTTATGATTACGTTCAAAGCAACCACACAGGCAGCTTGATTATCTTGAGGAAAGATTGCTCTTTATTGGCAGGGGGAAAAACAGATGGATGTATTATTTTGAGTTACAGAGTGCTTCAAAGGAATATCAGTGAAGTATCTTGGGGTCATATTACTCCAACTCAGGCACTGATGTCCAAAGCTGGAAGGAAGGCAAGAGGGGAAGGCCAACACAATACTCCTGAATGCCACCCCCTCTGTCTTAGAATGGAAATCAAGGGGAGGAGGGAAGTTTTATTTTTGAAATTTATCTACTGCCGTCATCAAAAAGTAAAAAACCAGGCAAGACCAGAAACCTAATTGTGGGAAACAGAGAAAAATGTGGGTGGGGAGAGAAGGGGGAATATTATAGAGGGGAGTGGAACCAAGCTGGGAGTGGAGCAAAAAGGGGGAAAGGCAGAGTCCACAGAGCCATAGAAGCAAGGAAAGCATGCTCACTGTAGGCTATAAAAATAAAATACACATGTAAAATAGGCCACAGAGACCACTAATACGACTGCTATAAAACAGTACACTAGAAGGCCTTCATGGATTAAACTCCTCTTCATCAGGTTTGTACCAGGGTGAAGCACTTTTAAGTGTTGGACTCTTAAGTGCCTCACACTGGTACAAAAACACGGCAAGTCCAAAGAAACACAGCAAAATGCTCTTAGACTTGGAACCCAGCCTTTCTTGACATTTGGGAGTTCCCAGGCTTCTCTCTCAGATGCAAGTTGGGAGTCTGGTTGCAGTTTATTGATATAAAACATTTCTGTCACGCCTTTCTCTCTGCAAGGGTTCAAAGTGGCTATGTTGACAATTAATTTACTGCTTTTATATCTCCAGTACTTTGGCCACCTCATGAGGAGAGAGGACTCCTTGGAAAAGTCCCTGATGTTGGGAAAGATTGAAGGCAAAAGGAAAAGAGGACAGCAGAGAATGAGATGGTTGTGGTTGGACGGTGTCATCGATGCAACCAATATGGATTTGACCAAACTCTGGGAGGCAGTGGAAGATAGGAAGGCCTGGCGAGCTCTGGTCCATGGGGTCACGAAGAGTCAGACATGACTGAACGACTGAACAACAATATCTGAAACTAGCCAGGAGCTGAGAGCTCACAATGTGAATTAAAACTGAAAGAGCTTCAAAACTCACTCTCTGTCTGTCTGTCTGTCTGTCTGTCTCTCTCTCTCTCTCTCTCTCTCTCTCACACACACACACACACACACACACACACACCATATCTTCCGAAATTAGGCAAGAGATAGAAACAATGAGATGCTCACAGGAAAAGCAAAGGCTGAAGTACAACCATGTCCAAGCCTGAACAGAAGAAAGGGGAGAGGAAGTGGAAGAGGCGCGGAGCAGATCCGAGCGGGGAAGAAGGCAGCCTTTGCTCGGCCTGGGAGAGAAGAAGAGAAGCCACTGCGGAGACGCTGCCTCTCCTCAGGGAAACACCCCCCCAACACACACACACACACACACACACACACACACACACACACACACACACACACACACACACACACACACACACACACACACACACACACACACACACACACACACACACACACACACACACACACACACACACCCACACACACACACACACACACACACACACACACACACACACACACACACGACCAGATCCGTTCCCCCTGCAGGGAAAGTAACGCTGGGAAGGAAAACACGTGGCTCACAGGCCGGAGTGGCTTGCAAACGTCTCCCTCCCCCTCTCTCCACTACATCGCCCAGAATCCACAGCCAACTCGATCACAGCATTGATATATTCTTATATGTATATAGAAACTAAAATAGGCAAAAGTCTCGCCTCTCCCACCTGTCCCTGTCATGGGAGTTGTAGTCCAGAAGAGAAGGCGCGCTTCTTCCTGTTCATCCAGAAGCAGGGAAGAGGAGGGAGGGAGGAGGACCAATTCCGCCTCCTTCAACTTCCTTCCTCTCTAGGAATCTCTCCGAGCTCAGCTGCTGTTAACCCTCTCAGAGCCAGCCCCTCCCCCATCCTCTTTCCTTTTCCCTTGGGCTTGGAGGTGGGAGGTGGGTGGTGGGTGGGAGGTCTTTGGTGTCCCCCCCTTTACTAAAGGAACCCACGGCTTCGCAGGGCAAATGCTGGATGCGAGGCGGGTCTTCTCAAGTTTAAGGCACCAGGGCGGTCTAGGGGCGAACCTTGTGGGAAGCAAAAAATAAAGTAAAAACTGAAAAACAAGCATTCGAGTTATTTAACATTTTCATTTAAAAACAGGAAACTCCCAAAGTGCAAATTAGAAAGAGAATGGTGACTGAACTATCGAAACTCCTGCAGGAGGACAGAATTCGGTAGGTCGAGTTCAATCCCCGCCCCTCCCCAAAATAATCTAAAGCAGAGGGGGGATTTTCTAATAAGGATACTATTCAACAAGGAAATTCTCTGCCTCCCTGGCTAGGGTCTATTGGAGAGTCTCTATTGTTAGGGATTATGATTATTATACTGTATTTATATCCCACGCATCTGGCGATATGGCCACTCTGAACTCCTTGGCAGTGCTTCGGTATCTGCCTGTGTGATTTACAGCTTTTTGTGGAAAACTGAAAAAAAGAAAAATCAACCACAATCAAGTCAAACATATGGGTTTAGATAATATCTGGACAAAGCTGGTAACAGTACAACATTTATTCAGAAATAAATGGAACTTGAAGATTGGGGCTTCTTTCCCAACAAGGATGTACAAAATCCACTGACATTGTCTATAGAAACTGCTCCCTGGTTGTTTTAAATTGTTGACAGAGTATGTGCTATTTGATCAGCCAGCAGAAGCAATACATATTGAATAGTTAGTCAGAGGCAGAGTTTTGTTAAACCAAACAACTATATTACAAACTGTACAAAAATATATCACAGCATCACAGAACTTATACAAAGTTCAACAAAGCATAGAGAGAAAAGTCACAGTACATTTATACAAAATTCAACAGCATAACAGCATAACAGCATACATTACATTGACAAAATATATGACAGAGAAACAAAGTGGCTGCCTTATTCACGGAGGACCCAATGAACAATGATTTTCAGAACATGTTTATAAACATGTCTGTCCAGTCATAAATGACATTACCTCATAGCTATTGCAACCCCTTGCATCAGCCAAGATTCATTATGTTAATTCTTAACATCTGTACTCCATTAGAAAAAAACTAATGTCACTGTGGCTTTGCACTTTTACCGACTCCATCTTTAAATCAATTAAATACATATCAAATATATATAGAACATCCTAATACATGTATTTCACTAACTAATATCTGACAATTGTCAATAAAAATAACATTGTACAGTACCGGTATATGGAAAGTCAAAAACTGTCAAGCTCAAACCTCTCCTTAATGCAGGAATCCAGCTCAAAACAGATTTGACAGATGGTTGTCCAATTTTCTCTTGAGGGCCTCCAACAATGGATTGCTCTAAAAGTTAAGATGTTTTTCCTGAGGTTCAGATGAAATCTGGCTTCTTGTAAATCAGTATACTCTCTGTACCACTTCTTGACCTTAGATAGAGTACAATACAGCTGACTCACTGCAGGACTGATATGGTCAATGTATGCTGAGAATCAAGCCTTCCTTCCAGTTCCTCCATCCTCCCTGTGTGTAACAATGCCATGTTAAATGCATTGTAAAAATGCAACAAATAAATAAATAAACAAATGTGAAACTCTGGGCACAGAAATAAGTACTTAAAGCTGAGGGACCCTAGCACAAAATCCCATACTGCCCTTTCCCCCCAACTTATTCAGGCCAAGAGCTGACAAAGCATCATACCTGTTATTTCCTGATTGAACTCCCATGAGTGTCTCAAAGGGGAAAAAATGTTTTCTCCTATCATTTGCATTGAAAAACAGTATGGTGAGTGGCTGCTGCATCACATGTGTAATCTGAAATGTTTTCAATTTTATGAAGATTTGAAGGGCTTTTTTCCATCCGTGGATTCTGCGATAACCGTGTGAGTTTCAGGCAAAACATATTCCACACTGGACATTTGTACAGCTTTTCTCCTGTGTGGACTGTTTTATGTTTCACAAGGTGTGAATTCTCAGCAAAGCATTTCTCAGACTCATGACATTTGTATGGTTTTCCTCCTGTGTGGACATTTTGTGGATCACAAAATAAGAAAACTGAGTGAAATGTTTCCCACACTCCTGGCACTTGTAAGATTTCTCCCCTGTATGGACTCTCTTGTGACTCACAAGCAATCATTTCAGAGCTAAACATTTCCCACACTCTTGACTTTTCTAGGGTTTCTCTCCTGTGTGCATGTGCTTGTGACCCACAAGAAATGAAGTCTGAGCAAAACATTTGCCACACCTTTGACATTTACAGTGGTACCTTGTATAAAGGAATTAATTCGTTCCAGATATAATTATGTTAAGCAAATTTTCCTTTATACAAATTTCCCATAGGAATGCATTGAAAGCAGAGCAATTCCTAATTGTGACCATTTTTATGTTGTACGGATTTGCCCCATAGGTGATTGTGTTAAGCAAATTTCCCCTATCTCCAGAATTTTTTATGTTGTACATTTTTTATGTTATACAAACTGTTTGTTATACAGGGGTCCACTGTATATGGTTTCTCCCCCGTGTGCACTCTTTTATGATTTAAAAGGCTGAATTCCAATCAAAACCTTTCCCACACTCCTGATATATGTAGGGTTTCTCTCGTGTGGGATTTCTTATGACTCATAAGCTGTAAGCAGCACGCAATACATCTGCCACACTCCTGGCATCTGTATGGTTTCTCCCCTGTGTGGATTTGCTTATGGCTCACATGCCCTGAATTCCAAGTAAAATACTTCCCACGCTCCTAGCATCTGTATGGTGTGTCTCCTGTGCGCGCTCTTTTGTGACTCACAAGATGTGAGCTCTGAGCAAAATATTTCTGACACATTTAGTATTCGTAAGTTTTCTGTTGCTGATGGTTCATCTGATTTCTGAGGAAACATTTCCTCACTGGGCATTTGTATGGTTTCTCTCTTGTGTCGCTACTCGTTGATGGCTCCCAAAGCGTAATCTGCAATCAAAACCTGTCTCAGTCTCTTCACGTAGAAAGCTCTTTGCTCTGTGGGCCCTTTGGTGAAGTATCTTCCTGGTAAAAGGCATACATTGGGATTCTCCTGGATACATCTTTCTTCTTCTTTGTGGGTTCTCTCGTGTTTGGCAAGCTCACATTCGGGTACAAAACTCATTCTACAATCAAGACATATTTTCCTCCTTCCAGTTATCTGCTAGGGAAAATGACAAAAGCAGAAATGACTAAATGAAAATAAAAACAACAGTGGGGGGAGGATTTATCAAAAATGAATTTGGATGCATGAAAGCTCAAATGTCAATTACAGTACAGTGGACTCTCGTATAAGAAACTGTTTGTATAACATAAAATCTGTACAACATAAAAATCCCGGCGATAGGGGAAATTTGCTTCAGAGAATCGTCTATAGAGAAAATCAGTACAACATAAAAATGGTCGCGATTAGGAATTACTCTGTTTTCAATGCATTCCCATGGGAAATTTGTATAAGGGAAATTTGCTTTACATAATTTCATTTGGAACAAATTAATTCCTTTATAGAAGGCACCACTGTAATCTGCTCCTTTTTTAAGTGCGACATTTTGTCTTGTTTACTTCCTTTCCCCCTCTTTAGTTTTTGGATTACATCTACAGTAGATCAATGTTTGAGGAGAGGCCCTGTGTCCTTTCACTTTCTTTCTTGGGCACCTGGAGCTTCCATTCCAGACCTCTGGGGTCCATGTAAAGGCCTTGTTATTTTATCCCTTGTTCTGGGGCTTTTAAACCTTATCCTACCCAGATTTTACGTATATTAGTCTAACATGCTTCTCGATGGCTTCATTTTATATTCACGTGAGACTCATAACAGAATAGAATTCTCTTGTTGCTTTAAGGGATAAAAACTAGGTAGGAGAAAGCACACCTGAGTCAGTATGTGTTGTAGGCAGCCAAGGTCAGATAACACTTTGAGCATGTTCAGTCTAGAATTCCCTGTGTCAGGGTTACATCATCCATTTGTGTATATAAGCAGCCAAGTTGCAAACTGCTATGGGTGCTATTTTGGATGAGGAGCAGCATGTTACTTTGTTTGGCAGCATTGTGGATTCTTGAAATTTTGGATCGGACTGAACTCTGACCATGAGATTTTGCCTGCCAATTCAACTGAGTTATTTGCTCTGTATGTGTGAGAGGGTTGTGTCTTGAAACTGCCATTAGGTTAATTAATAAAACTGAACCCTCAAGAGGGTCAACAGTAACTTTGAAACTTCCATACTTAATTTGTTTTGGCTCAATCTCTAAATGCCTGACTATTTCTCCAGGAAGTAGCTTCTATGAAGATAAGTTGACACAGTCTTTAGATCACTGTCGGATTGCACTGTTATGCTTCTAGTCTGTGTGATCCCTAAATAAGAACATAAGATGAGCCATGCTGGATCAGGCCAGAGGTCCATCTAGTCCAGCTTCCTGTATCTCACAGTGGCCCCACCAGATACGTCTGGGAGTGCAAGAAACTACATATCTGTCTCCTGATACCACTCCCCTGCATCTGGCCCTTGACGAACCCTGGTTTTAAGCATGGAGATTATACATCTCCATCATGGTTTGTAACCGGTGATGGACTTTTTCTCCAGGAATCTGTCCAATACCCTTTTGAAGGCATCCAGGCCAGATGCCATCACCACATCCTGTGGCAGGGAATTCCACAGACTAACAACGCGCTGGGTGAAAAATATTTTCCTTTTTCTATTCTTACTCTCCCAGCCCTCAATTTGAGTGTATGTCCCCTAGTTCTGGTGTTTTGTGAGAAGGAGAAGAGCGTTCCTCTCTCCACTTTACTCATGCCCTGCATTATTTTGTAGGTCTCAATCTTCCCTGGGACAGACGTAAGGCTCACTGGCCTGTAGTTTCCTGGGTCCCCCCTCCTTCCTTTTTTTAAAAAATGGTGTGACATCCGCTATCCTACAGTCCTCCGGCACTGTGGCCGTTTTAAGAGATAAGTTGCATATTACCATTAAGAGATCCGCAATTTCATTTCTCAGTTCCCTAATAACCCTTGGGTGGATGCCATCCGGTCCTGGTGACTTGATGATATTCAGTTTATCAATTAGTCCTAAAACATCCTCTCTTTTAACCTGTATTTGATTTAATTCTTTAGTCAAGAGGGGCCGTTCGGGCAGTGGAATCTGCCCAAGGTCTTCTGTCGTGAAGACAGATGCACTCATTTAATTTCTCTGCAATTTCCAAGTCCTTCTTTATCTCCCCTTTTCCTCCCTCACCATCCAGAGGGCCAACTGGTTCTCTGGCAGGTTTTCTACTTCTAACATATTTAAAGAAGCTTTTATTATTAACCTTTATATTGCTAGCCATACGTTCCTCAAAATCTTTCTTTGCCTCTCTTATCATCTTCTTACATTTCTTTTGCCAGAGTTTGTGTTCCTTTTTATTTTCCCCATTTGGGGAGGATTTCCATTTTCAGAAAGACCTCTCCTTGCACTTTAGAGCCTCTCTAACTCCACTCAACCATGCCAGCGCCCTTTTGGACTTAGATGAGCTCTTCTTTCTTTGTGGTATGCATGGGTGCTGGGCCTCTATTACCGTTGTTTTAAACAGGCTCCATGCACTCTGGAGAGATTGGATTGTTTTAATCCTTCCTTTCAATTTCTTTCTAACTAGTTTCATCTGAGGGAAGTTTGCCCTTTGGAAATCAAGGGTTTCTGAGTCTAATATGCTTGACACTCTTCCTCCAACATGCACGGCAAATGTTTTCCAGACAACGGGGGTATGGGGAGTCACATTGACAACACCTCATAATATTTTAACAAATCACTCCTAATCATGCTGACATGGATGCTGGGGGATATTAGTTAGCTTCTACATCTCAAGTACAATAAAAGGGGAATCCATTGTAAATACAAAATAGAATGAATTCAAATCACATAGACAAGAATGCAGTGAAAATACTGCATTTATAAGTGCAGTTAAAATAGTTAGAAGCAAGTAACAAAGAAACAGAGTACATCACTAAAAGCCCTTCTTCTTGGCACTTGACTTATTACACCACCCCACACATGATCAAAAGCCCAATCCCAATTAGGTGTCCTCTTTCTAAAACTTTTTAGTATGATTTGAGAATCTTCATTTCTAGATGTTGATGAAGGACTATTCTCACCACAATTTTCACCAGGGGGATGGAGTCTTCTTCTTTGGGGGTCTTAAAGAGAGGATGGATGTCCATCTGTCAGGGATGCTTTGATAGGGGCTTTAGTGTGGCAGGAGGTTGGACTGGATGGGCCTTGAGGTCTCTACCAATTTTATGGTTCTATGGTTCCAAAATGGCAAAGTCGGCTACAGTGATGGAACCAGAGATCAACTCATTTACAGGGTCACAGGCTGCTCCATCTGGCAATACGGACTCCACAATGGCCAGTGTGAGACAGGACACCATTCTAACACAGAAGCAATATTGTTGCCATTATTTTTAAGGTCACCAATGTGTTAATATGTTAACTACAGAGACTAACATAAGTTCTAGAGTGCACACCATTCACCAGTTCTCCTCTATGACTTCCTGGTGTGGGGCCCTCTGCTCCAGGTCCAGCAATGCCCACTCGGCCTGGGTGAAAGACACGGCCACCCCCTCAAAGGTCACTGGACCCTAAGTCTAAAAGAAAGCAGGCCTCCCTCTCATGTTTCTATAACCTCGTTAATCAAAAGCAATTGAAAAGATATGGCAGATATTTTAACTGTCGCTTTTTGCTTCCACAAATGACTTCACAACCTTAATCTTGGAGAAATTTAGTGGCTAGGAACTGCCTCCACCAAGAGAGGCTTCTGAGTCCCAGTTTTAGGGGGGATGACATGGGGAGGGAAAGAGCAACGGGTGGCCGGCCAGTCTTGGGAGCTTCCTGTAGGCAGCTAGGGAGCCTGTGAGAAAAACAAGTTGCTAGACTAATATGGCCTTTGGTCTGATTCTTCCTGGCTCCTCTTACACTCTTAGCTCTCCCAGAAGAAAACAAAGGGAGAGAGATCCATTCAGACAAAAGCAATAGGGCTAGGAAACGGGTCAGCCTGAGTCCCACAGCCGATGGAAGAACCTGATCATTCCCTACATGGATGGAGTATCTGAGAAGCTTAAAAGGATTTTTGGCAAACACCACATCCTGGTTTACTTCAAACCCACAAACACACTAAGGAAAAGGCTCATCCGCCCAGAGAACCTGACACCAAAACACAAAAGGGGCAATACTGTATATGCAGTACAGTGAAGTGCAGGGTGTGCAGACTTCCCCATTGGAGAAACTAAACAGCCCTTAAACAGGATGATGGCCCAACATAGGAGACACAAAAGCTGAGGATGGGAATCAGCAGTACACCCCCATTTGAAGGACAAAGGGCACTCATTCAAAGATGAGGCTGTATACGTATTACACAGAGAAGATAAGTGATTTGAGAGAGAGGTCAGGTAATTCATGAATTCAGCCATTCATGTGTGTATTCAAAACCCCTCTCTCAAAAGAGGTGGGGGACTCAAACACAATCTGTTTGGTACTTATCAACTTATCAAATAAATAAATAAATAAATAAATAAATAAATAAATAAATAAAGTTAATTTGTTAAAATGGAACAGCCGGCCTCATTCAGGACCAAAGTGGCTGAAAAGAAACATAGAATATTGAATTTGGAAGGGGCCTAATAAGGCCATCAAGTCCAACCCCTGATCCATGCAGGAATACCAATCAAAGGCTATCTCGCAGGGGGCTCTAAATTTCTCTTGAAGGCCTCCAGCGATGGAGCATTCACCACCTCTTAAGGTCTTTAGCTCCACTGTCATACTGCTCCATCATTTGAGAAGGTTTTTATACTGCATTCATCTGAGTTCTCTCAACTTACGTATGGCCATTGTTGTGTGTCCTGCTCTCTGGGATGATCCAGAACAGAACCGGCCCCTCTTCTGTGTGGAAGCTCTTCGAATACTTGAGAAAGGCCATCCTATCATCCCTCAATCTTCTTCTCTTTTAGGCTAAACATGTCCAGTTCTTTCAGTCCTTCCTTACAGAGACTGGTTTCCAGCCCCCTGGTCACCCCTCTTCTCCTCCTCTGAACACTTGTTCTAATTTGTCAGCATCTTTTGTGAAGTGTGGTGTCCAAAAACTGGACACAGTACTCAAGGTGAGACATATCTCATGCTGAATGGAGGAATGGTAGAGAGATGTGAAAGAACTGACCTGCCAAAGGAGGTTGACGCTCTGGTCCGGGTATCCAGGCTGTAGTGCTTCACAAAGGAAGACGGTATGAACCACGTGGCAGAGTCCCAAATGTCCAACACAGGAATGCCACGGAGGAAAGCTGACAAGGAGGATAGGACTCTAGTTGAATGACCCCTTATTCGTAAATAGAGTGTCTTTTTTGGCCAACTCATAACAGATTCTTATTGTAGAAATGATCCAGTGAGAAAAAAGTAGAACAGAAACTGGGGATCCTTTAATGGCCTGATTATAACAGACAAATAGTCTCTCAGAGCTTCTGAACTCTCTAGTGTGGTCCATATAGAAGGCAAGTGCTCCTCAAACATCCAAAGTGTGGAGATCCCTCTCTAGAGAGGAGGAGGGATTAGGGAAGAAGGTCGGTAAAGCAATGGCTTGTGAAAAATGGTATGATGAGACTACCTTAGGGACGAAAATCAAAGCACCTTCGGGTTGGTGAGCCACAATAGCTGATAGGTAGACTTTCAAGAAAGAGAGGGTAAGTCCTTTTGTCTTCAAATATAGGAGGAAAAGCAGGACCGGCTGGAGTGAAGGGTTGGTGGGATCAAACCCGGGTTCAGCGGGAAAGGAGGAAAAGGAGGCCCCCACATGCCCCCCGTTTCTCTGCCAAGGTTCCTTCTTTTTCCTGCACAAGCAAGTTCAACAGTCCTTGTTTCCCTTTAGCTTCAATCGAAGTAATACTGTAGTTTCCAGGTCAAGAGTCGTAATAATACTGCTGTGTTTCTGCTGTGGTCAGACCTTGTCTGGAAACCTGATGTTATCTGCCAATAACCTGTCTATAATTCAGGCTCTAGCAAGAGATCAGGGAAGGCATGATGAGCTGTATCAACGTTCCAATTCTATTGAGAAAGTACAGCAATTGTTTTCCCTCAAGGGTAGAGAAGACCCCAAATGATACAAATCATACTGGTTTTATATATGTCAAAGAGCCATAAACTCTCATAACCCTATTGGTTAGAATCTGCTAAGTATTTGGATCTCACATCTAATCGGACTGTTTAAGGAAGAGTGGGTGAAAGGCCAGTTAATTGGTTCCCCGTGGATGTTTTGGGATGTTTGCCTCCCCTTAGTGATCTTCTTTTTGAATGTGCCACCGTGTCTGAGAGAAAGTGTATGTAGCTAGCCTTATGAAGTTCAAAGGGAAAAGGTCCCATTTCTAAAGGCGGGAAATATAGTTTGTTATAAAACAAGGAGACAAATTTATACTGTAACTTGGCCATTATCATGGATGTCAGCAATTAAATCTGACAGGAATACTTTGACGGGGGGGGGGTTCCTGCATGGCAGGGGGTTGGACTGGATGGCCCTTGAGTCTCTTCCAACTCTATGATTCTATGATTCTATGGAAAAGGATATGGAGAAGGTGGAATACGTTGAGAGAAAAACAACCAGCATGGAAACCAATTCCTGGGTGGATGAAGTGAATGATATGGGTGTGTTTAGCCTGAAAATGAAAAGACTAAGAGCTGACATGGCAGCTAATTTCAAATCACTGGATGGAGCATCATGTGGAAGGTGGAAGAAATTTATGTCAGGGCTGGCCCCGAGAAGAATCCCATGTGTTTGGATTGACTGGGACAATAAAGAGGCCATCTCCCCCCCTTCCTCCTCACACTTCGAATGCAGCCCAGAGAACATCAAGGCTCCAAGCCCGAAGTAAACTGCCTGGCTTTTTTCCATCTTGCCATGGACTTAACATCTAAGAAATAATGCCTGGCAAATCCATCTTTGCCATGTTATTACCTATTGGTACTGCTCTTGATGAAGGGGGCTTGCCCTCGAAATATTAGCAATGTTTTGTTATTTTTATAGTAGCCTAAAGGTATCGCCTGTTCCACTTTTGTATTAGTCTATTTCCTGTGTTTTGTCATAACAGTCTTTCACCTATTTCACATAAATTTTTACAAATATCTACAGATATATGTTTCAAGCTTTTCTGCTTCTCAGATTCCACTTTCCAATTCCTTCATTCCTCTTCTAAAGGGTGAAATCCTTGGAGTCTATTCCAATTGAGACCATTCCTCCCAAATAATTTCACTCAGGAGGGAGAGAAGAGGATTTGCTTCCTCCTGACTGAGATCATTTAAGATGTGTGGACTGTGACAACTGATGGTGTTTGATCATTTGGCCTTTTGGATCTGTCTGGGTATGCGTCTTCAGACATTCAAACGGCTTCTCTTTTGTGTGGGTTGACTGATGCCTAGCAAGCTTTCCAGACCGACTGAACCTCTTTCCACACTCCAGACATTCAAATGGCTTCTCTCCTGTGTGGGTCCTGTGATGGTTAGCAAGGCTTCCAGCATGACTGAACATCTTTCCACACTCCAGACATTCAAATGGCTTCTCTCCTGTGTGTGTATTGTGATGATTAGCAAGGCTTCCAGCATGACTGTATCTCTTTCCACACTCCAGACATTCAAATGGCTTCTCACCTGTGTGAGTCCTGTGATGGATAGCAAGCTTTCCAGACTGACTGAACCTCTTTCCACACTCCAGACATTCAAATGGCTTTTCGCCTGTGTGGGTCCTGTGATGGATAGCAAGCTTTCCAGACTGATTGAACCTCTTTCCACACTCTACACATTCAAATGGCTTCTCGCCTGTGTGGGTCCTGCGATGGATAGCAAGGCTTTCAGAATGATTGAACCTCTTTCCACACTCCAGACATTCAAATGGCTTCTCGCCTGTATGAGTCCTGTGATGGCTAGAAAGTGTTGCAGCTCGACTGAACCTCTTTCCACACTCAAGACATTCAAATGGCTTCTCACCTGTGTGGGTCCTGCGATGTACAGCAAGCTTTCCAGACCGAGTGAACCTCTTTCCACAATCCAGACATTCAAATGGCTTCTCGCCTGTGTGGGTCCTATGATGGCTAGAAAGGGTTCCAGCTTGACTGAACCTCTTTCTACACTCCAGACATTCAAATGGCTTCTCACCTGTGTGGGTCCTGTGATGGATAGTAAGCTTTCCAGACTGATTGAACGTCTTTCCACACTCCAGACATTCAAATGGCTTTTCACCCGTGTGGGTCCTGCGATGGCTAGCCAGGTGTCCAGACTGATTGAACCTCTTTCCACACTCCAGACATTCAAATGGCTTTTCACCTGTGTGGATCCTAAAATGGCTAGCAAGGCTTCCAGACCGACTGAACCTCTTTTTACATTGCAAACATTCAAACGGTTTCTCACCTGTATGTGTTCTCTGGTGTATAGTTATATGACTAGAATGACTAAACCTCTTTCCACACTCTAGGCATGTCAATGCCTTGTCCCCTTGGTGAATATGAGAACAAATTGTGGCAGTGCCAATTAAAGATTTTCCACACTTGGCGTGCTCATTCCTGTCCTCTCCTTTGGATGTTTTCATGGCCATTTGCTCTTCCTCCTGACCAAGTGGTTCTGAAGTACAAGTAATAGATTTGTCCATCTTTTCATCCATTTTTCTCTAAGTTTCTTCCTTTTGGTTTGATTCTCAACATCCTCTTCTCTACAGCTTCTTTCCTGCAAAATATAAGTGACCCCAAAACATAGAGTTTCAAATAAAGTAATAAACCTTTTAAAAAAGCCATGGAGGATGCAGGAAAATTTATCACACTCCTCCTGTGATAATCTGTGAGGAAATGGTTCTCTTCCACACTGTGGAAACCCGATGGGTCACTCAGGTTCTGTATAGACTTTAGACAGGTCAATACAGTCTCAAAATTTGACGCTTACCCTATGCCTAAGATAGGGGACATGATGGATAGCGTGGGAGAGGCCCAGTATTTGAGTATGGTCGATCTGACCAAGGGCTTTTGGCAGATCCCAGGGTCAAGACAAAGAAAAGGCCGCCTTTTCCACCCCAAGGGCCTCTTCCAATTCCGTGGTATGCCATTTGTCCTCCATGGGGAAGCGGCCAAATTTCAGTGGCTAATGGACCGGGTACTATAACCAGTGCAGGACTGTGCAGCGGCCTATATTGACGACAGTGATTTTTAGCCAACCCTAGGAAGAGCATTTAGAACGCATCAGATGGGTCCTGACATTATTGCGAGAACTGGGATTAACGATAAATCCCCTAAAGTGTAACATAGGGTTATCTAAAGTCAAGTTTCTGGGGCATTGTGTAGGGAAAGGAGAAATCTATCCGTTACAAGACAAAGTCACCAAGATTTCTCGATGGGACAGGCTTAGGACAAAAAGAGAAGTCCAGCAATTTCTAGGCCTTGTCGGATATTACCAACATTTTATACCACATTTTGCCACCAGGGCCGCCCCGTTGACTGACTTAACTAGGAAGAGGGGGCCCAGGAAGGTAGTTTGGGGACCAGAACAAGACAAGTCATTTCAAGACCTTAAATATACTCTTTGTGACATCCCCTCCCGGTATACTCCAGACTTCTCTTTGCCCTTCTGGTTATACATGGATGCATCGGACCGAGGCTTAGGGCCATTCAAAGGAAGAATGATCAGGAATATCCTGTCCTCTTCGTCAGCCGAAAGTTATCTGAGAGGGAAAGGAAATATGTGGTTATAGAAAAGGAAGCTCTGGCGGTGAAGTGGGCCACAGATGCCCTCTGTTACTACTTGTTAGGAGCCCCTTTCTATTTAGTAACCAACCATGCCCCCTTAAAGTGGTTACAGATGATGAAAGAGACTAACCCCAGACTGACCAGATGGTACCTGGCATTACAACCCTTTGTGTTCACTGTAAGCTACCAGAAGGGGAAACAACATATTAATGCCGATTATATCTCCTGAAAGCGGCCTTGGGAAGATCACCCAGAGGTGCAGGAAGCCCTCTTGGAAGGGGGTATGTGTGGAGCTGGGAAGGTTGAAGTTGCACAACCAGTAAGAGTGCCGCCTTCACCAAGAAGCGATGAAAGGGCCGAATAGTGGGAGAAACAAAAGAAGCGGGAGGAAGCCAGGAACATTAAGATGAAGGAAGAAAAAGAGAAGGGGGAAGAGATGAGGAAGAGATGAGGAAGAAGTTTGAGGAATCTCTTCAGACAGGGGGAGCAGAAAAGGCGGGAATCATAGAATCATAGAATTATAGAGTTGGAAGGGACCTCATGGGCCATCGAGTCCAACCCCCTGCCAAGCAGGAACCCCTTCACAATATTTCCGACAGATGTCCATCCAGCCTCTGCTTAAATACCGTCAAAGAAGGAGACTCTACCACCCTCCGTGCCAGCATATTCCACTGCCGAATAGCTCTAACTGTCATGAAGTTCTTCCGAATGTTCAAATGGAATCTCTTTTCCTGTAGTTTGAAACCATTGCCCCGAGTCCTAGTCTCTGAAGCCATGGAGAACAAACCTGTTCCCTCTTCAATATGACATCCTTTCAAATATTTAAACATAGCTATCATATCCCCTCTCAGTCTTCTTTTTGATAGGCTAAACATTCCCAGTTCCCTAAGCCGTTCTTCATAAGACATCTCTTCCAGGCCTTCAACCATCCTAGTCGCTCTCCTCTGCACCCGCTCGAGGTTGTCAACATCCTTTTTAAACTGAGGCGCACAGAACTGGACACAGTACTCCAGGTGGGGTCTGACCAGAGCAGAATAGAGTGGCACTATCACCTCCCTTGATCTAGACACTATGGTTCTGTTGATGCAACCAAGAATCGCATTGGCTTTCTTGGCCGCCGCATCACACTGCTGGCTCATGTTCAATTTGTGGTCCACCAAGACCCCCAAATCCCTTTCACAGGTACTATTCTCTAGCCAAGTGTCCCCCATCTTATATCTGTGCAATTCATTCTTTCTACCTAGATGTAGCACCCTACATTTCCCTCTGTTGAAATCCATTCCATTAGCTTTGGCCCAGACTTCTAATCTGTCAAGGTCCTTTTGGATTTTCATCCGATCCTCTAGGGAATTAGCAACCCCTCCCAATTTGGTATCATCTGCAAATTTAATTAGCATACTCTCTATTCCTTCCTCCAAGTCATTAATAAAGATATTGAAGAGCACTGGACCAAGAACAGAACCTTGGGGCACCCCACTGGTCACGTCTCTCCAAGATGATGAGAGACCATTTATGATCACCCTTTGCGTGCGATCAGTCAACCAATTACAAATCCACCTCACTGTAGCACTATCTATCCCACTTCCTACTAACTTCTTAGCAAGAATACCATGGGGAACCTTATCGAAGGCCTTGCTAAAGTCCAGATAAGCAATATCCACAGCATTCCCCTCGTCTACCATGCCTGTAATTCTATCAAAGAAAGAGATCAAATTAGTCTGGCATGACTTGTTTTTAAGAAACCCGTGTTGACTTTTTGTAATGACAGCATTGTTTGTTAGATAATTGCAGACTGATTGCTTAATAATCTGTTCTAGGATCTTTCCGGGAATTGAAGTCAAGCTGACTGGGCGGTAATTATTTGGGTCCTCTTTTTTCCCCTTTTTGAAGATGGGGACAACATTAGCCCTCCTCCAGTCGATGGGGACTTCCCCTGTTCTCCAGGACTTCTCAAAGATTATTGCCAATGGCTCTGAAATTACTTCTGCCAGTTCTTTTAATATCCTTGGGTGTAACTCATCTGGTCCAGGAGACTTAAATTCATTTAATGTTTCCAGATGTTCCTGTACTATCTCCCTACCTATTCTATGTTGCAATTCCCGTCCTGCCTCATCTACTCTTGGTCGGAAAAGGGACCGACCAACCCACGGTTGTGGAGGTGGGCTTTGGGGAAGTTAAAAAGGGGGAACCGCGTGTCCTACCCCTAGGATGGGAGTGGGTGTGGATGGAGGACCCATACACACAACTATGGGAGAAAATGATGATGCCTCAAGAGGAGGCCGAGAGTTATAGGAGGCGAGCACACCGGCAAGGGTGTTCCTATTGGGGTGAACGAGAGGCTCGCGAGCAGAATAAGAAATTAAAGAAGATTAGGCAGGACCTCGTTCAGAAAATGTTCAGGCATCACTTGGGATCTAACTCACAGAAAGCTGCATTGCCTGATCTTTCTTCTTCCATATGAATTCATGGTGGTTTTGAATACCTTCAAAGCAACCACAAAGGCAGCTTGGTTATCTTGAGGAAACATTGCTCTTTATTGGCAGGAAAAAATAGGTGGATGTATTAATCTGAGATACAGAGCACTTCAAAATAATATCTGTGAAGAATCTTGGGGTCATATTACTCCACCTCAAGCAATGATGTCCAAATGTGGAAGGAAGGGAGGAGGAGAAGACCAACACGACACTCCTGAATGCCACCCCCCCCACTCTGTGTTAGAATGGAACCCAAGGGGAGAAGGAGGGGAGATTTATTTATTTTCAAAATGTATCTACTGCCTTGTCACCAAAAAGTAAAAAACCAGGCAAGATCAGAAACCTAATTGTGGGAAGCAGAGAAAAATGTTGGCGTGGGGGGGGGGAAGAGAAAGGGGAATATAAAAGGGGGAGTGAAACAATACTGGGAGTACAGCAAAAAAGGAGAAGAGGCAGAGTTCACAGAGCCATAGAAGCAAGGAAAGTATGCTCATTGTAAGCTATAAAAAATACACATGTAAAAATCGGCCACAGAGACCACTAATATGACTGCTATAAAACTGTACAATAGAAGGCCTTCATGGATTAAACTGCTCTTCATCAGGTTTGTACCAGTGCAAAGGACTTTTAAATACTGGACTCTTAAGTGCTTCACAACAAACAAGGCAAGTCCTAACAAACACAGCAAAATGCTCTTAGATTTGGAATCCAGCCTTTCTTGACATTGGGTAGTTCCCCGGCTTCTCTCTCAGATGCAAGTTGGGAGTCTGGTTGCAGTTTATGTATTTAAAACATTTCTGTCATGCCTTTCTCCCCGCAAGGGTTCAAAGTGGCTATGTAGAGAATTAATTTACTTGTTTTTAATTATCTTGACACCTAAGAAGTTAGAAGTCAATGTGATTGTTTGAAAGCCAGAACCCGAATATGTAAAGCCAGAACCGGAACATGTAAAAATCAATAGGAGTCAAACTATGGGGAAGGCAGAGGTGAATCACCCCCAAACTTAATTATGATTCTTAATCACTCTTGGGGGCACCTTGGTTCCCATCTTGGTTCAGGTTCCCTCACCCCAAATCCACAACAAGGGCATCTGAATTCTCCCCCAATGCTATATAGCCATTGTTGGGGTGACAAAGATCCCAGTTTGGGAAACCAAGCGATGGGTGAATCAAGGACCCTCTGCAGGAAGGAAGGAAGGAAGGAAGGGAAGAAGGCCCTGGAGGATAAAGGAACCTGAGGTATTCCAAATGAATGAAATGATTGTCCTCTAAGGTGGCCCTTTATATTGGATAGTTTTCTTTATATTTGAAACCAGCCAGAAGCAGAGAGCTCATGATCTGAATAAAAACCGAGAGAGCTTGAAAACGCGCACGCACGCACGCACGCACGCACGCGCGCGCACGCGCGCACACACACACACACACACACACACACACACACACACACACACACAGAGTCCAGAGCCGTTCCCCCTCCAGGGAAAGGAACGCCCTTCCTTTCAGGCCAACCCGCTGGGAAGGAAAACACGTGGCCCACAGGCTGCAGTGGCTTGCAAACGTCTCCCTCCACCCTCCCTCCACTACATCACCCAGAATCCACAGCCAGCTCAATCACAGCGGTTGTAGTACAAATATCTATGCTCGGGTGATCCGTCCTTCCAGAGACTTGGAGAACTGACATACTCTTATATGTATATAGAGCCTAAGGTAGGCAAAAGTCTCACCTCCCCCACCTGGCCTTGTCATGGGAGTTGTAGTCCAGAAGAGAAGGCCCGCTTCTTCCTGTTCATCCAGATGTAAGAAAGAGGAGTGACAAGGGGGAGGAGGAGGACCTATTCCGCCTCCTTCTACTTCCTTCCTCTCTAGGAATCTCGCAGAGCTCAGCTGCTTTTAACCGTCTCAGGGCCAGCCACCCCGAGCCTCTTTCCATTTTCCGTGGGCTTGGGGGAGGGGACTCAATGGGGTTTGCACATGTGTTTTGTTCCCCCTTCACTAAAGTAACCCAAGGCTTCGCAGGCTTGTCTCCTCGAAGGAAGCATGAAGGGATGCGGGGCTACGGACGCCCCCAGGGCAAATGGTGGATGGGAGGAGTACAGTACAGTACAGTAACTGGGGGAAAGCCGACAGGAGCTGAGTGGCATCTGGTTCGGAACACCTCATCCCCGTGGAATGAGGTTGGAGAGGGTAGCGAATCACATAGAAATGACATAGCAGGTATTAGCACTGGGAGAATAATGGGATGTGATAGTTAGTCTACTGAAAATAAAAGCTGTGGGGTGGGGGGGAACAAAGCAGCACCCTTTGTTGAGAGACCCACTGTACAGGTGTTTCTACGCCAATGCTGGAAGCCTCCGAGCAAAGATGGGAGAACTTGAGAAGATGGGAGACTGGTACCTAGAGGCGGTCATGGAATGGACCAGGACCCACAGGCTCAGGCTCCATCCAGAGAAGACCAAGGGTTCTCTCCTTTGGGGCATCCTCTCCTGGGTACAGGGGCCCCCTCCGTGGCTTGGAGAGCTCTTCCCTCCCGCTGGCGGGTAGAGAGAGATGTCTGGGCGTTTTCCCTGGAATTGCAGGTGGCCGCTGTTGCAGGAGAGAGGCTCCTTGTACTAGGGGATTCACCAGAAGTCTGGATAGCTTGTTAGAGAGAACCAGCTTTGAGCATTGGCATAGAAGCACCTGTACAGTGGGTCACCCAAGGAACAGCTGCTTCTTTCTTCTTATCTCCCCACAGCTTTTAATTTCAGTAGACAAACTATCACATCCCATTATTCTCCCAGTGCTAATATCTGCTATGTCATCTCTATGTGATTCTCTACCCCAGGGGTGCCCAAACTTTTTGTAAGGAGGGCCAGATTTGGTGGCTGAGAATGTGTCAGGGGCCGGTTGCTCCCCGACCCTGCCACCCCACTGCAAGCCCCACTCACTGACCCATAAGCCCCACCCACTGACCCATTGCAACCCCACCCGCAGTAAGGAAGGCGGGGACCAAAGGAGGGAGGGAGGAAGGTGGAAACCAAGAGAGGAAGGAAGGAAGGTGGGGAACAAGGAAGCACAGGGAGCCATGGCCACAGGTCACCCTGTAGAAGAGGTGATCTGTGCAACCTTGCACCCCCCCCCTCCAAGCTCCCCAGCGGTGGCGACAGCTTGCCTGCCAGCCCACCCCAAAGCTCCTTGGCAGTGGAAGAGGCCCACTGGCCTGCCCACCCCAACACATTCCCCAACGGTGCCGGTGGCGGCAGACCGCCCAATCACTGCCCTGCACGTGTGCCCAACCTCACAATGTTCCCGGCTATGCCGGTGGCGGTGGCCTGCCTGCCGAGCTTCACAAGGTTCCCAGAATTGCCAGTAGCGGTGGTCCACCTGCACGCTGCTCTGTGTGTGCGCCTAGCTTCACAAGGTTCCCGGTGATGCCAGTGGCGGCGGCCCAACTGTGTGCCACCCCTGCGTGCGCCCAGTCTCATATGGTTGCTGGCGCCCAGCCCCACAAGCTTCCCCGTGGTGGTGGTGGTGATGGCCCGGCCCCTCAGCCACACAAGCTTCTGCTTACCGCCCCTCAAGCTTCCCGGCGGTGTCAGTGTTGGCGGAAGATTTAAAAAAAAAAACATGGGGGGAGGGAGGGGCGGGCCAGCCAGCCGCGGGCCACTCAGCCTGACAGGCCGGATTTGGCTCCTGGGCCGGACTTTGGGCAGGCCTGCTCTACTCTCTCTAACCTCCTTCCCCAGGGATGAGGTGTTCCAAACCAGATGCCACTCAGCTTCTGTCTGCTTTCCCCCAGTTATCAGTTTAAAAGCTGCTCTGCAGCCTTTTTGAGGTTGAGTGCCAGCAATCTGGTCCCATCATGATTCAAGTGCAACCCACCCCTCCTGAACACGTTTGGCTTGTCCCAAAATGTTCTCCAGTTCCTGACAAATCTGAAGCCCTTCTCTCGACACCATCACCTCATCCCCACATTGAGGCTTCTGAGCTCTGCCTGCCTGGCGGGTCCTCCACAAGGAACAGGCAGCACTTCTGAAAATGCTACCTTGGAAGTCCGGGACTTCAATCTTCTTCCTAACAACCTGAATTTGGCTTCCAGGACTGACCACTGGCACTCAACCTCAAAAAGGCTGCAGAGGAGCTTTTAAACTGACAACTGGGGGGAAACCGACAGGAGCTGAGTGGCATCCGGTTTGGAACACCTCATCCCCGGGGAATGAGGTTGGAGAGAGTAGAAAATCACACAGAGATGACATACCAGGTATTAGCA
>JAHTLZ010000284.1:323734-336339 GCA_023846285.1 Phrynocephalus versicolor
CCCATCTTTGCTCGGAGGCTTCAAGCATTGGCGTAGAAGCACCTGTATAGTGGTTCCCCCAACAACAGCTGCTGCTTTGTTCTCCGCCCCCCCCCCCAGCTTTTATTTTCAGTAGACAAACTATCACATTCCATTATTCTCCCAGTGCTAATACCTTCATTGTGCCTTCTGTGAGTAAAGGCACCCACTTGTTTCTCTGTCATATATTTTATTTATACAACTCATTTATTTATTTATTTATTTATTTATTTATTTATTTATTTATTCTACTTATATGCTGTCCACTACCCAAAGGTCTCTGTACTGTATGCTATTATGCTGTTGAATTTTGTATTAATGTACTAATCTGATTTTTCCCTCTATGCTTTGTTGAACTTTGCAGAAGTTCTGTGATGCTGTGATATATTTTTGTACATTTGCAATTAGAGATGGGCACGACTTAGCGGTATTTCCGTTTCTGTTTCCGTTACTCGGTTCCGTTACTCTACGGAAACGGTAACGGGAATTACTCCGCCAGACTTCGAGCTCGAACCGACGAACGAACAATTTGGTCTGATTTGTCGTGCTCGTTACTTGCATCGCGCGATCGCGCGCAATGCCAAGCGGCACAGAAAAAAAGTTTTTAAAAGTTAAAAAACCCGGTTCCCGGCCAAAAAGCAGGCGGAAATATGCCTGCCGTGCCTCAGGGCACCTACCAGAGGGGTGGTTTCTGGAGGTCCCCGCCCGGCCTCCCCCCCTCCTCCGTCCTGGGATGCTCTGGTGGTGGGACTCGCCCGCCGCAAAAAGCCCAGTCTCGCCGCCGGCCGCCAAAGCGCAAGCAAGCGGCACGGGCGGCACAGGAAAAAACTTTTTTAAACACGGGCCAAAAAGCAGGCGGAAAATGCCTGCTTGACTAAGGGCGCAGGGCACCTACCGGAGGGATTGTTTCTGGAGGGGTGGTCCCGCCTCCCCCCCCCCATCCTGGGCAGCCGGACTCGAGTTGCCATGCCATGCGGTGCGGGCGGGGGATCCAAAATGGGGCGGCGAACGCAATATTGTTTTTGAAATCGTGGTCCAAAAACACACAAGCACAACAGAAACACGCGGAAATTTATAAACTTCCAGATTTTTCACAGTAGCAGTGGGTTTTTTCTTGCAACAAAATGTCTCTCCTCTCCTCCTCTGTCCTCCATTGATTTTATTTTATTTTATTTTATTTACACCTGCGCAGTGCGCAATGATAGGCTGGCCCAGTGGCCTGGCCAGCCATGTGGGAGAGGACGACCATGCAAATTTTTGGAGCCATCTCACCAATCGCATGGCCACTTGGCCACTGAGACTTCTGGGATGTGCCAAAAAGCCCCCTAAAACCTGCCCTAGCCCCCTAACCCCCTAACCCTAATCCTTGACTCCTTACCCATATGTCACAGACTGTCTTCTTAGTGGGTCAGAGAGGCACCCAGAGGTGCAACCCAATAGCCCACCGTAACCTTACCCGTCATTAGCCTAACCCTAGCCCTTGGACTAAACCCACCTTAGCCCATAGCCAGATGTACTTGCATTGCACTACGCGCAAGTACGATTCCCTTCTTTGTGGGACATGGCAGGTGCGACACACTCGTACCAGGGGATCAGGTACTTGAGCGGGTCTCTGCCTGCAAATGGTATGCATATCCATATGGCTATGCATGCCATTTTGCAGCAGCAGCAGGTGAGGAGGGGAGACCCCCATGTTGAGGGGTCTCTTGGAGCCTGTTGCTGCTGTCCCTTCCTAGTGGGTGAGGATAGGAGGCACCCACAGGTGCCTCCAGGAGCCCACTTTCCCTTTATAGCGGGCCGGCGGAGGCACCCACCCCACAGAGGTGCCTCCAGGAGCCCGCTACCCCCCCAAAAAAAACAGTATAACGAAAACGAAAAAACGAACCGAATTTTTGCGAATTTTCGCAAAAAACGGAAACGAGCCGACACGGGCTGCCTCCGACACACGACAACTCGAAAACGTCATTTTCCCGAGTCGTGCCCATCTCTATTTGCAATATAGCGGTTTGGTTTTAAAAAAACTTTATTCAATAAGTAGTACTTTTGTTGGTTGGTTAAATAGCACATACTCTAACAGCCATTGATAACCTTGTTCTCCCTGAACTTTTCCACTCCTTTGTGAAAGGTGTCAAGGCTGACAGCTGTAACCACTTCTTCTGGCAGGGAGTTCGACAGACCAGTGATCCTTGGGTGGAAAAAGTACTTTCTCTTATTTTTTTTCTCTTATTTGTTATCTTATGGCCCAGCCGTTGTAGCCTCAGATGGCAAGGAAGGTATTCTAGTCCCCGAATTATTCTGGTTGCCCTCCTTTGTACTTTTGCCATTTCCATAATATCCTTCTGGAGGGACGGGGACCAGAACCAGGCACAAGACTCCAGATGGGGCCTCAGCATAGATTGATAAAGAGTCAAAAATGACACTTGCTGACTTATTTTCTATACCCTTCCTAATGATCCCTAGCATTGAGTTTGCTTTCTGAACTGCTGTGGCACGACGGGTTGACACCTTCATTGAGTTGTCCACTAGGACACCAAGGTCCCTTTCCTGGTTTGTTGCAGAAAGTTCAGACCCCATCAGTTTATAAATGTAATTGGGGTTTTTTGCCTCAACATGCATCACTGTGCACTTTCCAGAACTACGGGACATGCACTCAAATTGAGGGCTGGGGGAGTAAGTACAGACAAAATAAAATATTTTTTTACCCAGCGTGTTGTTAGTCTGTGGAACTCCCTGCCACAGGAGGTGGTGATGGGATCCGGCCTGGAGATTCCTGGAGGAAAAGTCCATCATCATCATTATTATTTGTTATTGCATTTTTATACTGCCCATCTTCCAAAAGGAACTCTGGGCAGTTTACAAATGAGAATAAAACCAACAGAAAATATCAAGTTTAAAAAAAACACTAATAAATAAAGAGGGAGGAACCCTCAGCAAGAGGCAATGCAGGTGAGAAAAAAATTAAATTAACAGGTCGCCATATGCCCCCCTAAAAAGCAAGGTTTTCAGAGCCTTTTTGAAGGCGGGCAGGGACTGTGCTAGGCACAACTCACTAGGAAGATGATTCCACAACAGGGGCCCACCACAGAGAAGCCGCGGTTGTGCGTGAGCGACTTCCGCGCCTCCCTGGGTGTGGCCACCTTAAGTGAGGGTGCCTGCGACATTCAAGTGGGCCTGGCCCCAGTTGACCTCTGGGAGATACGCTCCGACAGGTACTCTGGTCCCAAGCCGTGGAGGGATTTGAAAATCGAACCCAGGGCCTTGAACCTTATCCGGAGAGCCACGGGCAGCCAAAGCAGACATGCCAGAACTGGGGTGATGTTATCGTATCTACGGGCACTCACCACCAGTCTGACTGCCACATTCTGTACCAATTGGAGCCTCCAGACAAGGGTCAAGGGCAACCCCACGAAGAGGGCATTGCAGTAATCGATCCTTGAGAATTCTTGGAGTTGTGGTTCAAAACATCAGGAGGGCCGAGGTTTGGACATGCCTGGGCCCTCACATATCTAGAAGGCATAAAAATACTATATAAATGCTTTCATGTGTTAAGAACAGAAGAACAGCCTTGCTGGAATAAGGCCACAGCCCATCCAGTCTTGCGTTCTGTCTCACACAGCAGCGGCTCACCATTTGCTTCAGGGTATTTCCAAGCAGTTGTCTTCATCTGCTTACGATTCCCTGCAAAAGGCATCGAGAGATATCCTGCCCCTCTCTCCAACCCGGGAGGTTGCCCTGAGGCATCCATATTGATACCCATCAATACCCTTGTTCTCCATGAACCTGTCCAGTCCTTTCTTAAAGCTGTCAAGGCTGACAGCTGTCACCACTTCTTCTGGCAGGGAGTTCCACAAACCAGTGATCCTCTGGGTGGAAAAAGTACTTTCTCTCATTTGTTTTCTCTTATTTGTCATTTTATGGCCGACCATTCATTTGCATTTGCATGGTTCACCTTGTACCTGTTTACAAACAAAAGCTTAAAACTTTAAAACCAACAATTAAAACAGTGAAAACTTGGACTGAGGAATCAAGATATAAAAAAGACAAATGCATGGGGTTTTTTTGAGGCAAGAACACAGGTGGATGAAGTGTGGATCTATACAAACGAGGGAATTATTTTAAAAATGTACACATATTTATTAGAATATGAATCAGAGGATGAAAGGGTGAAGGAGGGAATGATCAAATGGGCTCAGAATTTTAGATATAACATTGATATTGATGATTGGACTAAAATGTGGAAAGATAGTCATAAATTAATTAAACCAGTCAGTCTTAAAGAAAATATATTTAAAATGCTTCAGAGGTGGCATCTCACTCCGGTAAAATTAGCCAAAATGTTAAAAGGGTCAAATAATGTTTGTTGGAAATGCAAAAAGAACCCAGGGACTTATGCATGGTGGTCATGCGACGAAGCTCAGAAGTTCTGGCGAAAGACTTGGAAAGTGGCACAAGAAATTGTACAAACTAAATTGAACTTTAAACCAGAAATGCTGTTACTGAACATAATGCCAGAGATTATTGACAAAAAAATAAAATACATTCTCTTCTCTCTCTCTCTCTCTCTCTCTAAGGCTGAACTGCTGAAAAAATTACTGGACATTGCAGAACTAGATATGCTCTCAGAGGCGTTGCGAGACCATCCAAGACACTTTGTAAACGAGAGCTGGAAGATGCTATATAGCTGGGCCCAGAAGCAGACAAATGAATGAGGGGTGAAATAGATATAAGGATGTTTATACAGTGGCCCCAGAACCTGTGAAAAGATTTGCAGATGGCCGATCAATTGTGGAATCTTTAACCCTTTTGTATTAGCAATAGATAAGTGGACAGGTAGTGTCCACCACAGATTTTGTTTGTGTTAATATTGCAAATTGGTTTTTCCTCTCCCTTTTTACTTTATGGAATACGTCACTGGAATAGCTGCTTGTTTTGTTTGTTTCTATTGTGCATAAATAAACTAATTAAAAAAACAAGGTCCACCTGTCTTCAGCTGCTCTATGGCTCTCTCTTAAAATAACCAATACACTATACACTACAACAACAACAATAATAAAAATGATATAAAAAGCAGCAAAGATGGTGGCAAGTATGCCTCAACAGAGGGGGGGGACAAGGGAAAATTCCTCTGACCAGGTGGAGCTGGTGTTGCCTCTTCCCAAGGGCTGGGGGGGGGGGGGGTCTGTGGAACCCCCCCCCCCCATGAACTCTTACAGGAGCCCACAATCGGTGCTCAAGGTGTGTGTTTGTGGAGGGCTCCTTCCTAACAACCCCCCATTTGATCCGCCAAGCCCCCTCTTCCTCCTCCTCCCTCCCATAAAGGGACGCCCAGGCGGTTCAATTTTACTCCCCCCTCCCATCCCCAGTGCCCCCCCTCTGCTACAACCCCCCTCCTCATATCTGCATCTCTCTTCCCCCCCACCGCCCCCACCGTCCTATTGCAGGAACCTCCTCCTGGCTGGGGCGGGGCAGATCTTTTCCCTCCTTCCTGCAAACAATCATGGGGAGGGGGGGGGAGAATCTGCCCCTGGAGGAGGAGGAAGAAGCCTAGTTCCTTTTATTGGAGGGGGGAATTACCTCCTCTCTCTTCTTCCCCCCCCCCACCGTTTCCTGTCCCGGTTCGGTCTTAAAAAGCTTCTTCCTCCCTCCTTTTTCCTCGCAAGGGGGGGAGAGAAAGGGATGGAGGATGCAAATTTAGTCTTCCTGCCTGGATCAGTTCCCCCCTCCCTTCTCCTCCTTCCTCCGTCCCAATTAAAGGGGTAGGGGTGGGGGGCCAAATTTACGCCTCCTTCTCCCTCCGGACCCAAAGGAGTGTCCTGGACCCCCCCACACACACACACACCACCCCGATTGCATCTCCAACGAGCCCTCCTCCTCCTCCTGGGGGGGGGTAGAGAAATGGAAGGAGGAGGAGGAGGAGGAGGAGGAAGGTGGTGGGGGGAGGTAAGAGAACCCACCAGAAGTTGATTTAGCGGCCCTTCTGGGGAGAAAGAGCCCAAGAACCCCCCCCCCAACGAGGAGGAAGGGAGGCGACTTAGGCCGCCTTGGTTTTGCTTTGGTGACCCCCCCGACCCGACCCCGCCCCACACGCTAACCCCCCCCCGTGAGTGGTCAAAGCCCCGTTTCTGGGAGGGTGGGGGCCTCATTTTGAGCCTCTTCCTCCCTCCACACCCCCAAAGGAGTGAGGCTTGTGGGGGGGGGGCCTCCTCCCTAGCCTCCATCTCCCCCCAATAGCATTGCAAACCCCCCCATCACAATTGCACAACGCTCCTCCTCCTCGGGGGGTGGGGGTCTCTCTTTTCCTCTCCTTCCAGCAACCACAGAGGAGAGACTTCTTTTGGAGAGATGGTCCCCCCTCCCTCCCTGGGAGCCTTTCGGGTTTCCTGCCACTCCAGTAAGCGATTCTAGGAATACTGTGGCCGCCAGGGATGGAGGGAGAAAAGGGAAAGGGGGGGATCCGCCTTCCTCCTCCTCGGATTTCCCCTCCTCCTCCTCTTCTTGTTCTTCTCTCTTTTTCTTCATCTTCTTCATCATCATGTTTTCCTTCCCTCTGGAGCCCCCACTTCCCTCTCTTCCTCCCAATCCCAGAAGTTCCCAAACTTTTCTCCCTTGCCCATTTCTTTATTTTCTTTTACATGGACGCCCCCCCCCCGCCTGCCTAACACTGAATTTTCCAGAACTTATTAACTTCCAATGTGCTGCTCACTTGGGTAGGAGGGTTTTTTTTTGTAGTGATACGCTTTCTTTACATATATTACTTTTCTGCTGGTATCATTTCCACCTTGGCCCATAGAATTGGTCAAAGTTCTCAAGTACCCGCGATTCACAGCTTCCGCTGCCCCTCTTATTAGGAAGCCCAGCCAGGAGCAATATAGTCTCTGGGAACGAAGGCTCATCAGCCTGGTAACAGACATTTGCGGTCTTTCTCTGCCATTAAGAGAAGACCCTAGCTGATTTCTATCAAATATATGAATAAAATTGGACATTGGTTTAGCTGCCCCTTCCTGACCTCTTGCCAGAGAAACTATACAAGGTACTGTAAATCCATAAGGTAACAGCAGCGTGGACAATTGTAAAAAAAAAAAAAGGTGGTGGTGGGGAAGCACATACAATTTTTATTCCTACTTTTATTGAAAAGACACAAAATGCAAGTAAATATTTGGATTCGGAAGGAAAGGGATCAGAACTGAGTAAAATTCTTACCTAAAATTAATACATAAATACAGGAGTGGTGCCTAGCAAGATGAATGCCCTGTAAGATGAATTTTCCATAAGGCAAACAGAATTTTCCAGGAACAGGCATGTTTTCCCAGATGACATTTTTGCCTCTTGGATGCCTTGCAAAAGATGTGTAAAAGGGATGCTGCTCCTGGCAACCTCACACGCCCGGCAGCATTCAAGGGCGCAGGGAATTCAAAAGCCCACCTGCCTTTCCTGGCCCTGTAGGACCCGATCCGTGGGGGCCGTTCTGTGTGTGGGGAAAGCCCGGATGGAAGCCCCCCACTGCTCCCCCCTTTGCCCGGGGATGCCTCTGCCCCAAAATGGCTCGGCCCAGAGACCAGGGTAAATGAAGGGGCAGTTTGGGGGCGGCTGGTGGGCTCCTTCCTCGCTCCTGTCTCCTCTGCTGCAGGAAGTTAATACCAAGCACTCTTAAGGTTGCAAACAGACTTAGATTGATTTTTTGGTGCGAAGAAGTGCTGAGGAGATACAGAAAGGGCCTTAGGCAGAAGGGCTGCCTCAGTAACTTTGGATATTTGGACCTTGCCTAACTTACCAGGTTCTCAAAGTGCCCATCCAAGTCCGTCTTCTGTCTTGGAAAGGAAGAGAGATGGGAAGAGAAGCTCAGAAGAGTCCCTCTGGCACCCATACATGCATCCTCGGGGTCTTAGGCTGGGGTTAAAGTGTGGTGTTTTGGGGGAATATGGCAGATCTTCACTTGGTAACCATCTAGCACCTCATTCAGGGACCAGTTCTCCATATATTGTGGGCAGTGGTCACATATGAACTCACCCCCTTTTTAAAAGTTTTCTTTCAGCCTTCTGAGCACAGGTGTAGGGAAAATAATTGCTTCATTGCTTTATTTATTATTTGATTTTCATACTGTCCATCTGGCGACAAGGCCACTCTGGGCAGTTTACAACATTTCAAGATAAGACACCCTATATATAGGCATATTTCAGTCTCAAGGGACTATGTTATCAAGCTCTGTATAGAAACCGTGTTGTTTCCACACTGCATGTTTATTGCATGGTGCAGAGTCAACGATTTGCTTGCCAGTTTCCATCCTGATCCGCCTACACCCAGGTAGCTGCTGCTGTGTTGTTCCCCCGCTATTTGTTGCAAATGGTCCTCTCCAGGGCACAAGGCCTGGGTAATTCAATATGGAGATTAGGCTGTTACCCAGGCAGCAAAAAACCCCTCTCCACATAGCTGGAGTGGTCCAATGGAACGGCAAAGCCAATTTATTTATTTATTTATTTGATTTTTATACTGTCTATCTGGCGACAAGGCCACTCTGGGCAGTTTACAACATTTCAAGGTAAAACACCCTATATATAGGCATATGTTATCAAGCTCTGTATAGAAGCCTTGTTGTTTCCACGCTGCATGCAAAGCTGGAGTGGCCTCTTCAGAGCACAAGGCCTGGGTAGATTAATATGGAGGTTAAAACTGTTACGCAAGCAGCAAAATCCCCTCTCTCCACGTTGCTGGAATAATCTCATGGAATGGCAGAGCCAATGTGTTTTGTTCCTACCATGTCACAGAAACTACCAACGACATGATTGTACACAACCATGAACTGCCTCCGTGACTCCGGCTCTGGGACCTCAAGGTTAACTTCTGAAGCCTATTCCTGAAATGGATAGAGCCACAAGGCAATTGCTGTTTGTATATTTTTGTAAATACATGTTTGGTGAAGGGAATCACCGCTGTGTCTGTGTTTTCATTTCAGGCACTGCTTCCTGGCTCTTCTGTAGCCCACACCAACTGCAATTCCGCTGGTCAGTACCAAGCTCTGCCGGGTTATAACTCATATTTGGTTAGAAACCTTGACAGGATCCAATACTTTTGGCGATCACTCATGCTTAAGGTCACCACAGGTAGGATGCCACTGGACAGCAGATACCAGCATCAAGAAAAGGAGAGGAAAAATTTGAAGGGGACAATCCAGATAGATCACCAAACAGACCTTATGGGGAAAAGAGGCACATGTAGGTTTTGGTGACTATCAGCCATTGGGAGGACTCCACAAATGGTTAGAAACCACGACCAAACCCCAGGACCTGGATTTTCATTGGTTTAGAAATCAGCATTCCTGGGCATCAAGGGTGCTTCATCTAAATTCACCCTCTCTATGCAATCTGGTGCCATCCTGGTGTTTTGTACCTTTACTTCCCTTGGCCTTTCTCCATGTCAACTGGGTCAAAAACCATCCTCAATACTTGGCAGCTGACTACCAATTCTAGCTTGTATAAACAAGCAGTTTAATATTTTACCATCCCCACCTGGAAATCTCAAGGGAAGGGCTTGGAACCATCTGCACCCAAAATATGTGCTCTGAGACTAAAATGTGGGTTCTTCTCCCAACAGTTTGAGTGTACAGAAGGTGCCAGAGAGACATGCCTTGTCCTTCAAAGGTTTCAGAGGTTGTAAAAAGAGGTGGGCAATAACTGGTTTATCCCAGTTCCTGCCTCCCCCATCTTCTCAGCCCATCAGGCACTCACCAGGCCTACTTTGCTTGCTTTTCCACCCACCCACCCCGGGGCTAATCTCCCAGTCACAAGCAACAGCATGGACTTCACTGCCCCTCCATCTTGTCTGAGTGAGAAATCAGGCAGGAGGGCAGGGCAGAGAGGCCCAAACTGTTGCCGGGACTGGAATATGGACCTGAGGAGAAACAGGAAGCTAGCACGCTGGGCCTGGTGATCAACCAGAAGAGGCAAGACAGGGAAGCAGCAGCAGTACCTATGCTGCCTCCTTTACAAACTGGTACCAACTGGTTCGTGCCCACCTCTAGTTGTCAAGTGTTTACATGTCCTTGGGCTAAGATTTGAAGGCATGACTTTTTCCATTAATTTATTCTTCCTCTGGCTAGACACAGTGGTAGCATGAAGAGGTATGCAAAGCCCTGGATCTTTCTCCCTTGATTACCATAAAAGCTGTTCTCTCCCTGTGTGTTCATGTGTCACAACCACACACAGGCATCCAGGACTGCACTAAGCACACAGTCAAGCCTTTCCTTGTGTTCTTAAGAACTAGAAAGCTGACTTTTCCATGAGAATGTATCCTGCCCTTGACCTAGTGGAATCTGCCAAGTATTGAGGATGGGCTGGGAAGCAGGGAACAGAGGAGCGTCCTAAAGAGCAGGATAAGGGACTGATGTCGTTCCATCTTGCTTTTTCGCAGAATTACCTTGAACTGGAGATGTTGACTGGAAACTGAGGGGCGCTGCTCACTTCCAGGTGGCATTGCTTGGGTGAGGCTGGATTGGACACCTTCCAGTCAATGGAGACCAGCCACCGTGGGAACACAGGAGTGTCTCTGTTCAGCTGGAACAAACCGGGGCCTAGGTTATAGCACTTGGGCTGTAGCCAGAGTTTTGCAAAGCGAGAGCTCCATAGAAAAGCCCGAGAGTGGCTCAAGATGCCACTCAAAAGCAGATAGCAGCATCAAGAAAAGTTGAGGAAAATTCGAAGCGGATAATCAAGATAGATCACCTAATAGACATTATGGGTTGGGAGAGTGAGAATGGACAAAAGAAAATATTTTAACCAGCGTGTTATTAGTCTGTGGAACTCCCTGCCACAGGAGGTGGTGATGGATGCCTTGAAAATGGGATTGGACAGATTCCTGGTGGAAAAGTCCATCACAGGTTACAAAGCATGAGGGATATGTGTCATCTCCAGGCTTAAAACCAGGGGACTTCAAGGGCCAGATGCAAGGGAGTGGTATCAGGAGACAGATATCTAGTCTCATGCGCTCCCAGATGCATCTGGTGGGACCACTGTAGGATACAGGAATCTGGACCAGATGGGCCGTTGGCCTGATCCAGCACGGCTCTTCTTATGTTCTTAAAAGGGGATTGGACAGATTCCTAGAGGAAAAGTCCATCACAGGTGACAAACCATGATGGAGACGTGTCATCTCCAGGATTAAAACCGGGGTACTTCAAGGGCCAGATGCAGGGGAGTGGTATCAGGAGACAGATATCTAGTCTCATGTGCTCCCAAAGGCATCTGGTGGGGCCACTGTGAGATACAGGAAGCTGGGCTAGATGGGCTGTTGGCCTGATTCAGCATGGCTCTTCTTATGTTCTTATGCTCTTATGAGGTTTAAAATCAGAGTTTTCCTACTCCTAGAAGATGGTTCTTCCACCCTGTAAAACATACAATAAAATATAGCAAAGTTACATAATACAATAATACAGCTTAATAATACATACTAAAGTATAGTTGAATCAATAGTTATATCAAAGACTTTCAAGCAGGAAGCCACAGGCAACGGTATCAAAGGGGGCAGAGCTATCAAGGAGGAACATCAATGTAGAACAACCCCTGACTTGCGGTTCACTTCCAGATTGCAGAAAAGCATTTCCGAGTCCTCCAACATGCCTAGAAAGGCCCTTGGAGGACCCAAAAGTGCATTCAAGTGATCCAGATGTCACTTCCTTTTTTCCAGAATTCACTTGCTGTTCGCGGGGAAGCCCTTTTGGATCCTTTAACAGCCCAAAAAGGCCTTTGCAGCCCATTCGGGGGAAGGCCAGACCAAGGCTAAGAGCCCCCAGCTAGGCCTCCCAGGCCCGACTCAACCTGCATCCGCATATCACGGACTTTCAATTATCACGGGTCCCTAATTGCAATATATACAAAGTATGTCCTAAGATGCGAAGAAAAGCAACCAGGATGACAGAAAGTGGCCCCTCAGTCCTGACATTCAAACAGCTTCTCACCTATGTGGATTCTGTGATGCCTAGCAAGACTTCCAGAATCACTGAACCTCTTTCCACGCTGTAGACATTCAACTTACTTCTGGCCTGTGTGGATTCTGTGTTGGCAAGCAAGGCTTCCAGAATCACTAAACCTTTTTCCACACTCCATACATTCAAATGGCTTCTCACCTGTGTGGATTCTATGATGGCCAGCAAGGCTTCCAGAATCAATGAACCTCTTTCCACACTCCAGACATTCAAACGGCTTCTCGCCTGTGTGGATTCTGTGATGCCTAGCAAGGCTTCCAGATTCACTGAACCTCTTTCCACACTCCAGACATTCAAATGGCTTCTCGCCTGTGTGGGTCCTGTGATGGCTAGTAAGGTGCCCAGCTTGACTGAAGCTCTTTCCACACTCCAGACATTCAAATGGCTTCTCACCTGTATGGATTCTGCGATGGCAAACAAGGTTTCCAGAATTATTGAACCTCTTTCCACACTCCAGACATTCAAATGGCTTCTCATCCATGTGAGTCCTGTGATGGCTAGCAAGGCTTCCAGCTTGACGGAACCTCTTTCCACACTCCATACATTCAAATGGCTTCTCGCCTGTGTGGAATCTGTGATGGCTAGCAAGTTTTCCAGAATTAGTGAACCTCTT
>JAHTLZ010000284.1:336349-355260 GCA_023846285.1 Phrynocephalus versicolor
ATTCAAATGGCTTCTCGCCTGTGTGGATTCTGTGATGGCTAGCAAGTGTTCCAGAATTAGTGAACCTCTTTCCACACTCCATACATTCATATGGTTTCTCGCCTGTGTGGGTCCTGTGATGGCTAGTAAGGTCTCCAGCTTGACTGAATCTCTTTCCACACTCCAGACATTCAAATGGCTTCTCACCTGTATGGATTCTGTGATGCCTAGTAAGGTGTACAGCTCGACTGAACCTCTTTCCACAAAGCATACATTCAAGGATATTCTCGCCTGTGTGGATTCTGTGATGCTTAGCAAGGCCTCCAGATTCAATAAACCTCTTTCCACACTCCATACATTCAAATGGCTTCTCTCCTGTGTGGGTCCTGTGATGCCTTACTAGGCTTCCAGAGTCACTGAACTTCTTTCCACACTCCATACATTCAAATGGCTTCTTGCCTGTGTGCGTCCTGTGATGCCTAACAAGACTTCCAGAAACACTGAACCTCTTTCCACACTCCAGACATTCAAATGGCTTCTGCCCTGTGTGGGTCCTGTGATGCCTAACAAGGCTTCCAGCTTGACTGAATCTCTTTCCACAGTCCAGACATTCAAATGGCTTCTCTCCTGTGTGGATTCTGTGATGGCTAGCTAATTTTCCAGAATTAGTGAACCTCTTTCCACACTCAAGACATTCAAATGGCTTCTGGCCTGGGTGTGCTCTCAGGTGTATAGTTAGGTCTCTAAAATGACTAAAACTCTTTCCACACTCCAAGCATGTCAATGGCTTCTCCCCTTGGTAAATTTTCATGAGGGAACAAATTGTGGAGGTGCTAGCATAAGATTTTCTACACTTGGCATGCTCATTCCTTTCCTCTTCTTTGGATGTTTTCGGAACCGCTTGGTCTCCTTCCTGACAAGTAATAGATTTGTCCATTTTTACATCTATCGTTTTTCCTTCTAAGCTTCTTCTTTCTGGTTTGATTCTGAACACACTCTTTTGCATCTGAATATTCAAACTCTTCCTCTCACGTTTGGTCTCCTCCTCCTTTATTGCTTCTCTACAGCATCTTACCTGCAAAATATAAGCAACCACAAATGAAACAGAGTTTTAAATCAAGTAACAATCCCAATGCACTGCCATGGAGGAGGCAGGAGAATGAGACGCAGCTCCAGGGTGGACCCACCTCTACCCACCTCAGTGAGGAGGCCCATTGTGGCACCAGTGAACATCCTAAGGAAAACCAGGGGATTTATCACACTCCTCCTGTGACAATCTGTGAGGAAATGGTTCTCTTCCATGCTGGGAAACGTCTTGTGAGGTTCAGGGTAAGAAATGGTTCCACATTGTTCCACATCCTCCTTCAATTTATTCCTCCCCTCCAAACAATTTATTTCAAATATTGCTACCCTGGTTTTCTCCTTAAAAGATCCAGGGTGGCTCAACTCTACTTAGTGGTTTGGGCCTCACGTATCTAGGAGGCATAAAAATACTATATAAAAATGCTTTCACGTATTAAAAACAGAAGAACAGCCTTGCTGGAATAAGCCCACAGCCCTTCCAGTCCAGCACTCTGTATCACACAGCGGTGGCTCGGTGGCTCACCATTTGCTTCAGGGTATTCCCAAGCAGATGTCTTCACCTGCTTATGATTCCCCCCCCCCAAATGGCATTAAGAGACATCCTGCCTCTGCCTCCAACCTGGGAAGTTGTTCTGTAGCAACCATGTGTAAAGTCTGGCCCGCGGGCCATTTCCGGCCTGCCAGGGCATTTTGATTGGCCCGCACATGGCTGGCCTGCCCCCTCCCCCCTCCCTTCCCATGCTTGAATAAATCCTCCCCCAAACAGAAACTCCACTTAAGTTTTTTATTATGACCTCTGTTGGGGTTGGGGTGGGGTGCCGCAGACTCTCCAGAGACTGGAATCCCCAGCTGTAATTTATTTTGAGGCCCGCTGAGGCCAGGGTTGCCAGGCTCCGGCCTCAGTGGGGCTTGTGGGGGAGGGGCGACGTTCAGCGTTTGTCAGCCTGAAGCAGATGGCCAGCCCCCTCCCCACACCACCACCACCCCAAAATGGAAGGGGGAGCCTGGCTCAAGTACCCAGCATTTCTGGGTGGAGTGTGCTGCTCTCATATAGGGCTAGGCGGGTTGGGGTGGGGGATGGGGATGGGGACGGGACTGGGCAGCTGTAGGGTCTATTATGGGCTCCAGCCTCTCAAGCGATTGGGAGTGGGGGCGCCAGGCAAAGACATTACCTGTTTGCTTCTTAATGTACTGGGTGGGGCTTGGGGGGGGTCAGCGAGTTGGGTTTGGGGGATCAGCCCGTGGGGCTTGCAAGGAGTCAGTGGGTGGGGCTTGCAATGGGTCTGTGGACAGGGCTTTCAGTGGGGGGGGCAGCTGGCCCCCCACTCATTCTCAGCCACCAAACCTGGCCCTTCTTCAATAAAGTTTGGACACCCCTGTTCTATAGGCATCCATCATGTATAGCCATTGCCAGATATTAGTTAGTGAAATATAGCCCGTAAAACTACTCGTAACCGGGCTTTCTCGGTGGTTGGTCCGTCCGTTTGGAATGCCCTGCTGGGTTGGCGTCCTTTAAAAGAGCCTTAAAAACATGGCTATTTAAGGACGCCTTTGGAAACCTCCAGGGGTAACTTTCCCCCCCCCCTTTCGCCTTTTGTTGCCCTTCCTATTTTGGCTTGCCGTCCTGAATAATGCTGTTCTTGGTTTTTATTGTTTTTATCTCTTGTATTGACTATTGTATCGTGTAAACCGCACTGAGTCCCTTTGGGGAAATAGGCTGTGGTATATAAGTTCAAAAATAAATAATAAATAATAAATAAACTTGGGAGAGGAGGAACTTTCCTTCTCTGACATCTGTCCTCCCCCCCCACGCACAAATGGGGATTAAAACAAAAAGGGGGAGAGGATTCCTTTGAAATCCTGACGCCCCCCTCCAAAGGAGAGGCTTCCTTTTTGTCACCTCCCCACCTCCACCGTCTATATGAACCTTCGTTTCCCCTTCTTATTCTAGGAAGCCGCACCATGGATTGGGAGCCCAAGGTGTGTGTGTATGTGTGTGTGTGTGCTCCTTCCTGCCTAACTCCCCCATTTGACCGCCAAGCCCCCTCTTCCTCCCCCCAAAAAGGGAGGCCCAGGCGTTTCCATTTTAGTCCCCTCCCATCTGTAGTGCCCCCCTCTCCTCCGACCCCCCTCCCCATATCTGCAGCTCTCCCCGCCACCGCCCCTCCCGTCCTTTTGTACGAACCTCCTCCTGGCTGGGGGAGGGGGCGCAGATCTTTCCTCTCCTTCCTGCAAACAGTGGGAGGAGGAGGAGGAGGAGGAGGAGGAGGGCTGGTTCCTTTTATGGGGGGGGGGATTACCTTCTCTCTCTTCCTCTCCCCCCCCCGCTCTTTTTCCCGGCTGGGCCTTTAAAAGCTTCATCCTCCCTCCTTTTTCCTTGCGGGAAGGGGAAGAAAGAGAAAAGGGAAGGAGGAGGAGGAAGAAGGGGGCTTTGCCTGGATCGGAGCCCCCAATTCCCTCCCAAAGGGGGAATCAGTTCCCCCCTCCTCCTACCTCCGGACACAAAGGAATCTCCTGGACCCCCCACTCCCCCCATTGCATCTCCAATGCTCCCCCTCGTCCTCACATGCAACATCTCCCCCCTATTGCATTCCCCCCAATAGCATTGCACCCCCAAATTGCACAACACAACTCCTCTTCCTCCTCCTCCTCCTTTTCCTCTGTCCTCCCTCCAAATCAAAATAGGGGGGGGGGAGAAAAAAGGGAAGGAGGGGGGAAGGTTGGGGGCTTAGAGGGGGAGAGAACTTTCTCCCTCCTTCTCCCTCCGGATCCCCAAAGGATTGTGCAGTGGGGGGGCGCTTCTCTCCTGGGACCCAACCCCACCCCACGGATTTCATCAGCAACGCCTCCTCCCTCCCTCCCCTCCAGCCTCCATCTCCCCCCATCTCTCACCGCCCCCCTCCTCCTCCCCCCATTGGCATTGCAACCCCCCCCCATTGCACAACGCACCTCCTCCTCCTCCTCCTTGGGGGGGTCTCTCTTTTCCCCTCCTTCCAGCAACCACAGAGGAGAGCCTTCTTTTTGGAGAGAAGCCATCCCTCCCTCCTTGGGAGCCTTTCGCTTCCTGCCACTCTAGGAAGTGGGACTCGCTGCTCTCCCCCCCGCCCTTGGAGGACCGAATACTCCCCCGCCCCCGCGCGCGCCCTTCTGGTCCTCCAAGGCAGGCAGGGAAGAAGGACTCCGTCTTCTTCCTCTTCCTCCTCGGATTTCCCCTCTTCTTCTTCTTCTTCTTCTTCTTCTTCTTCTTCTTCTTCTTCTTCTTCTTCTTCTCCATTTCAGGTGGCGAGCGCGCGGGGGGGGGGGTAGGGACTTCCCTCTGGAGCCCCCCCTTTCCCTCCCTTCCTCTAAAATCCAGAAGTTCCCAAACTTTTTTCCGCTTTGTCCATTTCTTCATTCCCGTGGACCGCCCCCCTCCCCGCCTGCCTCCCTGATACTGACATTTCCGGAACTTCTTAACTTCAAATGTATTCCTGAGAGCTGACACAGTGCTGTTCACTTTGACAGGAGGATTTTTTTTTTTGCAAGGTGGACAATTAAAAGTAAAGAAAAGTAAAACACATACAATTTTTCTTCCTACCTTTATTGAAAAGAAAAGTAAATGCAAGTAAGAACATAAGAAGGGCCATGCTGGATCAGGCCAAAGGCCCATCTAGTCCAGCTTCCTGTACCTCACAGTGGCCCTACCAGACGCGTCTGGGAGCGCATGAGACTAGATATCAGTCTCCTGATAGCAATCCCCTGCGTCTGGTCCTTGAGGTACCTCGGTTTTAAGCTTGGAGATGATACATCTCCCTCATGGTTTGTAACCTGTGATGGACTTTTCCTCCAGGAATCTGTCCAATCCCCTTTTGAAGGCATCCAGGCCAGATGCCATCACCACATCCTGTGGCAGGGAGTTCCACAGACTAACAACGCGCTGGGTGAAAAAATATTTTCTTTTTTCTATTATTAATCTCCCAGGCCTCAATTTGAGTGTATGTCCCCTAGTACTGGTATTTTGTGAGAGAGAGAAGAGCTTCCCTCTATCCACTTTACTCATGCCCTGCATTATTTTGTACATCTCAATCACATTCTCCCACAGGCACCTTCACCGCTGCCACACATTGGGCAGCCACCTTCATGGAGCTGTCCACCAACATACCAAGATCTCTTTCCTGATCCGTCACGGATAACTCAGAGCCCATGAGTTGATAGATAAAGTTTGGATTTTTTGCCCCAATATGCATTACTTTACATTTGGCTGTATTTAAATGCATTTGCCATTTGGCAGCCCATTCCCCCAGTTTGGAGAGATCCTTCTGGAGCTCTTCACAATCTTCTCTGGTTTTTACCACATGGAAAAGTTCTGTGTCCTCCGCAAATTTTGCCACCTCACTGCTTATCCCTGTCTCCAGGTCATTTATGAATAGATTGAAAAGCACCGGTCCCAGGACAGATCCCTAGGGCACACCGCTTTTCACCTCTCTCCATTGTGAAAATTTCCCATTGACACCTACTCTTTGTTTCCTGGATCTCAACCAGTTCTCAATCCATAAGAGAACCTGCCATCTTATCCCCTAGGTGTGCAATTTTCTCAGCAGCGTTTGGTGGGGGACTGTGTCAAAAGCCTTAAAATCCAGATAGACGATATCCACTGGTTCACCCAAATCCACATGCCTGTTGACCTTTTCAAAGAATTCTAAAAGGTTTGTCAGGCAAGACTTACCCTTGCAGAAGCCATGCTGATTTTCTCTCAGCAAGGTTTGTTCTTCTATGTGTTTTAAGATTTTCTCTTGGATGAGGCTTTCCACCATTTTCCCTGGGACAGACGTAAGGCTAACCGGCCTGTAATTTCCAGGGTCCTCCCTCCTTCCTATTTAAAAATTTGGTGTGACATTTGCTATCCTCCAGTCCTCCGGCACTGGCCGTTTTAAGAGACAGGTTGCATAGTACCTTCAAGAGATCCGCAATTTCATTTCTCAGTTCCCTAATAACCCTTGGGTGGATGCCATCTGGGCCCGGTGACTTGTTAATCTTCAATTTATCAATTAGTCCTAAAACATCCTCTCTTTTAACCTGTATTTGATTTAATTCTTTAGTCAAGAGGGGCCGTTCAGGCAGCAGAATCTGCTCGAGGTCTTCTGTCGTGAAGACAGATGCAAAGAACTCATTTAATTTCTCCGCAATTTCCAAGTCCTCCTTAACTTCCCCTTTTCCTCCCTCATCATTTAGGGTGCCAACTGGTTCTTGTTAACCATGCTGGCACCCTCTTGGACTTCGATGAGCCCTTCTTTCTTTGTGGTATGCACTTGTGCTGGGCCTCTATTACCGTTGTTTTAAACAGGCTCCATGCACCCTGGAGAGATTGGATTCTTCTAACCTTCCCCTTCAATTTCTTTCTAACTAGTTTCCTCATCTGAGGGAAGTTTGCCCTTCGAAAATCAAGGGTTTTAATGTCTGATTTGCTTGACACTCTTCTTCCAACATGTATGGCAAAGGAGATTGCAGCATGGTCACTGTTCCCCAGAGGCTCAGTGACATTCATATCCCTGACCAGGTCCTATCACACAGTATTAGATCCAGAGTTGCCTGTTCTCGGGTGGGCTCCATGACAAGTTGCTCTGAGGCACAGTCATTCAGCAAGTCGAGAAACCCAGTTTCTCTTTCTTGCCTGGAGTTCGCATTGGCCCAGTCAATGTGGAGATAATTGAAGTCCCCCATGATTACTATCTTATCCCTCTTAGACACCTCCACGATCTCTCTCCTCATTTCAAGGTCCCCGTGACGTTTTTGATCCGGTGGATGACAGAATACCCTCTGTCCATCTCCATTCTGCTGGATTTTACCCCTTCTTTCACATAGATAGCCACTCCCCCTCCAACCCACCCCTCTCTATCCCTTCTATAGAGTGTATAGCCTGGGATTGCGGTATCCCACTGGTTCTCCACATTCCACCAGGTTTCTGTTATGGCTATTATATCTATGTTATCCCTAGCTGCCAAATGTTCAAGTTCTCCCATCTTTCCTCGGAGGCTTCGAGCATTGGCGTAGAAGCACCTGTACAGTGGGTCCTGCAACAACAGCTGCTGGTTTTCTCTCTCTCTCTCCCCCCCCAGCTTTTATTTTCAGTAGACAAACTATCACATTCCATTATTCTCCCTGTGCTAATACCTGCTATGTCATTCTCTACCCTCTCCAGCCTCATTCCCCGGGGATCGGCTTTCTCCCAGTTATCAGTTTAAAAGCTGCTCTGCAGCCTTTTTGAGGTTGAGTACCAGCAATCTGGTCCCATCATGATTCAAGTGCAACCCATCCGTCCTGAACACGTTTGGCTTGTCCCAAAAGGTTCTCCAGTTTCTGACAAATCTAAAGCCCTCCTCCCGACACCATCACCTCATCTACACATTGAAGCTTCTGAGCTCTGCCTGCCTGGTGAGTCCTGCACGAGGAACAGGTAGCACTTCTGAAAATGCTACCTTGGAAGTCCTGGACTTCAATCTTCTTCCTAAGAACCTGAATTTGGCTTTGAAGACTGACCGCTTGGCCTTCCCGACATCATTGCTACCAACGTGTACCATGACCACTGGCTCCTTCCCAGTTCTCTCTAAGAAGCTATCTAGATTTCTTGTGATGTCTGCAACCTTTGCACCTGGCAGCAAGTGACCATATGGTTATCAAGCTCCTCAGAAATCCATCCCTCTGTATTTCTAATTATAGAATCCCTTAGTACAGGCAGCTTCTCTCCTGCATGTACCTGATCCTGTATCTCCTCAATTGTGATGAGGAGAGATCCTCAGGTGGAACCAGTTGTTCCTCTGTGCGTCCCTCATGAGGTGTGATGAGGGAAAGAGCCTCAAATTGACTGTGCAATTTGAGACTCTCTGAGTGATCCCTTGGTCTTCTACTCCTTTGAGTCACATTCCTCCACACATCTACCTCCTGAGTTGGGGGAGTGACTTCATCCTCAGAAGTGTGCCCCGTCTCTTCTTGGACATTCAAGGGAAGTTACCAAAAGCATGCTTTGATTTAATTGATGAATTGGGACTGGTCAATATTGGGAGATAAAAAAGGGGGGGGCTCCAGAGAATATACCTACTTCTCATAAAGACACAAGTCCTTTCCTAGAATACTGTATATATGTTTGGGTCCCTGGAGATCTAGCTACAAAAGTTACAAAGGCAGAGATATTGTCAAAATCCTCCTGTGATCACAACTGAATATCAGCGATTGTAAAAGGAAACCACATACATTTAGATGGAGGCTAAATGAGTGGCTTTTGCAAAATGGAAATATTCTTGAGGAATGTAAAAAGAAATTATGAGGTTTTTTAAATTTAAATTTGGGTAAAGTCACAGACACAAGGTTTGTTTGGGATGCAGGAAAGGCATTCATTAGAGGGGAATTTATCAGGTTAAGGTCAATATGTAAAAACAAAAAGATTACAAAACACATACCAGTTAGATCTTCTTAATTTGCAAAGTGCCTTTGGCATGTTCTGGTTCAGTACCTAAGCAGGCAGGAATTCTGTAGGTAGAGCTCAATCCTCCCACTCCCCAAGCACAGGCAAAGCACAGGGGGTTTTCTTTCTCCAAAGTTTATCACCTTTTAGCAAACTAATAAGGATACAGTAGGACGCTCGTATCCACTGATTCATTATCCCGATTCAGTTATCCATGGTTGGCAGAGGAAAAATAAACAATTTAGCAGTTGCAAAGAAGCTACTGTCACAAAGAGCAGCTGTAAATCAAGCCACTGTCAAGCTACTGTCATAAAACAGCAGCTGTAAAGCAAGCTACAGTCACAAACAGCAGCTGTAAAGCAAGTTACTATCACAAAACAGCAGTTTTGGGGAACATTTTGGTGTTCTCTCTTATCCACGGTTTTTATTATCCACGGGAAGGCTTGGAACCAATCCTCAGCAGATACTGAGGTCCTACTGTATTACTCAAGAAGGAAATTTTCTGCCTCCCCAGCTAGGGCCAATTAGATAGTCTCTGGTGTTAGGGAGACACATGTTTTGATTATAATTATTGATTATATTTATACTCTGCCCATCTGCCAATATGGCCACTCTGAACTCTTTGGCAGTTTTTTTTTTGGGGGGGGTGCCTGTGTGATTTCTGGCTTTTTGTGGAATTCCAGCAGCATCCTCTGCTCTGCATACCTGGTTGCAAGGAGGGATGGGACCTCCAACATGGATAGCAGCTGTAGGTTCTCCTCTCTCCCAGGACCTCCTGCTTAGATGTGGTGAGAGATGCAAGACACACACACACACAGAGAGAGAGAGAGAACCTTCTCACAGGAGCATAAAAGAATGTGACTCTGAGAACCAGGCAACAATTGCTTTTTGCTCCACGAACACCCCTAATTTTCCTGCATCCTAATTGGCTGACTTGCCTTTACCTTAAAATTCAGTTTTGTGTTGATAGATGGCAAGCTGGGAGAAAAAGTGTAATGTGCCAATTTTTCCCAGAAAGTAAAGCATCCCTTTGACCTACGACACAAAATGTGACGGTAGCATCTTATCAAATACAAGATGCAAAATAGACCTGAAATTGGGCCCTCTAACTTTTCATCAGGAAATCCAGGCAGATGCCAGGAGGCATATTTACAAAGACCAGTTTTTGATCAAAATTATTTTTTGTCATTATTCAAAAGAGAAAGGAAGGTAAAATTAAAATTATGGTCAGTTAATACTGAAAAAAGGAAACATCAACCACAATCGAGTCAAGCATATAGGTTTATATATCTGGACAAAGCTGGTAAGTGTACACCACTGATTCGGATATAAAGGGAGTTGGGAGACCTTCAGATCAGGGAGGCTGGTGGTGCGTGCTTCACTTTTACCCTTCATGTAGGAGCTTCTGTCCCACAAGAATGTACCAAATCCACTGTCTTTCTATAGAGACTCTCCCTCTGGTTGTTTTAAATTGCTAATAAAAATAACATTGTATAGTACAGTATATGGAAAGTTAAAGGCTGTCAAGCTGAAGCCCCTCCTCAATGCAGGAATCCAACTCAAAACAGATGTGACAGATAGTTGTCCAATTTTCTCTTGCGTGCCTCCAACAATGGGTTGCTTATCACCTCCTGAGATATTTAGTTCTGTTGTCGTACTGGTCTGTGCTTTTTTTCCTGATGTTCAGATGAAATCTGGTGTCTTGTAAATCAGGTGCCCTTTGCAACTTCCTTCACCTCAGGCAGAATACAAAATGGCCGACCAACTGCAGGACTGATATGTTCAATGTATGCTGAGAATCAAGTCTTCCTCCCAATTCCTCCATCCTCCCTGTGTGTAACAATGGCATGTGAAACTCTGGGCACCGAAATCAGTACTTAAAGCTGTGGGACCCTAGCACAAAATCCCATACTGCTCATTTTCCCCAACCTATTCAGGCCAAGAGCTGACAGAGCATCATACCTGTTATTTCCTGATTGAATTCCCATTAGTGTCTCAAAGGGTATAAAAAACTTGTTTTGTATACTCCTGTCATTTGCAGGACAGCCACTATGGTGAAAGGCTGCTGCATCACATGTGTAATCTGAACCATAAACAAAATGTCTGTCATGTCACAAAGATTTAATGTTTTTCCCCCGTCGGTGGATTCTCTGATGGCCCATAAGATGTGAATTCTGAGCAAAACATTTACCACACTCTGGACATTTGTACGGCTTCTCTCCTGTGTGGACTCTTTTATGTTTCACAAGGTGTGAGCTATGAGCAAAACATTTTTCACACTCCTGGCATTTGTATGGTTTCTCACCTGTGTGGACTCTCTTATGACTCACAAGCTGTGAGCTCCGGGCAAAACTTTTCCCACAATCCTGACATTTGTGTGGCTTTTCTCCAGTGTGGACTTTCTTATGGTTCACAAGATATGAAAACTGAGCAAAACAGTTCCCACAATCCTCACATTGGTATGGTTTTTCACCTGTGTGGACTCTCTTATGACTCACAAGCACTGAATTCTGAGCAAAACACTTCCCACACACGTGGCACTTATATGGTTTCTCTCCTGTGTGGATTCTCTTATGATTCAATAGTTTTGAACTGTGGGCAAAACACTTCCCACATTCCTGGCATTTGTACGGTTTCTCTCCTGTGTGCACTCTCTTATGACTCACAAGCTGTGAATTCTGAGCAAAACAATTCCCACAATCCTCACACTGGTATGGTTTTTCTCCTGTGTGCACTCTCTTATGACTTACAAGCACTGAATTCTGAGCAAAACATTTCCCACATTCCTGGCACTTATATGGTTTCTCTCCTGTATGGATTCTCTTATGAAATACTAGGTATGAGATCTGGGCAAAACTTTTCTCACATTCCTGGCATTTGTATGGTTTTTCACCTGTGTGGACTCGCTTATGGCTCAGTAGTACTGAATTCTGTGCAAAACATTTTCCACATTCCTGGCACTGATATGGTTGTTCTCCTGTGTGTACTCTCTTATGCTTCACAAGCTGTGAACTGTGAGCAAAACATTTCCCACACTCCTGGCATTTGTATGGTTTCTCCCCTGTGTGGACTCTCTTATGACTTAAAAGTTGTGAGTTCTGAGCAAAATATTTGCCACATTCCTGACATTCATAAGGCTTCTCTCTTGTGTGAAATCTCTTATGGCTCAGAAGGACTGAATTCTGAGCAAAATATTTTCCACATTCCTGGCATTTGTAAGGTTTCTCTCCTGTGTGGACTCTCTTATGGCTCACAAGATTTGAATTCTGAGCAAAACATTTCCCACACTCCTGGCATTTGTAAGGTTTCTCTCCTGTGTGGACTCTCTTATGTGTCACAAGCAGTGAAGTGTGAGCAAAACATTTTCCACACTCCTGACATCTGAATGGTTTCTCTCCTGTGTGGACTCTCCTATGCTTCACAATCTGTGAACTGTGTGCAAAGCATTTTCCACACTCCTGACATCTGAATGGTTTATCTCCTTTGTGAACCTTCTTATGCTTCACAAGCTGTGAATTATGGGCAAAGCATTTCTCACACTCCTGGCATCTGTACGCTTTCTCTGCTGTATGGACTCTCTTATGGCTCTGAAGATGAGAACTCTGAGCAAAACATTTCCCACACTCCTGGCATTTATACGGTTTCTCTCCTGTGTGGACCCTTTTATGCCTCATAAGCCAAGAACTGTGAGCAAAACATTTCTCACACTCCTGGCATTTGTACAGTTGTTGTCCTATGTGGATCCTCTTGTGACTCACAAGGTGTGGCCTTTCAGCAAAACATTTCCCACATGTCTGGCATATGTATGCTTTCTCTCTTCTGCGGTCCCTGTGAGGGCTCAAAATTTGTAACTTGCGATCAAAACATTTCCCAGAAACTTCTTTTACAGAGTATTTCTTTCTTTTGCGGAACCTTTTGTGAAGCACGAGTGACATCTTCATGGCAAGGGGTTTGCCACACATGAGGCATTTGTAGGGCTTCTCATGGATCCATTTTTTGTCTTTTGTGTGAATTCCGTCGTGCACTGGAAGCATAAATTTCCACATAGAGCTATTCCCACATTTGGAACATATATATTTCTCTCTCCAGGTATCTGCTGGGAAGAAGGACAAATGCAGAAAATTTTATACTGATGAAAGAAATAGATTAGCAGGGGTAAAAGAAACGTATAGTCAACAAGTGGACTCTGATGCTTAAAAGCACTTTGAAAAAAATCTATTAGTTTTTTACATGCCAGTTTGTTCATTTCTCCCCTTTAATTTTGTCATCAACTTTAAATATCTATGATTTGTACAAATGGGACTCCTTGTGGAACACTGTAAAACTCTTTAAGTCTATAACCTTCAAGGAAAATTGTTATAAGATGTTCTATAGACGGCATCTCTCTCCTCCTCATCGTCTATCAAAAATGTACAATTGCTCTTCTAGATGTTGGAAATGTAAACATGATAATGGCACTTTCTACCATATGTGGTGGACATGTAAAGAGGCCAATGTATATTGGAGAATGGTAAAACTATTCATAGAGAGATCTTTGAAGATTAAGTTAGAGCTTAGACCAGAACTTTTCCTATTGAATATAGTGGATATAAATATCTCCTATGATCAAAAATATGTACTCCGTCATGTAATAGTTGCAGCAAGGATATTGTATGCGAAATTTTGGAAACAACCTGAAGTGCCTACAGAGAGAAACGTCTGTGAAAAGATAAGAGAATGTATCAAAATTGACAGATTCTCCTGATATTTGAAAGGAGACTATGAAGAGATCTCCAAAAGAAGATGGCAAGAAGTAGTAAATTTACCAGTAACCTGATATGTTATCTGATTTTGACATATATAATTGTTATTTATGACTTGATAGATTCAATGTAACTTTTTATATTGTATTCCTCATCCCCTTTTCCCCCCTTCCCCGTTCCTTTTTTCTTTAAAATCAATAAAATTCTTTAATTAAAAAAAACTTTAAATATCTATGAAAACGTATACACACTGCATGTTTTATTAATGCAATACTAGAGACAACTATAGGCACTCCTCATTTAACAACGGAGTTCTGTTCCTATTAGGTCATTAAGAGAATTGGTTGTTAAGTGAGGATCTTAAGGCAAATGGCTAGGGGTATGTTGAAGCTGCCTTCCTTGCAGGCTGGCCAAAGCTGGGAAGCTCTCCGGGACGCCATGGGAGATGCAGGACAAAGAAAGAGGGGAATACAGAGATGGAGGTAGCTGATGCTCTGCCCTGCTTGAGTCATTATCTTCCCTGGTGGAGGCATTAGGACACTCCCAGCAACACTTGTCCCTTGAAAGCAGCAGGGGAGGAGGAAGGTGGGGGGTACACTGTAGTCCTGCTTCCTCCCCTCTCAGCTGTTGACAAGTAGGTGCAGGCCAGATGGAGCAGAGATGGGTGGTATGGCCTTCATAGTTGAGTAAGAGTGCTCTAAATTAAGCCGCAATCCACAGATTGGCTCAATCATAGGAGTGACTGTGACGACACCTCCCTTTTAAAGGTGTGATTGTGATTAAAACGTGTGTAAAGAATCAATTTATTAATATTAACAGGATCTTCTTGGTAATGCTGCCACCTTTTTAAATCGTCGCCTTATGAACTGGGACAGACTCAGATGTATAATATAAAAATAATAATGAAGTTTATTGTGAAAATAAATAAACACAATAATGTCTGAAGTTGGTATGCATTGCCTTAAACATAAAATAGATTAAATCAACTCATCCAGCCTCCCTGTCTTTAATAACCAGTAAACAGTAAAGCCTTCACCCATAACCTGCCTGACTGAACTCTAACAGAGCGGTGCTCTCTCCCAGCACTCACTCTCAACAACCCTTAACTCAACTCACTCAACTGACTCTCAGAGACCAGACTCCACCCTTTTTATACCATACCATCCCCCGCCTTCCTGCTGGGATTGGCTGATGATTTGCATATGCATTTCTCCTGAATCCAGGGTGTTGTCACAGTGACATATGTTGGACTTGACCTGTTTTGTGATTTACTCTTTCAAATGACCTTCCCTACCCCAACACTTTTTGCACTTGACCAGATCCATATTTTTCTCTCTCTCTGCTGACTAGGTATCGTGTGATTTGGCAGGGGCTTCGATCCTGAGCAGCCCTCCGTTTCTTCTAAGCCAGGCCTGTCCAACACGTCGACCGCGGTCGACCAGTCGGCCGCGGCGCCTTCAGAGGTCGCCCGCCAGGTCCGTGTTGGGGGGGAATTCCCCCCCCCCTCACGTACCAGCAAAGTGCCTGGGAGCCGGCAGGTGCTGGGCTCGCTTGCTTTCTCAAGCAGCTCCAGTGGTGTGGCGGCGGCGGCGGCGGGAGCGGGGCCAGAAACACTGAATGGGCCCAGCAAGCCCCACCAACTGGAGAAAATGAGTGAGCCCAGCAGACCGGCCGTCGCCCGTCAGGTCCGTGTTGGGGGGGGGGGGAACCAGCAAAGTGCCTGGGAGCCGCCGGTGCTGGGCTCGCTTGCTTTCTCAAGCAGCTCCAGTGGTGGTGGTGGTGGGGCGGCGGCGGCGGCGGTGGGAGCGGGGCCAGAAACACTTTAGCGTTCAGATTCTGAACCCTGTCTCGACTGCTCAATTTCCCCACAGTCCTGCTGGTCTCCCCTTCCCCACCCGTTCTCCCCCTTTCCCTTTTTCTCCTCCTGCACTTTATGGTTCAGATGTCTTGCCCTCACCGGTTCTTACTGCCCCAGCTGGATCACTTTCTCGTCAACTCATCCCGGGGCTTGCCGAGGGGAGCCAACTCCCCATGGCAGCTCAGCCAGCCCCTCTTCTCCCACCCGCGGTCCTGTTTTGCCTTTATGTTGTGACCAAAATGCAACAAGCAGGACGCGAGCAGCAGCAGCAGCTGCTGCCGAGTTTGCCATAGCAACCCTCAAGCTGCCGGGGAAGCGCAGGAGGCAGCCTGCTTTCACCTCGCCGGCACCTGAAGGGGTTAAAGAAAGGAAGACGGGACGGAGGGAGGGAGGAGCAGCCTTTTCACCCGTGCAGGGCGACCCGATCTCCCGTTTAGTCATGCCCAGTTGTTTTCCTCTGCCTTTTTCAAATGAGAACGCGGAGGCACTCGACAAAAAGGCAAAGGACACAGAGAGAGTGCCCTCCTCACAAGTCCCCACACCCCCGCTTCTGTCCTCTCCCCACTCCGAAGGCTGACTTCCTACACACTGACCACCAGTCCTTCATGGAGTTTCTGATCCTGCACTGCCAGTTGATGACCCGTGACCACCACCACCACCACCACCCTGCATCCGAGGGCAGCATTCTACTTTATCAAAGCTAATAACACACACACACACACACACACACACACACACACACACGGTTCTATGGAAAAGAGTGAACTCTGAGAGGTTGCATTTTTCCTTGCACCCACCCACACTGGCTTGAGTGGGTGCAAGCGAAGCACGTGCATGGTCAGCCTTCCCATGGGATACATTAAAATCTGTTCCCTCCAGAAATTAATGCATTCCTATGGGAAACCACTGCTCTACTTTTTTAAAACTTATCAGCAATGTGCTCAGAATGATAAAATTCGTAAGTAGAGGTTTTAGTGTAGTAGCCCTCAGGCACTTTAGGTCGGAAAAAAATAGACCTTGGACTGTTCAAAGTTGGACAGCCCTGTTCTAAGCCAAGCGAGCTTCGGGTGGTGGCCCGATCTTGCCTGGCTAAAAAGAACCAGAAAGCGGTGGAGGACTGGAGGCTTTTGAATTTCCCACTGCACCAGCGAGGGTGCTCATTCAGTGGGGAATTCAAAAGGCTCTAGTCCTCCACCACTCTCCTTCTCAGCCAGGAAAGTGTCTGGTGAACATCCAACACTTGCCTGGCCCTGATCTGTCAGAAAGCCCCAGCTAGCGGGGGGGGGGGAGGAGGAAGAAGGCAGCAGGTTCTTTTTTACCACTGCCTGCTCCCTTCTGCCTTTTGTCCTTCCCCCACCTCCCAGCTGGGGCTTTCTGATGGGGGAGTGTCATTTGACAATAGACTTTTTAAAATGTCCCACCACTAGCGCTCTGGCTGGAGCCAGAGTGTTTGTGGAGGCACCTTTTAATATGGATCTTTCCCCAGCCCAGGAGCCTTAGAAGGGTAGTGCTTACCTCCAGGGAAGCACTTATCTTCGCTTACCTCCAGGCTGGCCGAAGATCAATTTGGCCATTCCGAAGGTAAGCAAAGGCAAGCACTTACCTAGAGGTAAGCGGTTTCCTGGAAATAAACATTTATCTTGAAAGGTGCCCGAGCTGCCCGAAGTTCTCAGGGAACGATGCAACTTTGGGCAGCCCGGGAGGTTTGGAAGGGAGGTGCAATGCAGAGATCAAAGCAACCAAGGAGGAGGACGTGGTGGTGATTGGCATCAACATAAGAACATAAGAAGAGCCATACTGGATCAGGCCAAAGGCTCATTTAGTCCAGCTTCCTGTATCTCACAGTGGCCCCACCCGACACGCCTAGGAGCGCATGAGACTAGATCTCTGTCTCCTGATCCCACTCCCCTGCCTCTGGCCCTTGAAGTACTCTGGTTTTAAGCCTGGAGATTACACATCTCCATCATGGTTTGTAACCTGGGATGGACTTTTCCTCCAGGAATCTGTCCAATCCCCTTTTGAAGGCATCCAGGCCGGATGCCATCACCACATCCTGTGGCAGGGAGTTCCACAGACTAACAATGAGCTGGGTGAAAAAATATTTTCTTTTGGCTGTTCTTACTCTCCCAGCCCTCAATTTGAGTGTATGTCCCCTAGTTCTGGTATTTTGTGAGAGGGAGAAGAGCTTCCCTCTGTCCACTTTACTCATTCCCTGCATTATTTTGTACGTCTCAATCATATCCCCCCTCAGGCGTCTCTTTTCCAGACTAAAGAGCCCCAAATGTTTTAGCCTTTCCTCATAAGGGAGGTGCCCCAGCCCAGTAATTATTTTAGTCACTCTCTTCTGCACCTTTTCCAGTTCCACTATGTCTTTCTTGAGATGCGGTGACCAGAATTGTACACAATACTCCAGGTGCGGCCTTCCTATTGTTTTGTATAATGGCATTATAATGTTGGCTGTTTTATTTTCAATCCCCTTTTTGATAATCCCTAGCATGGAATTGGCCTTCTTCACTGCTGCCACACATTCGGGAGACACCTTCATGGAGCTGTCCACCAACAAGATCTCTTTCCTGATCTGTCACGGATAACTCAGAGCCCATGCGTTGATAGATAGAGTTTTGATTTTTTACCCCAATATGCATTACTTTACATTTGGCTACATTGAAACACATTTGCCATTTCGTAGCCCATTCCCCCAGTTTAGAGAGATTCTTCTGGAGCTCTTCACAATCTTCTCCCTCTGTGTCATCCGCAAACTTGGCCACCTCACTGCTTATCCCTGTCTCCAGGTCATTTATGAATAGATTGAAAAGCACCAGACCCAGGACAGATCCCTGGGACACACCACTTTTCACCTCTCTCCATTGTGAAAATTTCCCATTGACACCTACTCTTTGTTTCCTGGATCTCAACCAGTTCTCAATCCACAAGAGGACCTGCCCTCTTATCCCCTGACTGTGCAATTTTCTCAGCAGCCTTTGGTGAGGGACTGTTTCAAAAGCCTTTTGAAAATCCAGATAGACTATATCCACCGGTTCACCCAAATCTACATGCCTGTTGACCTTTTCAAAAAATTCTAAAAGATTTGTCAGACAAGACTTACCCTTGCAGAAGCCATGCTGATTTTCTCTCAGCAAAGTTTGTTCTTCTGTGTGTTTTAAGATTTTCTCTTGGATGAGGCTTTCCACCATCTTCCCTGGGACAGATGTAAGGCTAACTGGCCTGTAGTCTCATTTATGAATAGACTGAAAAGCAACGGTCCCACAAGATATCCACAAATTCATTTCTCAGTTCCTTAATAACCCTTGGGTGGATTCCATCTGGGCCTGGTGACTTGTTAATCTTCAATTTATCAATTAGTCCTAAAACATCCTCTCTTTTAACCTGTATTTGATTTAATTCTTTATTCAAGAGGGGCCGTTCAGGCAGCGGAATCTGCTCAAGGTCTTCTGTCGTGAAGACAGATGCAAAGAACTCATTTAATTTCTCTGCAATGTCCAAGTCCTCCTTAATCTCCCCTTTTCCTCCCTCACCATCCAGAGGGCCAACTGGTTCTCTGGCAGGTTTTCTACTTCTAACATATTTAAAGAAGCTTTTATTATTACCCTTTATATTGCTAGCCATGTGTTCCTCAAAATCTTTCTTTGCCTCTCTTATCATCTTCTTACATTTCTTTTGCCAGAGTTTGTGTTCCTTTTTATTTTCCTCATTTGGGGAGGATTTCCATTTACAGAAAGACCTCTCCTTGCGCCTTAGAGCCTCTCTAACTCCACTCGTTAACCATGCCGGTGCCCTCTTGGACTTAAAT
>JAHTLZ010000284.1:362469-388641 GCA_023846285.1 Phrynocephalus versicolor
TTATTTATTTATTTATTTATTTATTTATTTATTTATTTATTTATTTATTTATTTATTTATTTATTTTTACAACTTATATGCCGCCCACTACCCAAAGGTCTCTGGGCGGCTTCCAATCAAAGAATTAAAACAGTTAAAAACATCAAATATCAATAAATAATTAAAACAATAATAAAAACCTTACACTAAAATCATTGCACTAAAATTGCCATCAGAAGACCCACAGTCTACATTGTATCAATTAAAAAACTTCTGGAACAGGAAGGTTTTTACCTGGCACCGAAAGGTCATCAGTGTTGGCGCCAGGCAGGTCTCACTTGGGAGGGCATTCCATAGCTTGGGGGCAGCTGCCAAGAAGGCCCTGTTCCTACAAGCCATCCCTCTCACCTCCTTGAGGGATGGCTCTTTCAAGAGGAACCCTTGGCTCGATCTTAATTGGGAAGGAGGCGGTCCTTAGGTATCTAGGTCCTAAGCCATTTGGTCTCAATGTTGTGTTTGGGGTCAGATGCATGAAGATCTGCTCTTTTTCAAGGCGATGAAGTGCTACTATTACGCTCCATTGAATTCCTCCTCTCTCCAGTAAGATGGATGAAGTATCCCCTAAAAGATGTGGACTTTTGAACTTCTTTCTCAGCTGTCATTGGGTATAGCTATGTAAAACCAGAGTCCAGAATCCTTTCTGCATTCTGCAGTACTGTATATGTGAATGTATATATTCCAGGTATCAGTCTCAATCAGGAGAGGCATCTTGGTAGGGCATGGGCATGGGCAGCTGGCTGAAAACAGTTCCTTTTAAGGCAATACTTGGCCATTGCTAATAAGGACTCACTTTGCCATTCTTATTTTCCACCGTATTTCTTTCTGCAGTCATTTATATATTAGGATCTCTATTTTTCATCTCTGTTCTATGATCTATATGAGATCCAGAATTTCAACTGTACTCACTTCTTAGGATGTGTATTATCCACAGCCTGCTATCAGCCCCCAGCCTCTATGTACTGGTTTACACAGGAAAAAAAAAAAACAAGAGACAGAGAAACAGAATATGTGAGACTACTAAGAATACAATGAGACAGTTTATAGATTCCATTTGAACACATCCTTGTGGCTTCTCAGCCCAGCTCTTGCCAGCTATGGGGAGCAAAATCTCAGTTCTCTGGATCACCACACCAGCCTTCCGGTATTGCCTCCGAAGCATTTGTGTGGTTTGGGGTCACATCCACTGCCATCTCAGCAAGTTCAAAGATGCCTCTTACAATTGCCTGTTCTTAACTTGCATATGCCTTAAAAATGTTCTGGGCTGTATATTGTCCCTCATTATCGTAAGCCACCTTGGGTCCTTTTCCAAGGAGAAAGGTGGGGTAAAAATATTCAAAATAAATAAATAATTTTTAAAAGTGCAGGCAGAGATGAAAAAAATAAGCTTAATCCTGACATCCTTATGGGAATTCGATTAGGCCTCAGGCTCAGGCCCAAATCTCTTCCATGCCAGTGGGAAGGAAGGGCTTGAAGTCCCTGACTCACAAAATTTGGATGAGCACCAACACAGAGGACAGTTGCAAGTCCCTGGGGGATGGAGAGGCTGGGGCTTGTGTCCACCCAACCTGGGATACGAGCCATTTTCAAAAGACAAAGCCCTGCCATACCCTTCCACCCAAAAAAACTCCAGAGGGCACCTCTGCAGTTTATGAGGCAGGATGAGAGAAGCAGCCATTTTTTGGGGGGGGTTACCTCATGGTGGCCATTTTGTGCTGCCTTATTTCCCACCTTGGGAGCCCCTAGTAATGTTCAGCTCCCCCTCTTTAAGGACGATTCTTTAATTAACAAGAGGAAAGCCAAGGAGATTTGTGGTATATTTCCACTGTGTTGAACTTCTGAGAAAGTTCAGCATCACTTATCCCTCCCTGAAGCTACTGTTACACTACCATGTTTAAAAAAGAAAAAGCATCCCAGTGTCATGGCCTTCCCCACCCGCTGAGGTGGAGGAAAGTGTTTTTCCATTGCTCTCCATAGGCAATATTTTATTTATATAGCTTATACTACCCAAAGGTCTCTGGGTGGCGTATGTCAGCAGATACGCATTTTCCTTGGCCCAGTCTGAATGGTCAGGCTCTGCCTGACATTTTTTTCTGGTGATGTTCTCCCACTGTTATCCAAGGCAGCTATACTAGAGTTGCAGCACTCCAAAACCTGTGACAAACACCTATAGATATTGCCTGGGAATTCAGCTCATGCTGGATCTATGTTCCCTGAGGAAAAAGCATATTGCAGAGAGGCTCTCCTCTTGCCATCCTTTGATATACTGTACTGATAAAAGGTAGAATGGGAAACAGCACATCACATTTAGAAGAGTAGTGCTTTTGTTCAGAAACGTTTAATCTTTTAATCACCCCATAACATTTATATGCCACAATGAGGGTCTCCTTTTGAATACTGTACCTAGTTTTGCCTCTGCTTTCCCCCCTGTCTTCCTTCTTCACTCTTTCATCATTTACGCTCTTATTTAGGAGCGTTGGTGATTCTTCATAAGAGGGTGGGTTGGCTCTAATTTATACACAGGTTTTACCTGCCCACGAGAGGTCACATGGGACATTTTAAGTTTAGATATGTTTGACAAGTTTTAGATCTTAGAATTTTAAACCTGAGCAAAAGTTTAATTCAAACTCTCCAATACTGTATTGCATTTTTTTTACTATGTGACTGTGTGTTAAAGCAATAGATTGAATCATCTCATTCATTTGAATATTGTCATTTTTAATGAAAGGGGGAAGGTGGGCAGAATCAAAATCAATGCACAGTTAAAATTGAAAAAGAAACATATTCAGCAATAGAATAAGTACATACATTGACATACTGTACAAGCCATTCATATACAGTACCAGGAAAATATCCATTCACAGCCGGATCTTTAATATTTTCATAATGTAGATAAGTAAAACTGCAGATACTGATTCCCTGGATAGGGTGGTCATGCTATATTCTGATATAATTGATGCAGGGAGATCTTCAGACCCCGGAGTGGCTGGTAACACATTCTACTTCCCAGCCATGAGGTGTGAGCTTCTTTACCACCAAAAGAAAGCACGGGATTCACTTGCAGCATCCATTCCCTAAGTGCCTCAGTCACAATTTAAGAGACTATGAGCATCATCCAACATCAAAGTTTTTTTCCCCTAAAAGAAAACTGACATGACTCTTTATATTGAATAAAGCAGAAACTACCAATGGGCACTTCTAAAATCTTTCCAAGGCATCAGGATAATAGTCCCGCAAAGCCTGGCAACCGTCGGGCTCCTTTGTGGGTTTAGATTTCTCAGAAGATCGAATACATTTGTGGAAAAAGACAGGTCAGAATTGAGGTCAGGGTTTAATGTCATGTTCACGTAGTTCCTGAATTGAGGTCAGGGTTTAATGTCATGTTCACGTAGTTCCTGAATCTATAGAGAATTCCCATCTTTTCCTAGAATCGAGTCAACTGGCTGACAATCAGAATATGCCCTTGGGCTTCTCAGCATCGCCGTTCACTAAAATCTAGCATGGAATGTTTTCAATCCAAATATTTTACATAGGCAGCAAAGGAACTGCAGTGAGATATTTTCTCCATTAAAATAACCTTGTATGTGACAGGTAGACAAGAGAGGAAGGATTTGTTGCTATTACACTCTTCCTGTTCTGCAATGTTGGTTCATGGTCAGAAGTCAGAAAATGTCTTACTCAATAATGTAGGGTAGGCATGTCCAAAGTCAGGCCCGGGGGCCAAATGAAGCCCGTTTTCAAATTCTGAGTGGCCCACGGCTTCTTCTCCCCATTGGCTCAGCCTGTCACACATCCCCACCAGCTGGCCCCTTCCCATGTTGGATGGAGGCATTAGCTTGCAGTTTTATGGTTTGCCTGCCCTCCCTGCCTCTGTCCATCCCAAGCCACCTGCCCAGCCTACCCACCCCATTTCTGTTGCTGAGCATCCTCCCCGCCTCCTGGCATGCTATAGAGACTTGTCCAAAGTCTGGCCTGGGGGCCAAATGCAGCTAAGTGGTTGATCCCCCACACATTTTTCACCTCACCAAATTTGGCCCTCCTTGCAAAAAGTTTGGATACACCCCCCCTAGGGAATCTGGGATGATGACTCAGAATGCTGTTTGATGGGTCTGAACCTGCTCATTGTTTATTGCTGCTAGCAAGGTATGAAGCTTCCTAATCAAGAATGGATAATAGCTTCTTCTCAGCAAGATGGAATAACAAAACACCTGTGTCACTGCAGAACGCATCTGGTCATCATATGCTGGAAACGAGGCCTTCCTCATAATTCTCCCATATTCTCCCTACATATACAAATCCCATCTGAAGATCTGCCATCCAAAATTAGTTGCCGCAGCTCTGGTGTTTTACCTCAAGATACCATAATGCTACTCCCCCCCCCAATGAAGCCAAGAGCTGCCAGAGCACCTTATCTATTATTTCCTGACTGGACTCCATGGAATCCCTTAGTGATAAAGAAACATGTTTCACACTCCTGTCACAAGTATGTTTCCTCCCCTATGGCAAACACCCTGGAAGTTCACAAAATGTGGCAACTGAACAATAATTCCCCCACCCCATGTTAATAAATTTTGAAGAGGTTATCTTCCTGTATGGATTTTCTGCTAGCTCATAAAATGTAAATTGTCAGCAAAAAAATGTCCCACATTCCTGGTATTAGTACGCTTAATCTCCAGTGTGGTTTTTATTATGATTCATAAGCCCTGAATTTCGAGCAAAACATTTCCCACACTTCTGGCATTTGTACGGTTTCTCTCCGGTGTGGACCCTCTTATGCCTCACAAGGCTTGAACTGTGGGCAAAATATTTCCCACACTCGTGACATCTGTACGGTTTCTCTCCCGTGTGAACTCTCTGATGCTTCAATAGCATCGAACTGTAAGCAAAACATTTTCCACACTCATGGCATTTATATTGTTCTTCTCCTGTGTGAAATATCTTGTGATTAACAAGCTCAGAATTCTGAGCAAAAGATTTTCCACATTCATGGCATTGGTACGGTTTCTCTCCTGTGTGGACCCTTTTATGCCTCACAAGCCATGAACTGTGGGCAAAACATTTCTCACAGTGGTGGCATTTGTATGGTTTTTCACCAATGTGGGCTCGTTTATGCTTCAGAAGGAGTGACCTTTGGGCAAAACCACTTCCACAGTGCTGACATTTGTATGGTTTTTCTCCTGTGTGGATTCTCTTATGACTCAAAAGCTGTGAGTTCTGAGCAAAGCACATCTCACACTCCTGGCATTTGTATGGTTTTTCTCCTGTGTGGATTCTCTTATGACTCACAAGCTGTGAATATTGAGCAAAACATAACCCACACTCCTGGCATTTATATGGCTTTTCCCCTGTGTGGACTCTTGTATGATTCACAAGCTGTGAATTTCGAGCAAAACATTTCCCACACTGTTGACATTTGAATGGTTTCTCTCCTGTATGCACTCTCTTATGAATCACAAGGGGTGAATTCTGAGCGAAACATTTCCCACACTCTTCACATTTGTACGGTTTCTCTCCTGTGTGGACTCTCTTATGATTAACAAGCTGTGAGCTCTGAGCAAAACATTTCCCACACTCCAGGCATTGGTAAGGTTTCTCTCCTGTGTGGACTCTTTTATGACTCACAAGTTGTGAGCTATGAGCAAAATATTTCCCACAGTCATGGCATTTGTAGGGTTTTTCTCCTGTATGGACTCTCTTGTGTTTCAGAAGGAGTGAACTTTGGGCAAAATATTTCCCACAGTCCTGGCATTTGTATGGTTTTTCTCCTGTGTGGATTCGCCTATGACCCACAAGCAATGAGCTATGCACAAAACATTTCCCACAGTCCTGGCATTTGTAGGGTTTTTCTTCTGTATGGACCCTTTTATGCTTTACAAGGAGTGAAGTGTGGACAAAACATTCTCCACACTTTTGGCATTTATAGAGCTTTTCTTTTATGTGGACTTTCTTATGTTTCAGAAGCTGTGAAATGTGAGCAAAATTTTTCCCACAGTCCTGGCATTCGTACAGTTTTTCTTTCGTATGGAACTTCTTATGCTTCACAAGCAGTGAATTCTGAGTAAAACATTTCCCACAATACTGACATCTATATGTTTTGTCTTCTTTGTGCACACTTCGATGCTTCAATAGACTTGAAAACTGAGTAAAACATTTTTCACATTCCAGACATTTATATGGCTTCTCTCCTGAATGGATTCTCTGATGAGTCACAAGCTCTGATTTGCGACCAAACCACTTTCCACATTCCTGACATTTATATGTTTTCACTCCTGTATGAACTATCTGGTGGATCACAAGGTGTGAATTCTGTGAAAAACATTTCCCACACTCCTGGCATTTGTAGGGTTTCTCTCCTGTGTGGATTTTCTGGTGAGTCACAAGGTGTGAATTGCAAGCAAAACATTTCCCACACTCCTGGCATTTGTAGGGTTTCTCCCCTGTGTGGACTCTTTGGTGGACCAGAAGGCGTGATTTGTAAGGGAAACATTTCCCACAATTCTGACATTCATATGGTTTCTGTCCCGTGTGGGTTATTTTATGTTTGATCAGCTGTGACTTATGAGCAAAATATTTCCCACACTCTTGGCACTTACACAGCTTTACTCCTGTGTGGAGTTTCTGATGGATCACAAGGTGTGAATTCTGACAAAAACATTTCCCACATTCCTGGCATTTGTATGCTTTCTCTCCTGTGTGAATTCTCTGATGGACAGGAATTGAATTGCAAGCAACAGATTTTCCACAGTCCTGATATTTGTACGATTTCTCTCCTGTATGGGAAACATGATCCCTCAGAGAATGTGACTTGCGATCAAAATGTTCCCAAGATTCTTCACTTACGAAGTGCTTCTTCCCATAATGGAACCTTTTGTGAAGCTGCAGTGCTAACTTCACGGCAAAATATTTTCCACACACAATGCATTTGTATGGCTCCTCTTGGGCACAGCTTTTTTCCCCTGTGTGGGTTCTCTGGTCACTGGTTAGCTCTAATTTGCATGTGAAATTCTTTCCACATCTAGGAAATACATTTTTCTCCTTCCAGGAATCTTCTCGGAAGGACAAATGAAGAAAAGACTGAAGGGAAGAGACCAATAGATCTACAGAGGAAAAAAAAGAAGATGTTCTGAAGAATTGGATTCTGATGTATGAAAGTTCACATGGAAAGAAATCTGCCAGTCTTTAAGTGCTGTTTTCTTTCCCACCTTTAATTTTGCTGTTTTATCTACTGAATGTATATCTAAGGGTGCTTTTACACGACCCCTAAAATCCAAGGCATAGGGCTCTGAGATGCAGAGCTTAAAATTGTTTTCCCACCAGCTGCGCACTTTAAAAAATATTAAGTACGACCACACCCACCTAAGCGAGCCCCAGCGCATTTTAAAAGTACCTGGTCTCCAGAGGTAAAAAAAATTTCTGATGCGGATTGTAAAGCAGTGAGTGCCGGGCTGCCTCGCCTTCTGGTTTGTTTGTTTTTTTGTTTTTTGCCCCCGCCCCTTCTCCAACCGGCAGACGGAGGTGAGCCTGCATTCTTTTCTCCCTTTTTTTCTCCCTCCCCTCACTGCAGACAGGAGCAAGGGAGTGCGGAAGGGTTGGAACACAGCAAGAGGAGCAAACCTCCAAGATCTCTGGTCCGAATTTAAGTTGCCAGCGGATCTTAGGGGTCATGTAAAAGCGCCCTAAGAGACTGGACATGCTTTCCCTCATAGGCAACTGATACCAATATTAATGAAGGTATTTTTATTTCATGTTGGCTTTTAAGAACTGTTGTTTCATGGGACTTTTAATCCCCAAAACGATGCCCCCACAAACAAATACTAACTCTGGGCTGTAATGGGTGCTGCATCTAGGTAAAAAGAATGAATTGTACAGATATAGGATAGGAGATATCTGGCTGGAAAATAGTACATGTGAAAGGGATCTGGGAGTCTTGGTGAGCCACAAATTGAACATGAGTCAGCAGCAGTGTGACACAGTGGCCAGGAAAGCCGATGCAATTCTTGGTTGCATCAACAGAAGCATCGTGTCTAGTTCAAGGGAAGTGATAGTACCACTCTATTCTGCTCTGGTCAGACCCCACCTGGAGCACTGTATTCAGTTCTGTGCACTTCAATTTTAAAAGGATGTTGACAACCTAGAGTGGGTACAGAGGAGGGCAACCAGGATGGTTGAAGGTCTGGAAGAAATGTCATATGAGGAATGGCTTAGGGAGCTGGGAATGTTTAGCCTTACAATAAAAAGGCTGAGAGGGGATATGATAGCCATCTTTAAATATTTGAAAGGATGTCACATTGAAGAGGGGACTGGTTTGTTTTCCATGGCTGCAGAGACTAGGACTCGGGGCAGTGGTCTCAAACTACAGGAAAAGAGATTCCATTTGAACATTCGGAAGAACTTCATGACGGTTAGAGTTGTTCGGCAGTGGAATATGCTGCCATGAAGGGTGGTGGAGTCTCCTTCTTTTGAGGTTTTTAAGCAGATGCTGGATGGCCATCTGTCGGGAGCACTGTGGTGGGGGTTCCTGCATGTCTGGGGATTTGTGTGTGTGTGTGTGTGTGTGTGTGTGTGTGTGTGGAATCTGGTCTCTGTGTGTCTGAATTTCGTTGTATGTGTATACTGTGTATATACACACAATGACAATAAATAAATTATTATTTTGGCAGGGGTTTAGACCGGATGGCCCTTGAACTGTCTTCCAACTCTATGATTCTATGTCCCAGGCCTTCAAGCATATATACAGGCCCACAGGCCCTATGCTTATGCATGCCTTCTTTCCAAATTTGGGTGCATCAACAGTGGTGGCAACGAGACTGGAGGGGAATCCATTGCCAAGATTGGCAGGTGGAGATCCCACAACTACAAGCACTATGTATGTCTGCTGGTCAATTGGATTTGATAAGAGCCTTGTGGCGCAGTGGTTAAGCGGCTGTACTGCAGTTAAAACTATGCTCACAACCTGGGGTTCCATCCAACGGAGAAGGCTCAAGGTTCACTCAGCCTTCAATCCTTCTGAGGTTGGTAAAAGGAATTAGCCAGCTTGCTGATGGCAGTGGTGGTGGGAGCAATGTATAGCCTGCATTATTAAATTGTAAACTGCCCAGAGAGTACTTTAAGCATGATAGGGCAGTGTATAAACAGCAGAAACAGCGCCCGCAGCTTGGGGGTACTTCTGGACCCAGGTCTAACCCTGGAAGCCCAGGTGGACTCTGTGGCCAGGGGTGCCTTCTTACAGCTGTGGAGGATATATCAACTTCGCCCTTACCTGGATGAGCAAAGCCTGGCAACAGTCGCACATGCACTGGTAAAAACCAGATTGGACTATTGTAATGCGCTTTACGTGGGGCTGCCTTTGAAGACGGCCCGGCGACTGCAACTGGTACAGAACCGGGCCGCGCAGTTCGTGAGTGGTGTTGCCGCGCGGACTCATATTACGCCAGTTTTAAAAAATTTACACTGGCTGCCAGTTGTTGGTCAGGCCCAATTCAAAGTACTAATGCTTACATATAAAGCCTTAAATGGCTTAGGACCTGGCTACCTAAAGGACCGCCTTCTTCTGTATGAGCCTGCCCGTTCTCTAAGATCAGGCCAGGAGGCCCTGCTGAAGGTGCCATCCTTCAAAGAGATAAGTGGGCGGGTGGCATGTCGAAGCAGGGCCTTCTCAGCGGTTGCCCCCCGCCCCCAACTCTGGGATGCCCTCCCTACAGAGATCCACCTGGCGCTGTCACTTTTGGCTTTTCGGCGCCAGGCAAAGACTTTCCTGTTTAGCCAGCATTTTAATTAGATTATTTGGTTGGACACATGAGCAGCAGGGTTTTATAATTTATAATCTGGACTGTATGTTGTTTCAACTGCATTTTATTTTATAGTTTTAATGATTTTATTGTTTTATAGTTTTTAATACTTGTTGTATGCCGCCCAGAGACCTCATGGTGGTGGGGCAGCTAAAAAAAAATCTTGTGAATAAATAAATAAATAAATTTGCTTTGCTTTACTGCTCTTTTGTTTTGGTTAGGAGCAGAAGCTGGTGCTTTTCTGTAGAGACAGCATGCCTCCAAAGGCACTGGCAGTGGGGCCCCATTTGGGGTTTGGAGTGGCTGGAAACCATGGAATTGAAAGGCCAACGGAACAGGCATTGGGAGGACCTTTTACTATCTTTAGAAAGGGAAACTCTTTTGATTTGGACTCCTGCATTAAGGCTGTTTATACACGACCCCTAAACTCCGGGGCAAATGGCTCCCAGCTCCGGAGCTTAAAAATGTTTCCCCACCAGCTCCGGAGTTTAGAGGAAATTAAGTGCGACCACGCCCACCTAAGTGTGTCCCAGTGCACTTTTCAAGTACCTGCTCTTGGGAGGTGAAAAATCCTTGATCCGGATGTGCCGGGCTCTCCTCGCTTCTTTTTGTTGATTTTTTTTTGCCTCCCACCCCTTTAAGAGAAGGAATCAGGAAGTGACGGCTCGGAGCAGCTTCCACCGGCACCGGCACCGGGAGGTAAGCCTTTATTCTTTTGTCCCTTTTTTCCCTCCCTCCCCTTACGCAGACAGGAGCAAGGAAGTGCGGAGGGGTGAAGACGGAGGAACAGCAACGAACCCCCAACAACCATCCTTCCGCATGTCTCCCAGGCTTCCCGGAGGTGGCAGGTGGTGGTGGTGAGGAGCCATTGCATGGCTCCCCGCCCCCCTCCCCCTCCGGGAAGCCGCGGAGCCGCTCGGGAGGCTGGCAGGGAGCCATCGCGTAGCTCCCCCCCATCCCCCCGCACACCTCCCAGGCTTCCCGGAGGGGGTGGGGCCGGGGAGCCATCACATGGCTCCCTGCCACACCCCCGCCCCCTCCGAGAAGTCTCGGGGCCATGCAGGGGGCGGCGGTGGGGGGTGCAGTCTCCATTGAAAAGCACTGCCAATGCATTTCAATGGAGAAATTTTCTACACTGGAAAGCATTAAGCCAATGCTTTCCAATGGGGAAAATTTTCTCCATTGAAATGCATTGGCAATGCTTTTCAATGGCGAAGGGACAAGAAGTCTCGGGCGGTGCGGGCGGGCGGCGGTGGGAGGTCAGATCCCCCTGCCACCGCCGGTGTGCAGCGCAATTGCCCCCCGCCCCCACCCCGTCTCTTCCCCCCCGCCCCCGCTCCCCCACCTGCTTCCGCATATCACGGATTTTCATGGATTGCGGGTGGGGTGGGTCTCTAACCCCCGCAATCAGTGGGGGGTTACTGTACATCGTTCATCCAGTTCTGGCGTGAGAGGCTGAAAGCATTTTCTGTGTCTTGCCTCATTTTTGACCAGCGGGGTGGGGTTGGGGGTGGTGGAAACTGGCCAATTATAATTCCCATCACAATTGGCAAAGTGGGAAACAATAAGAGAAGAAAGAGGTCAGCACATCAGAGAAACGTTGCCCGTTCTGCCATTAAGGATCCCATAGTGTGACTTGGGACCTCACACCCAACAGAAAAGCACTATCCTTGTTGTACTTGTTGCCAATCATGACTGCACTCAGCAACATTCAACAGCATTAGGTGGGAGGAAAGAAGGGTGGGGGTGGGGTCTTACCCAGAAAGGATACCGTCCGCCAGTTCTCCTCCATGACATCCTGGTGCAGGGCCCTCTGGTCAAGATCCAGCAGTGCCCACTCCTCCTGGGTGAAGGACACGGCCACCTCCTCAAAGGCCACTGGGCCCTAAATGGAAAAGAAAGCAGGCTTTCCTTGTGGGTTTCATAGGGTATTTGTACACAACCCCTAAACTCCGCCGCAAATGGCTCCCAGCTCCGGAGCTTAAAATTGTTTCCCCACCAGCTCCGGAGTTTACAGATAATTAAGTGCGACCACGCCCACCTAAGCGCGTCCCAGCGCACTTTTCAGGTACCTGCTCTCCGGAGGTGAAAATTCCTGATGCGGATATAACATAGTGACTGCCGGGCTCTCCTTGCTTCTGTTTGTTCTTTTTTTGCTCCCCCCCGCCCCTTTAAGAGATCTGAATGCAGTGCTGGGATGGCAGAACGGAGGTGAGCGGCATTCTTTTCTTCCTTTTTTTCTCCCTCCCCTCATGCAGCCAGCAGCCAGGAGTGCAGAGGGGGTGGGAACGCAGGAACAGCGACAAACCCCTAAGATCTCTGGTCCGAATTTAAGTGGCCAGCAGATCTTAGGGGTCGTGTGGAAAGGCTCATAGAGAGAGTCCCACATGAGAGAAAAGTGGCTCAGTCTTAGTAGAGGACAGGTTTATCAATGTCATCTTTATTTACACAATTTGATCCCACCAGAAAAAAAGGCTTCTGAATCCCAGTTGCTGGCAAACAACAGGGGGAGGGAAAGCGACCCTGGTGACAAGTCTGCTTTGGGAGCTTCCCTGGAAAGTAATCTCTGTGTGAAACAGCAGCCAAGGCTTCACCAGCCTTTCCTCACATTGCACACAACTCTCCTTAGTCTTTTAGCTTTATCATGAGAAAACAGAGGGATACTGAACTACTCAGAATGTGGGAACAGAGAGAAGAAAGTAAATTCCTGCTGTCCTCGTGCTGTTTTGTTTAAAACCCTCAAACTCTTTCCAGATCTTGAGCTGATCTACAAAACTGAAGAGAAACAAAATGGTTCCCAACTGAAACAGACAGATAGTGTAAGTAGTGCTGCTCCTAGCAGGGAGAGGACCATATCATACCTGGCAGCCAGGTATGTACTGAAAATGTGGAGCATCACATTGAAAAGGAATGAAATATAATGGCAGTGGTGGTGTACCTTCGGCACTCCTAATGTTTTGGACCACAACTCCCACTGTCCTTTGTCATTGGCAGTACCAGCTTGGAATTCTGGGAGTTGTGGTCCAAAACATCTAGATTGCTGAAGGTTTGCAACCACTGAGTTTATATACATATGGTGTTTTTAAACAAACGTTACCATACCTGAACTGGTTCTGCTCCATAGCAAGCAAGAAATGAATGAATACTTCTTGCTGGTATCTTTCCAGCCCCTGCAGGAAAAGGGGAAAAAATGGACCGAAAGCCAGTCGCATAAACTCCTATTCAGAAAAGATCAAAATTCTTTTTAAAAATTTCTGAAAACTAAACCCTAAACCCAAGAGGATTCAAATCTCAGTAAAACCTACTAGCTCCCAAACTGTGAAGTGGTTTTCTGGGACAGTGGGTGCACATGAAATTCTAAGAGGGTTATAAGACTGTCAGAAATGTACTGAAAGACATTAAAAAAAACATTTATTTGAAAGCATTAAAAACAGCCTGAAGACTCTCCTGATGGCAAGCTATGTAGCGCATCCATCACACTTTCTCCAGACTTTTTGGGGAAAAGACAAATGCATGAAAGAAGTGGTTGCCTTATTTCTCTGATTCAGCTTCCTCCAAAATTAATGGAAAAATCTGATGGGGTATTTCTTGATCCCCATGGCAGTATGGGTTAAACTGCTGGAATGCAGCCAAAACTGGGTTCAATTCCAGGTAGCCGACTCAAGGTTAACTCAGCCTTCCATCCTTCTGAGGTCAGTACTGCATCAACAGGGAGGAAAGAGAGGTGGACTGGGTCTTACCCAGAGAGGATGCTGTTTGCCAGTTCTCCTTCATGACTTCCCAGTGCAGGGCCCTCTGGTTCGGATCCAGTAGTGCCCACTCCTCCCATGTGAAGAAGACAGCCACCTCCTCAAAGGCCACGGGACCCTAAAGGAAAAATAAAGCAGGGCTTCTTTCTAGGATTTCTATAGATCACCTCCTAAATCTAAAACCAACAAACAGAGGGAAGTGGCTGGATCTTTCTCTTGTAGGTTTTAACTCCCATGAACGGCCTACCAGGGCTACTGGTCACCATGGCGACGAGCTCCCTCCAGGGAGCGTGTGTGTGTGTGTTGTGTCGTTACAGTCATGACCGACTCTTCATGACTCCATGTCCATGGAGTTTTCCTTGGCAGGAGTACTGGAGCGGCTTGCCAGTTCCTACTCCAGGCGCCTACAGCGAGAGAGGCCTTCAAATCCCAGTTGCGGGGATGGGGAGAGGAAAAGGACCCTGATGACCAGCCTCCTTTGGGTGATTCCTGGAGGCATCCATGCCTTCTCTGTGGGCGTTTATACACGACCCCTAAACTCTGGGGCAAATGGCTACCAGCTCCAGAGCTTAAAAATGTTTCCCCACCAGCTCCGGAGTTTACAGGAAATTAAGTGCGACCACGCCCACTTTAGCGCGTCCCAGCGCACCTTTCAAGGACCTGCTATCTGGAGGTGAACATTCCTTGATGCGGTGTAACGATAGTGAGTGTGGGGCTCTCCTCGCTTCTGTTTGTTGTTGTTTTGGCTCCCGCTCCTTTAAGAGCTACTTAAGAGACTGGAATGTTGCAGCGGCAGGAGCAAGAGGCAAAACGGGGGTGAGCCACGTTCTTTTCTTCCTTTTTTTTCTCCCTCCCCTCACGCAGACAGGAGCAAGGAAGTGCGGAGGGGTGGGGACACAGGAAGAGCGACAAGCCCCTAAGATCTCTGGTCCGAATTTAAGTGGCCAGCGGATCTTAGGGGTCGTGTGAAAAGGCTCTGTGAGACACCGCAAAAATCCCATGGGGCTCAGAAGGGCATCATCTTCGAGTCCCACCTGGGGTGCCAAAATAGGTTGAGTTCAGGCTAATCCCAAACTGTCCTTGTATCAGAATAATCTAGGCGAAAACTTCTGAGACAAGCAGAGATCCAAATCACCATACATTTATTCAGCCGGATAAAGGAAGGGGGCGACCTTTCCCCCCTGAAGCAGAAGGAAATAAAATCGCCACTAAGAAAGGCAGGGTACACGTTTAAGTACAGAAAGCATGAGATGCCCCTCCCCAATCAACAACATTCTTTAGGAAAGCTGTAATTCTTTGTTAGAGACATCCTAACCCATTCTCCTTGCATCCCCCATTGATGTCCTTGAAGTTGAACATATAACACAGGCTCTTCTTTCTCTCTTGCCAAGGCGCAGACATTCCAGTAAAGTTGAAACAGTTTCAGATAGCTTACAAAGCACAATAAGGTACAGATACAAAGCATACAGAGGAATCAACATGAAATCCCTTTGGTTCACCTGAATCTGTTAGTTTTTATTAATTCCTGGTCTTACCAGCATCCGTGTCTTCTCTGTGAGACACAGGATGCTAAACTAGTTTGGGCTGATTGTGCTGAGCGGCTCTTGCATCCCTAGCTCAAAAAAAACAAACAAAAAAATCCTTCCTCATTTGGAACGGTCAAACAGGATAAATATTTTTATCCCTCATATGGAAAGGACCATGGGTATTTGTACACAACCCCTAAACTCCGCAGCAAATGGCTGCAAGCTCCGGAGCTTACAATTGTTTCCCCACCAGCTCCGGAGTTTGCAGGAAATTAAGTGCGTCCACGCCCACCTAAACACGTCCCAGCACACTTTTCTTGTACCTGCTCTAGGAGAGTGAAAATCCCCTGGTCCGGATTTAATCTGGTGAGTGCGGGGCTCTCCTCGCTTCTGTTTGGTTTTTTTGCCTCCCGGGCAGGAGGCAAAAAAAACAAACAGAAGAGAAGGAATCAGGACGACAACGGGGCTCCAGGCGGCTTCAGAGGTGAGCCTGCATTTTTCCTCTCTTTCTTCCTCCCTCCCCTCACGCAGACAGGAGCAAGGAAGTGCAGAGGGGTGGGGACGCAGGAAGAGCAACGAACCCCCCAAGATCCCTGGTCCGAATTTAAGTGGCCAGCGGATCTTAGGGGTCGTGTGAAAAGGCCATGTCAAACCAGCCTGCTGTATAAGTATTGAAGACATGGAGACTTTTGTTAAAAGGCAATGCCAGGTTCATTCAGAAGTAAAATGTCCAAGTTCAAAGGGATTCAGACACACAAGGTCTATCTGCCTTCTCTGTACCTGATCTGGTTCTTCTCCATCCCAAAGAAGAGATGAGGGTGTGCTTGTTGGTGGCATCCTTAGGGCCCCTGCAGGAGAGACTAAGGCGGAAGAAAAGCCAATCCCATAGGTTTTTTTCAGGCTAAGATCCTCATCCTAGAAAATTTAAAAAACCATTGAGCTTGAGAGAACTCACATTCCAGTAAAAGGCACCGGTCTCCAAAGTGAAAAGTTTGCCCTTCTGGAGAGGCACGTGTAAATGAAATTCCAAAACTGTCAGATGTTTCTCCCTTAAATTACTCCAACGGCTAGTAACGGTAAACATGGGGAGTTTCTCCCATGTATTGAAGAATACCGTGGTGCCTCAACTTATGAATTTAATCCATTCCAAATGCATGCTCTTAGGTCAAACTGCTCTTAAGTTGGGGTATCTATCTAAAAAATTGGGGGGGGGGGAAGGTGTAAGTCGAGCAGACCATATCTAAAATTTGTAAGGTGGCATTTAACCTGTCAACAGTTTTCCACTCTTAAGTGAAATTGCTCTTAAGTCGAGCTGTTCTTAATCGAGGTACCACTGTATTTTTTCACCGTTTCAAAGCCTGGAGAAACACGCTGCTGCACACACACCCAATTTCGTCCCCACCCTTTTTCCAGAAGTGGAAACAAAGAAATAAATGTTCATCTAGTTCTTTTGACTCTTTGCTCTTGGAAACGGAGGAGAAATCTGACAGGGGGGTGGTGACTTACTTCTCTCCCAGGTCCAAACTTGTTTCTCCCCATTTCCAAGGGCCCCACAAGTTAGGAGGACCGGGTGTCTTGTCTCAGGACATGGAAGTCTCCGTTTGCTCCACAGTCAAGGCCTTCTTTGGATGCTTGTGGGTGGGTGGGAGAGTCACCCCAGCTCATGGCTCTTGCCATTTATTAAGCTGAATTTTTCAAAGGGTGCAAAGCAAAAGCAAAGTGTTCTGCTTATATACCGCCCCATGCCACTTCAAGTACTCCCTGGGCGGTTTACAGTTTTTAATTACAGTAATGCAGGCTACACATTGTCCCACCCCCAGCAAGCTGGGAACTCATTTTACGGACCTCGGAAAGATGGAAGGCTGAGTCAACCATGAGCCTGCTACCTGGGATTGAACCCCAGGTCGTGAGCACAGTTTTACCTGCAGTACAGCCATTTAACCACTGTGCTACAGGGCTCCTCAGGGTGGAGGAGACTTTCTTATTTTCAATCTATGCTATTTCTTACACTCGTTTGTTTTTGCATTATGACGTACAAAAATCCTTTTGCTGGGTTTTGGGGTTTAGGGCTTCCCCAGGCTGTCCAAGTGAGACAGACTCACCATCCCTCCCAGTTGCAATGGGGGGGGGGGTTTGACGAGGAGACCGGGAAAGGGGAGGCTCCCCAGATCTCAGCAAAGGAAAAGCAGAGCCCAAGCAGGGGGGGCATTTCCTATGGGCCCCAGACACTGTTGGGGGCCTTCCCTGAGTCGCCAGGTGCTCAACATGGCTGATGAGGGCAGGATCTCTTTTGGAGATCAGTGGTACTACCTTGTATAAAGGAACTAATTTGTTCCAAATGAAATTATGTAAAGCAAATTTTCCTTTATAAAAAATTTCCCATGGGAAAGCATTGAAAGCGGAGTAATCCCTCGTCGCAACCATTTTTATGTGGTACGGATTCGGCCCATAGACGATTCTGCTAAGCAAATTTCCCTTATCTCCGGAATTTTTTTTATGTCGTACAGATTTTATGTGATACAAACCGTTTGTTATACGAGGGTCCACCGGAATTTATTTGTGGGGTCACCCGATTTTTGAGAGTGACTTGACAGCGTCACAATACTCATGCCCACACAAAATAAATTGTGAGTCCTCCAGTGCACTTGCTTTGCGGCCGTGCAGAACTTGGAAGAGACAGGGAGCTCTCCATCATGGAGGAGCTAGAGAGGAAAATTTGGCGCTCTGGGTGGTTTTTTGGGAAGGGAGGATTCCTTCACCAATAGGCTAAAGGAGCATCTCTGCTCATCCCAGGGTGGCACCCGTTTAAGAGGCGTGAGGGCATTTTGCTGCCTATTGCAATAACAAAAGGCTGACCAGGGATGGTCGGGGAAGAGGGGAGGGCGTCAGGCTTGCCCCTCCAGTCTCTTCCCACCAACAAGCCAGTCACCCCACTGATCCTGTTTCTAGTTATCCTCTCTCACACTAAAGGACCAGTAATCCCATCAACAGGAATGCACCACTGGCAAATTCAACTAGAATGCAATAATGTCTGTGAAGATTCTCAGTCATCCAGGTGAGTTCATCTGGAAGTTGAGTCATGGCTACTGGACTTCTTTTTTGAGAGATAGAAACGTTTCGCTGTTCATCCGATGAAGCTGTTTGGATGAACAGCGAAACGTTTCTATCTCTTAAAAAGTAGTCCAGTAGCCATAACTCAACTTCCAGAGAATGCAATAATGTATTTATGGTTTTAATTGACATTTTAATGCTTTGTTTAATGAATGAATGAATGAATGAATGAATGAATGAATGAATGAATGAATGAATAAAATGCATTTCTCATGGTACAAGTGTGTTGTTGGAGGGGGTGAGATCTGGAGCCACAGTCTTCCCCCTCCCTCTTTTTCTCCTCTCCAGAAGATTCCTTTTCTCCTTGGCGTTTCTGTTCCCTCCCCTTCCTCTCCTCCCCTTCTTCATAATCTCCTTAGATTTCCCCTTCCCAGCCAAATCCAAAACAAGTAATACTCACCCGGCTGCTATTTCCAAAACGTCTTGTTCAAAGGGGACAAGCTTTGCTCCTAAATGGGTGTGGTAGCATGAATGCACACACATTTCTTTTAAATAATATATGTTAAACTTGGTTTCCTTTTCCTGTCACGTGAGTGAAGCCAAGCCAGGCTGCTGGCAGGGCAAGAACAGACTCAGCCAGCCTGCTCTTTGAGGGCATGGATGAGGAGGAGTATTGGTCTCTGCCTGTGTCCGTCATTGTGTCAGACAGGAAAAGGGACTTTATTTAAAAGCCTATCCACAATTTTTTGTTTTCGTGACTCTCTCAACACCTTCTTCCCTGAGTAATCTCATTTACTGAGTAATGAGGTTACTAGAGTGCCAGGGGATTTTTCTTTGATTTAGAGCACCTCTCTATTCTTCGTACAGTATTGCTAATTTCCATATGCCTTCAGCATGCTCCACAAAACGCAAGAGATACCTGCCCCAAAGAGTTCAGAGCTAAAATACACCATGAGAGCTTTTGAATTGTGATCATAGAATCATAGAGTTGGAAGAGACCTCAAGGGCCATCTAGTCCAACCCCCTGCCAGTTCAGAACATTACTAGAAATAAATTCTGCAGCCTGAATTCTATTCTTTCTCTCCAAAGCACAGAAAGGGTCTCCATTAGAGATGGGCACGAAACTGGAAAAAAGCAAAACAGCTTTTAAACTGCTAAGTTGGGGAAAGCCAACAGGAGCTGGGCAGCATCAGGTTCAGGAAAGTGTTTACTTGACTAGTGAGGAAAATGCAAATATTACTGATCAGAGCCAGGAGCTAGTCACCAGCACTCCAACAGAAGCATCTAAGAGGCAGGCTAATGATGCAACTGGACTCAAAAGACTGCATCAGAAAAGCATCTATAAATGCTTGTATGGAAATACCAGAAGCCACCGGAACAAAATAGGGGAGCTGGTATACTTAGCAGTAGATAAAAATTTGATATTATTGGCATCACTGAAATCTTGTGGACAGATGATAACCAATGGGAAACAATTATCCCAGGCTACAAACTGTACAGGAAGGACAGGAAGGGGCAAACAGGAGTTGGTGTAGCTTTGTGTGTCAAAGAAGGAATAAAATTGCATGAACTGGAATATCCAGGTGATTTGGAGTCACCATTAGAAACTCTGTGGGTAAGCGTATCAGGCCACAAGGAGGGTCTAACAGTAGGCATATGCTATCGGCCTCCCATCCATGCCCCTGAGGGAGAGTGGCAGTTGGAGAATGTTTTAAAGGAGGCATCCAAGAAGGGAAGCCTGGTTTATAATGGGGGACTTCAATTACCCTCACATAGACTGGGTGAACTGTTGTTCAGCACATGATAAAGAGATAAAGTTTCTAGATATGTTAAATGATTGTTCCCTGGAACAAATGGTTGAAGACCCAACTAGTGGTACAAGAATCCTTGACCTGATCCCAAGTAATACACAGGATCTGGTGCAAAATGTTAATGTGACTGATCCATTAGGGAACAGTGACCACAACACAATTACTTTTAACTTAATCATAGACTGCAAATCACTGATAAAATCTAACACAGAGACTTTAAATTTTCAAAAAGGCAATTTCCCAAAGATGGGGAAACTAGTAAAAAAGAAGCTGAAAGGGAAAATTGAGAGAGTCCAAACACTCCAAGAGGCATGGAGGTTGTTCACAAAAACAATAACAGAGGCCCAATTGGAATGCATACCCAAAAGGAAAAAGTGCACTGCCAGGTCCAAGAGGACTCTGATGTGGCTTACAGAAGCTGTTTGGGAAGTAATCAAAAACAAAAGTTCATTTAGAAGATGGAAGGCTTGTCCAAATGAGGACAATAGGCAGAAACATAAATTCTGGAAGAACAAATGCAAGGCAAAAATCAGGAAAGCAAAACAAGACTTGGATATGTGTACAGTGGTACCTTGTATAAAGGAATTAATTCGTTCCAAATCAAATTATGTTAAGCAAAATTTTCCTTTATACAAATTCCCATAGGAATGCATTGAAAACGGAGTAATCCCATTTTTATGTTGTACGGATTCTCCCCATAGGCGATTATGTTAAGCAAATTTCTCCTATCTCCAGAATTTTTTATGTTGTAGAAATTTTATGTTATACAAGCTGTTTGTTATACAAGGGTCCACTGTATAGCTAAAACACGCAAAGAAATAACAAGGAGTTCTTTAGGTAAAAGAAACCAACTAGGAAGGCCATTGGATCATTAGATTATAATAGAAGGCAAGGAATTATTAAAGAGGAGACAGAAATTGCAGAGAATGAATTCTTTGCTTCAGTATTCACTGAAGAAGATAGAGACCATGTGCTCCAAACAGAGCCTATCTTCATAGGGAGGGAAACTGAACAATTAAGCCAGATAGAAATAACCAGGGAGGAGTTCCTTGCATGTCTCATTAAACTAAATGCTAACAAATCACCCAGACCAGACTGCATCCATCCACGAGTTCTCAGGGAACTTAAAGATGAAATTGCTGATGTCCCTAGCCAAAATATATCTTTCCCTCAAATCAGGCGTTCTTCCTGATGAATGGAAGTAGTGAATGTAACACCAATCTTCAAAAAAGGATCCAGAGGTGATGCAGGAAATTACCGACCTGTCAGTTTGAAATGTATCCCAGGTAAAGTGATGGAAACCATCCTAAAAGATAAAATTAATAGGCACATAGAAGAGAAGGCGCTGCTGAAGGAGAGCCAACATGGCATCTGCAAGGGCAAATCATGCCTCAATAATCTGTTGGAATTTTTTTAGAGTGTCAACAAGCATGTGGATAAGGGAGATCCAGTTGGCATTGTTTATCTGGACTTTCAGAAGGCTTTTGACAAGGTCCCACACAAAGGCTCTTGAATAAACTTGACAGTCATGGAATCAAGGGACAGGTCTTGTCCTGGATCAGCAAATGGCTAAGAGACATGAAACAGAGGATTGCACTAAATGGACACTTCTTCAAGTGGAGGGAGGTAAAGAATGGGGTCCCCTAATGTTCAGTATTGGGATCCCTGCTTTTCAACCTCTTCATATGTGATCTAGAAGTAGGAGAAAATAACAAGGTTGCCAAATTTGCCAGTGACACTAAATTATACAAGGTAATAAAAACAGATTGTGAGGAGCTCTAGAGGGATCTCTTCACACTGGGGGATTGGGCATACCAATGGCAAATGAGCTTCAACATTAGTAAGTGCACAGTTATGCACTTTGGGGCAAAAATAACCCACCCAATTACATTTATTACCTGGTGGGGTCTGAAATCTCTGCAACAAGCCAAGAAAGGGACCTTGGTGTCCTGGTGGACATATCAATGTCAGTGTGCCACAGCAGTGAAAAAACAAAGTCAATGCTAGGGATCATTAGGAAGAGTATAGAAAATAAGTCAGCAAGTGTCATTTTACCTCTTTATAAATCTATGGTGGGGCCCCATCTGGAGTATTGTGTACAGTTCTGGTAACCATACCTCCAAAAAGATATTATGGAAATGGAAAAAAGTGCAGAGGAGGGCAACCAGAATGATTAGGGGATTACCATCTGAGGCTGCAACGGCTGGGCTTCTTCACTTTTGAATGACGGCGCCTAAGAGGTGACCTGATTGGAGTTTATAAGATCATACACATTGTAGACAAAGCAAATACAGTGGTCCCCGCCCTTTCATGTTTCATATACTGCGGCCCTGCTATATCTAACTATATATATCCCGCTACATCCTCCTCATATTGCCTCATTTCACCCATTACATGGTGAAAACCAAACTTCACCAGCTATATGCATCTGCTTACTTCCTCCTTGAGCCTGGTTTTAATTTTTCCCCTCAGCCCAGTTCCAGGCAATCATCCACCAAGGCAACCAAAGTAGTCTCCATCCCATAACCAGGCCTGAAGCCTGGAGTGAAATGGATCTAGGTAATCTGTCACATCCAGGAATACCTGGAGCTGAAAAGCCAAGGTTTGCTCCAGTACCTTGCCTAAGAATGAGATATCAGAGATTGTGTGTTCTGCTTCTGCTTATATACTGTCCCATAGCACTTCAAGCGCTCTCTGGATGGCTTACAATTTAATTATGCAGGCTACACATTACATGATGTGGGGTATAAGGGAGGTGCCCCACCAATAATTATCTTATTGCTGGCTCCTTTAAGCATGCTGGGATGCTACCCTAACACAAAGAGGCATTCACAACCACTTGGGCCCACTCATCTAGTCCCTCTCCAGTGGCTTTTAAAATCTAGGAAGGACAAGATCCGAGGAGTCCCAAGCAGAGATAATAATGTCTTCCTGGTAACAAGGGCCTGCATCAGGAGTGGCTGATGGTTGGAACCAATCAAAAGATGCCAATGAGAAAATGTAAAGTGGAAGAGAGGACACGGTGGTGTTCACCCTCTCCATAGTTAGATGTGTCTGTACTGGAGTACCTAAAGGGTTAACACTGGTGACCAAATGGGTAGAGTTGCATCTCTTCCACTTTGCCTGGAGCTCCATTTGCTGCTCCCTCCTTCGAGCCTCTCATGCAAAGAAGTGGCGTACCAGCTTGCATTCTTCCTTCCATGCCGTCTGGCCCCCAGTATGGAGGTTTCTCTGCCTTCCTCTCCCTCCACTCCCGCTCGGCTGCTTCATTCCCACCATTGCGGCGCTGCAACACCAAGCTGCCACACGTGAGGCAAGGTCTATGCCCCCCCCCCCAAGTTGCAGTGTTGCCCACCCCAGCCCCAGGACCCAGTGATCCTCATCTAGCCTGGGGTGTCCCCTTGTAAACAGCCTAGGCTGAGCAAGAATCAATGGTACCTCATAAAACGGACCAAAAAGGAAGTCCAGTAATTTTGGAGCCTGGCCGGATATTACCGGCAGTTCGTGCCAGACTTTGCTGCAGTAGCTGCACCCCTAACAGACTTAACCAAGAAAAGAGCACCTATGCGAGTAAGATGGGGCCCAGAACAAGAGGAGGCTTTCAGCCAGCTGAAGAAGCTTTTGGGAGAGCTACCATATATACTCCAGACTTTTCAGTACCATGCATAGGAGCTGTGCTGTCACAGAATAAGGAAGAGAATTCCCGGTTATGTTTTTAAGTAGGAAACTCTCTGAAAGAGAAAGGAAATATGCTGTGATATAGAAGGAAGCATTAACCATAAAGTGGGCCACCCATGCTTTGAGATATTATTTCCTGGGAGCCCATTTCCATCTGGTGACCGACCATGCCCCGATGAAGTGGCTACAACAAATGAAGGACTCCAACTCTAGATTAACGAGGTGATATCTCACCTTACAACCCTACACCTTCACTGTTTCCTATTGGAAAGGGAAATAAAACACTAACACAAACTATTTTTCCCAACAGGGTCCATGGGCTCAAGAAGGGGAGAAGCCAATAGCTCTCTCAGCCGGTGTGTGTGCGTGTTGAGCCGCTACACTCAAAAAGAAGACCAAGGGAGGAGTGCCGTCTGCCCCCCCCCCGAGCAATGAAGAACAATGGTGGGAAAGTCAGAAAGGGAAGAGAGGGTAAAGATCCAATTTTTTACATCTCAATCATATCCGCCCTCAGGTGCCTATTTTCAAGATTAAAGAGCCCCAAATGTTTTAGGCTTTCCTCATAAGGGAAGTCCCCCAGCCCAGTAATCAATTATTTTGCTCTCTTCTACACCTTTTCCAGTTTCACTTTGTCGTTTTTGAGATGCGGTGAACAAAACTGTATGCAATACTCCAGGTGCAGCCTTGCTATCGTTCTGTACAATAGCATTAAAAATGTTGGTTGTGTTATTTTCAATCCCCTTTTGATGATTCCCTAGCATGGAATTGGCCTTCTTCACTGCTGCCACACACTAGACACTTTCATTGACCCGTCCAGCAGAACACCAAGATTTCTTTCCTTATCAACCCATGAGCTGATAAACTTTTGATCTTTTGCCCCAATATGCATTATATTACATTTTCCTACATTGAAATGCATTCGCCATTTTGCAGCCCAGTCTCCCAGTTTGGAGAGATCCTTCTAGAGCTTTCACAATCTTCTCTGGTCTTCACCCCCTGGATAGGTTTTGTGTCATTTGCAAACTTGGCCACCTCACCGCTTATCCCTGTTTCCAGGTCATTTATGAACAGATTGAAAAGCACTGGGCCCAGAACAGATACCTGGTGCACACCACGTTTCACCTCTCTCCATTGTGAAAATGATTTATGGAACATATTTAGTGTTTTTCTGAAGCTCCAAACTATGGATCTCAAAATCTTAGCTGCTTAAATCCTAACTATGAGTTAGCCACCTGTTGTTGCAACAAAACAGACTAATTTGATTTTAAGCTGCATCCACAGAAGGATGAGGCCCATATCACAGGAGAAGAGCCTTCTGTTCTGCTTTGATTAGAATATACCTACAATGCTCTGTCCAATTCTTAATTATCGCCATTGAAGAAAGACCCTGAGGAGGTGGAAAAGGTCCAGAGTAGGGTGTCAGGAACTAATTCAGAAAGTAGGTCCTGGGAAAACAGTATACGGAGCTGTCTTTATCATGGAGAAAAGTTTGAGAAGAGATGTGGCAGCTCCACGGAAATATTTGGGAGAAATCATAGTTGATGGACCAAATATTTCTCCAGCACCTCCAAAGGTAGAAGTCCCACCAAGGGATTCAAATGATAAATTTCACTACTGCACATAAGTATAGTTGGCCTTTGGCTCCTTCATAACATTCACTTCCTTACCTCTTATACTTTTGCACCCGGGTGGAATCTATTCCCTTCTTCTGTGATCTTCTGGTTTTGCAGTTTATCTCCTATACAGAAATGTATTGTGGTTCTAAATAATTTTACCCCACCTTTCTCCTTGGAAAAGGACCCGAGACAGCTTGCAATAATGAGAGACAATATATAGCCCAGAACATTTAATACATAGGTTAGGAATAGGGAATTAGAAACGGCATCTTACAACATTCAAAGGCAACATTAAAGCTACAAAAAGCACATAAGAAAAGCAAAAATATTTGCATTCTGATGGATGAACACTAACATGGAAAATATTGGTGTTCATGCATTGTAATCCATCTAAAAGTCACATACTAGATTGTCTATCATTCAGGGAATGTTTACCTGAAGAACAAGGTCTTTGCCTGCTTCCAGAAAGGATTAGGGTTATTTGTACTGCATTTGCATGGCTTCTGTGTGGACTTGCATATGACTCCGAAGCTGATAATTCCGAGCAAAACTTTCCTCACACTCCTGGCATTTGTATGGTTTTTCACCTGTGTGCACTCTCTTATGTCTCACAAGATGTGAACTGTAAGCAAAACATTTCCCACACTCCTGGCATTTGTATGGGTTCTCGCCTGTGTGGACTCTCTGATGTCTCACAAGTGTTGACTTACGAGGAAAGCATTTCCCACACTCCTGGCATTTGTATGTGTGGACTTTCTTATGCTTCAAAAAACTTGAATTATAAGCAAAACATTTCCCACATTCCTGGCATTTGTATGGCTTCTCACCTGTGTGCACTCTCGTATGTACCACAAGACGTGAACTGTAAGCAAAACATTTCCCACACTCCTGGCATTTGTATGGTTTCTCTCCTGTAT
>JAHTLZ010000284.1:396182-415310 GCA_023846285.1 Phrynocephalus versicolor
AATTCTTCAGCACAAAGGATTGTCATACAAGGAAAAAGAACATGTTTGCACACAAAAAGTGTGTCATGTAAGGAATGTGTGAGTGAATTCTATTCCCAGAGCGTAGAAGATTGAGGTAACTCATTACACTTGATCTTAACCAAAAGGCTGAGAAGCGGCAACTGTTTGTTTGTTTTCAATTGGTCGAAGGACTGTAATATAATATCTATCTATCTGAGGTAACTCAATGAAAAAACATATTTTTATTGTGTAAAGGAAAGTGTCCAACTGTTAATGACATGAAACTCCTCAATTCTAGATCATATTTTTTTTTATTTCACAGTATTCAATGGAGGCTGGAGACTACCTGTCACATGAGGTAAAATTAAAAGGTAAAGTTCCCCCTGACAATTATTTCCATATCTGTTTATAAGCCCAAAACCAGGGTTTTTGGACATTTCTGTAGTCATGGGCTCCGGCAAAGCTAAACGCCCAAGTGCATGGAACACCATTAACTAACCTATTTCATACCTATTTATCTACTCACATTTTAACGTGCAAAGGCTGACAGGGACAAGCAGCAGGAGCTCATTCCATCACGCGGGTTTGAATTGACAACCTTTGATCAATAAGTCAGCAGTTTAGCTGGCAGTCCTGAGCTGCTGCCCCTCTTGTGATGGGCCAACCTCCTGTTTAGTGGCTACTTGCTTTTTCCAATCTAGAGCTCCATACACTCCTCACAGCATCGGACAGAATATATATTGCACCTTTTCTGTTTTGGTGTTGGGTCTTTTGAGTGGATGATTCTCTTCCATAGTGTGTTTGTGGGTTTGAAGTGAACAGGGATGCGGGTGTTTGCCAAAAATCCTTTTAAACTTTTCAGGCACTCCAGCCATGCATGGAATAACCAGGTTATTTTGTCAGCTCTGGGTCTCAGACTGATCTGCTATGGTTAGCCACATACTTAACCGGTCCAATGCAGTGAGGAGTGCACAGAGCTCTGCATTGGAGAAACCAAACACCCACTAAACAGGAAGATGGCCCAGCACAGGAGGGGTAAAAGCTCAAAAGCAGAATCACCAGAGTACTTTCATTAGAGCGACAAATGATACTCATTCAAAAACAACGATGTACAGATATTAGACAGAGAAGATAAGCTGTTCAAGAGAGGGGTCAGGATAGCCCTTCATTTGTGCATTGAGAATCCCTCTCTCAACAGAGGTAGGAGACTCAGGCACAATCTGTCTACTACATATTATGCTGTTGGGAAGGGTTGCATAAGTTCACACACCCCAGGCATCTAACATCTAACAAGCCTACTCAGGCCACGGTTTACCCAAGGAATCTATTCAGACCAGGGTGACGTGAAATCAAGCTGAACTATAATTCTAGCATACAGGCTCACCTAAAAAAATGGCGTCTCCTTCGTTGTCATGATTGATCCCTCGTGGCAGAAGAATCTGTTTGGTGTCAATATGAGCTTCCACTTGGATAGAGGTATCAGCATGAACTTCTACAGAGAGATTTCTCATCTGAGAATCCGCGGTCTGCCAGAAGAAGGAAGGAAAACAACAACAAAGATCTCAGTGGATGAGGTAGGGATTAGGGAGATATGGAACATCACTCTCCATTTTTTCCCAAGAAAAGGTAATAGGTTGAATTTGTAGGCACAGTGGTGGCACACCTTCGGCACTCCAGATGTTTTGGACCACAACTCCCAGAATTCCAAGCCTATATTGCCAGTGACAAAGGACAGTGGGTGTTGTAGTTCAAAACATCTGGAGTGCTGAAGGTTCGCCACCAGTGTCCTATCATGTTCCTGATCCTTTCAGTAGGTATAGAGATACTCATGGGGTGCACAGTCTCCATAAGAATTTAACATAACATAAGAAGAGCCATGCTGGATAAGGCCAAAGGCCCATCTAGTCCAGCTTCCTGTATCTCACAGTGGTCTCATCAGATGTGTTTGGGAACGCATGAGACTAGATACAGTATCTGTCTCCTGATACCACTCCCCTGCATCTGGCCCTTGAAGTACCCTGGTTTTAAGACTGAAGATTATACAACTCCATCATGGTTTGTAACCTGTGATGGACTTTTCCTCCAGGAATCTGTCCAATCCCCTTTTGAAGGCATCCAGGCCAGATGCCATTACCACATCCTGTGGCAGGGAGTTCCATAGACTAACAACGCGCTGGGTGAAAAAAATATTTTCTTTTGTCTGTTCTTACTCTCCCAGCCCTCAATTTGAGTGTATGTCCCCTAGTTCTGGTATTTTGTGAGAGGGAGAAGAGCTTCCCTCTGTCCACTTTACTCATACCCTGCATTATTTTGTATGTCTCAATCATATCCCCCCTCAAGCGCCTTTTTTCCAGACTAAAGAGCCCCACATGTTTTAGCTTTTCCTCATAATGGAAGTGCCCCAGCCCAGTAATCATTTTGGTCGCTCTCTTCTGTACCTTTTCCAGTTCCACTATGTCTTTCTTGAGGTGTGGTGACCAGAATTGTACACAATACTCCAGGTGCAGCCTTACTATTGTTTTGTATAATGACATTATAATGTTGGCTGTTTTATTTTCAACCCCCCTTTTGATAATCCCTAGCATGGAATTGGCCTTCTTCACTGCTGCCACACATTGGGGAGACACCTTCATGGAGCTGTCCACCAACACACCAAGATCTCTTTCCTGATCCGTCACGGATAACTCAGAGCCCATGAGTTGATAGATAAAGTTTGGATTTTTTGCCCCAATATGCATTATTTTACATTTGGCTACATTAAAACTCATTTGCCATTTTGTAGCCCATTCCCCCAGTTTGGAGAGATCCTTCTGGAGCTCTTCAAAGTCTTCTCTGGTTTTTACCACACGGAAAAGTTTTGTGTCATCTGCAAACATGGCCACCTCACTGCTTATCCCTGTCTCCAGGTCATTTATGAATAGATTGAAAAGCACCGGTCCCAGGACAGATCCCTGGGGCACACCGCTTTTCGCCTCTCTCCATTGTGAAAATTTCCCATTGACACCTACTCAACCAGTTCTCATTCCAAGAGGACCTGCCCTCTTATCCCCTGACTGTGCAATTTTCTCAGCAGCCTTTGGTGAGGGACTGTGTCAAAAGCCTTTTGAAAATCCAGATAGACTATATCCACCGGTTCACCCAAATCTACATGCCTGTTGACCTTTTCAAAAAATTCTAAAAGATTTGTCAGACAAGACTTACCCTTGCAGAAGCCATGCTGATTTTCTCTCAGCAAGGTTTGTTCTTTTATGTGTTTTAAGATTTTCTCTTCAATGAGGCTTTCCACCATCTTCCCTGGGACAGATGTAAGGCTAACTGGCCTGTAGTTTCCCGGGTCCTCCCTCCTTCCTTTTTTAAAAATTGGTGTGACATCTGCTATCCTCTAGTCCCCCGGCACTGTGGCCGTTTTAAGAGACAAGTTGCATATTACTGCTAAGAGATCTGCAATTTCATTTCTCAGTTCCCTAATAACCCTTGGGTGGATGCCATCTGGGCCCGGTGACTTGTTAATCTTCAATTTATCAATTAGTCCTAAAACATCCTCTCTTTTAACCTGAATTTGATTTAATTCTTTAGTCAAGAGGGGCGGCTGAAGCAGCGGAATCCGCTCAAGGTCCTCTGTCGTGAAGACAGACGCAAAGAACTGAGCCTCGTGGCGCAGTGGTTAAATGCCTGTACTGCAGGTAAAACTGTGCTCACGACCTGGGTTCAATCCCCGGTAGCAGGCTCAAGGTTCACTCAGCCTTCCATCCTTCCGAGGTCGGTAAAATGAGTACCCAGCTTGCTGGGGGGGCAATGTGTAGCCTGCACACTGTAATAAAAATTGTAAACCGCCCAGAGACCACTTGTAGTGGTATGGGGCGGTATATAAGCAGAACACTTTGCTTTTGCAGAACACTTTAATTTCTCTGCAATGTCCAAGTCCTCCTAACCTCCCCTTTTCCTTCCTCACCATCCAGAGGGCCAACTGGTTCTCTGGCAGGTTTTCTACTTCTAATATATTTAAAGAAGCTTTTAATGTTACCCTTTATATTGCTAGCCATGCGTTCCTCAAAATCTTTCTTTGCCTCTCTTATCATCTTCTTACATTTCTTTTGCCAGAGTTTGTGTTCCTTTTTATTTTCCTCATTTGGGGAGGATTTCCATTTACAGAAAGACCTCTCCTTGCACTTTAGAGCCTCTCTAACTCCACTCGTTCACCATGCCATTGCCCTCTTGGACTTAAATGAGCTCTTCTTTCTTTGTGGTATGCACTTGTGCTGGGCCTCCATGCACTCTGAAGAGATTGGATTCTTCCAACCTTCCCCTTCAATTTCTTTCTAACTAGTTTCCTCATCTGAGGGAAATTTGCCCTTCGAAAATCAAGGGTTTTTATGTCTGATTTGCTTGATACTCTTCCTCCAACATGCATGGCAAAGGAAATTGCAGCATGGTCACTGTTCCCCAGAGACTCAGAGACATTCACATCCCTGACCAGGTCCTGAGTATCACACAGTATTGCCCGGAGCTTGCATCACACAGTATTAGATCCAGAGTTGCCTGTTCTCAGGTGGGCTCCATGACAAGTTGCTCTAAGGGCCTTTTTACACGACCCCTAAAATCCGCAAAAATTCGGACCAGAGATCTTGGGGGTTTGTCGCTCTCCCTGCGTTCCCACCCCGTCCGCACTTCCTTGTTCTGTCTGCGTGAGGGGAGGGAGAAAAAAAGGGAGAAAAGAATGCACTGTTACCTCCGGAGTGCTGGTGGAAGTTGCTCCGACCCCCCCTCACTTCCTGGTTCCTCTTAAAGGGGCGGGAGGCAAAAACAACAACAACAAAAAGAAGCGAGGAGAGCCCGGCACTCTCCGCATCAAAATTTTTCAGCATCAAAGAGCAGGTACTTCAAAGGTGCGCTGGGTCGCGCTTAGGTGGGCGGGGTCGCACTTAATTTTTTGTTAGCTCCGGAGCTGGCAGGGAAACATTTTTAAGCTCCGGAGCTGGGAGCCATTTGCAGCGGAGCTTAGGGGTCGTGTATCAACGCCCTAAGGCACAGTCATTCAGCAAGTCAAGAAACCCAGTTTCTCTTTCTTGCCCGGAGCTCGCATTGGCCCAGTCAATGTGGGAATAACTGAAGTTCCCCACGATTACTATCCTATCCTTCTGAGACACCTCCATGATTTGTCTTCTCATTTCAAGGTCCCCCTCAAGTTTTTGATCTGGTGGACAATAGAATACCCCAACTATCACATCACTCCTTGGACCTTGTAGTTTAACCCACAGTGATTCTATGGTGGAGTCAGACCCTCTGTCAATCTCCATTCTGCTGCATTTTACCCCTTCTTTGACATAGATGGCCACTCCCCCTCCAACCCGCCCCGCTCTATCCCTTCTATAGAGTTTATAGCCTGGGATTGCTGTATCCCACTGGTTCTCTACATTCCACCAGGTTTCTGTTATGGCTATTATATCTATGTTATCCCTAGCTGCCAAAAGTTCAAGTTCTCCCATCTATGCTCGGAGGCTTCGATCATTGGCGTAGAAGCACCTGTACAGTGGGTCCCGCAACAACAGCTACTGCCTTGTTCTTTTCCCCCCACAGCAATTATTTTCAGTAGACAAACTATCACATTCCATTATTCTCCCAGTACTAATACCTGCCATGTCATATCTATGTGATTCTCTACCCTCTCCAACCTCATTCCCCAAGGGTGAGGTGGTCCAAACCAGATGCCACTCAGCTCCTGTCGGCTTTCTCCCAGTTATCAGTTTAAAAGCTGCTCTGCAGCCTTTTTGAGGTTGAGTGCCAGCAATCTGGTCCCATCATGATTCAAGTGCAACCCGTCCCTCTTGAACAGGTTTGGCTTGTCCCAAAAGGTTCTCCAGTTCCTGACAAATCTAAAGCCCTCCTCTCGACACCATCGCCTCATCCATGCATTGAGGTTTCTGAGTTCTGCCTGCCTGGCGGGTTCTGCACGAGGAACAGGTAGCACTTCTGAAAATGCTACCTTGGAAGTCCGGGACTTCAATCTTCTTCCTAACAACCTGAACTTGGCTTCCAAGACTGACCGCTTGGCCTTCCCGACATCATTGGTACCAATGTGTACCATGACTACTGGCTCCTTCCCGGTTCTCTCTAACAAGCTATCTAGATTTCTCGTGATGTCTGCAACCTTTGCACCTGGCAGGCAAGTGACCATACGGTTATCATGCTCATCACAAATCCATCCCTCCGTATTTCTAATTATAGAATCCCCTAGCAGAAGGAGCTTCTCTCCTGCAGCCTGTTCATCTACATGTACCTGATCCTGTATCTCATCAATTGTGGTGAGGCAGAGATCCTCAGGTGGAACCAGTTGTTCCTCAGTGTGTGCCTCATGAAGTGTGATGAGGGAAAGAGCCTCAAATTGATTGTGCAATATGAGACTCTCTGGGCCATCCCTTGGCCTTCTACTCATTTGAGTCACATTCCTCCACACATCTACCTCCTGGGTTGGGGAAGTGATTTCATCCTCAGAGGTGTGCCCTGCCTCTTCTTGGACCTGGATAGTCTGTTCCGCTCTAAGAACCGCTCAAGGTTCTTACTATGTTGCTGGTTCGATATGCAGGCCTCTAGCTGCTGGACCTTCTCTTCTAATAGTGCAACCCGCTTGCACTTGCAGCAAGTGTAGTTCTCTGTGCGTTTTGTCAAGATGACAAACATGGCACAAGTGTTACAGGTAACTACAGCTGCTCCCTCAGACTCCATTTTAATGAGCGCAGTATTCTGGGCCTTGAAGATTTTACAGTGTTACTAGCTACTAATCTAGAAATAATAATCTAGTACCAATGTCCCTCCTTTTATGTCAAAAGTAAAATCAGTCAAACAGCCCTAGCTGAACTGCTCCAACCCAGAAACTTATCAGTGCTGTCTTCTTTCTCTTTTTTCTCTCTCAGCAGTAGCTCTGCTTGGTTTCACACACCAGGCTCAAATGCTGAGGCTCAAATGCTTCTTCAGGGGGAAAACACTTAGTGTAACTCCACCCCCAAGCTCAGTGGAAGGCTTAGTCTGGCACCATCCCTGCACCCTAGCAACTTCCTTTGTTTGGCTGACTAATGGCTCTTTGTATTTAAATGAGCTATTAAAGTTAGCAGAGGCAGAGGTAAAACAGCCCTAGTTGAACTGCTCCAACCCAGAAACTTACCAGTGCTGAAGTCTTTCTCTTTTGCTCTCTCAGCAGTAGGTCTGCTTGGTCTCACACACCTGGCTCAAATGCCAAGGCTAACCTTCTTCTTCAGGGGAATATACTTAGTGTAACTCCACCCACAAGCTCATAGGAAGGCTTAGTCTGGCACCACCCCCTGCTTCCTAGCTACTTCCTTTGTTTGGCTGACTAATGGCTCTTTGTATTTAAATGAGCAGTTAGAAGTTAGCAGAGGCAGAGGTCAAACAGCCCTTCTGTAGCTGAACTGCTCCAACCCATTGGAGCCATTGAAAGGGATCACCTTCTACCACTGCACCTACAACGCAGCAGTGAATTGGGTGCTGTTCCAATGGTAGAAGTAAACCTAACATTTACTTACTTAGAAAACTAGGCACATGGGGAGGACCCGCCTTGTTTTAAAGTGCAAGTCCATCTCCTCAATTTGGAGGGCTGCCATTCCAAAATAAAATCCACAGACATACATCTTCCTTTTATGGACCATAAGGAATAAATTCCTGCAAAACAGCCACAAATCTAAGAGGAGGGACAGCAGGGGGTCACTGGCTGCCCACTCCAGACTCTGAGTCCCCAACTGGAATCCCTCTCACCTCTTGTTCTTCCCGTTCTTGGTCTTCTGCCTGACTCAGAATCAGGAGACCTTCTGCCAGGGCCACCGCCTGGGAAGTGGTCTCGGCCCCACATTCCCTCACCCAGCTGGACATCTCCAGGGGGAGGATGGTCAGGAACTGCTCCAGGATCACCAGGTCCAGCATCTCCGCCTTGGTGTGTTGCTCTGGCTTCAGCCACTGGCGGCAAAGGTAGTGGAGTCAACTGCAAACCTGACGAGGACCATCAGCCTCCTGGTAGGAGAACGTCCTGAAGCGCTGGCCTTGTGTATTTAAGCTGACCATCTCCTCATCGGTGAATTTCTGCACTGTTGCCTCCCAGCATGCCTCAAGATTTTCTAACTGGACAACACCGGCATCTCTTCCTGCATTGGGGTCAGATGTATGTTGGTCTGTCATTTTACTCTCGTCCAAACAATGCCTCCAATGAAGTCTCACAAGGAATCTTCTGCTGTGCCACAACTGCCTTAATATTATATATGGCTGAAGCTCTGCAAAGCCAAGACACTCCCATGTTAGCATGGTCAAGAGAAAAAATCTGATTTCTATTTATTTATTTATTTATTTATTTATTTATTTATTTATTTATTTATTTATTTAGAATCATAGAATCATAGAGTTGGAAGACACCTCAAGGGCCATCCAGTCCAACCCCCTGCCATGCAGGAACCCCCATCACAATATTTCTGACAGATGGCCATCCAGCCTCTGTTTAAAAACCTCCAAAGGAGACTCCACCACCCTCCTTTGTGGCAGCATATTCCACTGCCGAACAGCTCTATCTGTCATGAAGTTCTTCCTAATGTTCAAATGGAATCTCTTTTCCTGTAGTTTGAAACCATTGCCCCGAGTCCTAGTCTCATTTACAAACAATCCCACTTCTGATGTTTGAGACATCTAGAACTGCAACTTTATAGTTTCTTTTCAGTCCCCTCACCACCACCACTACCCAAATTTTAGGACATGCTAATGCAGATCAAACAAACTTGTTTTAAGTCCCTACGCTTCAGTGTAACCTATGGCAGCTTTCAATATTGTGGAAATTCATCATTTCATTATGTATCAATAAATGATACCATGAAAATGACTACAATGGAAAGATGGCAAAAGCGACAATCGCAGGAAACCACACTAAAAGAGAGAGAAAGTCTTGAAGCACCAAAACCCTTTTCTTCTTCTTTATTTTCCTCCCCCAACCCCTGCCTGATATAATCACGCTGCCGACCGATTCAGGTTGAGAAGCGACTTGCAAGGGACACAACGCTGTTTTTCACAGCCGGCGCTGCTTCCCCACAGAGGTTTTACAAGTTATATCTTTTGGACTATAATTCCTCGCATGCTATGGAATTCTGGGAGCTGCAATCTAACTTTTTCAATTTTCCTCACTGGCTCCAGGTACATCTGGTTTTCTCCTGACACCAGAGAAACCACGTAAAGCATGTATGTGCTGATTTCCAAAGCCAGGTTAAACTATTCCACAGAAAGAAGCTGGGTCTAAAATATTTCTCCCTGGGCTGGATTATCCCAGATAACTTCATCCCTTCTAGACTGCAGGTTTACTGGTGTGTTTCTCCTGCTTTGTGGACAGTCCTGTCTTTTGCCCATTTCTTTCTTTTTAAAAAAAAAAAAACCTGGGGACAAAACTTAGCAGGATGGAAACACAGAAAGGGACACCTCGGAAGTTCCCCGGCCATTTGAGCCCCATAGGCAGACTGCATTCCCAAAGTAAACTCATCAACCCTGAGGGACTATACAAAGAGTGCACCCGTGTAGAGGGGGGTGGAGGAAGGAGTTGCTTTGGTTGCTTCCAGATTAGACTGCTTCTGCCCTTTCCCCCTTTTGCAGACTCTAACAAGGAGGCCTAGGCAGCAGCAGCAGAAGCCAACTGTGGTCCCACTGAGCCTTCTTTATTTCTATAGCGCCCGTCTTCCCAAAGGACTCTGGGCGGTTGACAGCATAACAGATAAAACAAAACAAACAGAACAACAAAAATGCATAAAACCAAAGAACAAATATAGTAACAGATATTTGGCAATGGAGGAAGAAATGGAGACAATGACAGAGTTTATTTTCTTGGGCTCCTTGATCACTGCAGATGGCAACTGCAGCAACGAAATAAAAAGACGCCTGCTTCTTGGGAGGAAAGCAATGGCAAACCTAGATAGCATCCTAAAGAGCAGAGACATCACTTTGCCAACTAAGGTCCGGATAGTCAAAGCTATGGTTTTTCCAGTAGTGATGTAAGGAAGTGAAAGCTGGACTATAAAGAGGGCTGATCGCTGCAGAATTGATGCTTTTGAGCTGTGGTGCTGGAGGAGAGTCTTGAGAGTCCCCTGGACTGCAAGGAGATCAAACCTATCCATCCTGAAAGAAATCAACCCGGAATGTTCACTGGAAGGACAGATTTTGATGCTGAGGCTCCACTACTTTGGCCACCTCATGAGGAGAGAGGACTCTTTGGACAAGTCCCTGATGTTGGGAAAGATTGAAGGCAAAAGGAAAATAGGACGGCAGAGAATGAGATGGTTGGACGGTGTCATTGATGCAACCAATGTGGATTTGACAAAACTCTGGGAGGTAGTGGAGGATAGGAAGGCCTCGCGAGCTCTGGTCCATGGGGTCATGACGAGTCGGACACGACTGAACGACTGAACAACAACAACAACTTGGCAATATGGCGTAAAAATAAAACCCTAAAGGTCGCCAAATGCCTCTTTAAAAACCAAGGTTTTAAATGCTTTTTTAAAGGCAGGCAGGGACTGTGCTAGGCACATCTCACTTGGCAGATGGTTCCAAATTGAGGGGCCAGCCACAGAAAAGGCTCGGTGCCGAGTACTCAATTTCCTCGCCTCCCTGGGCGTGACCGCCCAAAGTGAGAAGGCCTGCAATGTTCTGGTGGGTCAGGCCCCAGTTGATCTTTGGAAGATTCGCTCCGCCAGGTATTTAGGTCCCAAGCCGTGGAGGGGTTTATAAATCAAAACCAGTACCTTGAATCTTATTCAGGCAACAGACAACCAATGTAGACGGGCCAGAACGAGGGTGATGCGGTCAAATCTACCAGCACCAACCACCAGTCTAGCCACTGCATTTTGGACCCACTGAAGTCTCCAAATGAGAGTCAAGGGCAACACCACATAAAGAGTGTTGCAATAATCTATCTTAAAAATCACAAGCACCTGCACAACTGTTCCCAGAGATGTGTCATCCAAGTTCAGATGAATCTGGGCAATGTGCCTGCAATGAAAAAAGGCAGTCCTGGAAATGGCCATCACCTGGGCTTCCAGAGATAATGCCTGATCCAGGACCACGCCCAGGTTCCTGATCCTATCTGCCAGCTGGAGGGTATGACCCATTTGTCCTCCTCCTCCACCAGCCACAGCTACGCTGTGGCCTCTAAGCTAAGGCGTCTCCTGTGTTTCCACCACCAATGTGTGAACTGCAGATCAGCAATCTCGCCCTTGTAGTTAATCAACTGTAGCACAGACGAACTCTGCTCAGAACCCAGGGCTCAATACCAGTTTAGTGGCTCAAGGTGCAGATAGCCTTCCATCCTCCTGCGGTTCCTAAAATGAATACCTAGCATGCTGGGGGTGGGGATGGGGTGGGGTGAGACACAATGTGAGACCTCTTTAATTAACATTAAAAACTGCCAAGAAATTGCTTTAAGCTGGGGGACAGGTTAATGTGTAGTCTCTTTAATTAACGCAAGAAAGGGCTTTAAGCTGAAGAGGCTGGTATGTAAGTTTTGCCCTGACTCTCGGGGGGGGGGGAGCCTCCTCTTGCCAGGAGGGGGATCGGGGCTGGTCCCATGAAGGGATATTCATTGGGAAGGTCCCTGTTAATGGGGTGACGGTTTAGGAAGGGAAGCCTTGAGGATTTAGGGATGATGGGAGGCTTATGTTCTGATGTTCTTGGAGATTTCGACAGCTTGCAGGGTTTTTTGGGGGGGTGTCCCTCCCCTCCCTCCAGCCTCCCCCCCCCCAGTTCCCCCCCCTCCCTCCCAGTTAGCCCTGCTGGGACAGACTCACCATCCCTCCCAGTTGCAATGATGGGGGGAGAGGAAGGAAGGAAGGGAGGAGGGGGAGGAGGAAGAGGAGGCTCTTTCCCGGATTCCCACCAAGGGAGAAGCAGAGCCCGGGCGGCCCTTTTTCAGCAGCCGAAGCCACGCTTTTCCTCCGGACGAAGAAAAAGGACGGACAGGAAGGGACCTCTTTAAAGAAACAGCATTTCCGATGGGGACCTAGTATGTCCGGCTTCCCATCTTTTTTACCTTCTAGGAATCGTCGCTCGTTGCTCTTAACCTCTTATGTGCGTTCCCCCCAAAAGGTAACCCAGGGAACATATTTGGGACCCCCTAGGGTTTTGGTCCTTCCAGGGAAAGGATCCAGGTCTCCCTTGGCCAGAAAGTGCTCGGCTCTTTCCTCTCTTCCTTTTCTTTTTTTCCAGATCCTTTCAGCACCAGGGATTCTAACATAAGAACATAAGAACGTAAGAAGAACCCTGCTGAATCAGGCTGTTGTGACGTGGGATTTAGTGATTTCAGCAGTGATTTCAGCTCTTAGACATAGCAGGCTGGAGACAGCTTCTAGTGTAGCAGCTCTTTATTCAGGGAGAGAACAAGACTGGGGACTGGGGATAGGGAGCTACATTTATAGGAGCTAGGACTGGCTAGGAAAAGATACATTTTGGAGGGAACAATTACAACCAATCACAAAGCTGCCTTTTGGCAGAGACCAATAGGATTGAGGATCCAAATGCAGCAACTTGAATAAACCAATAGGCCTGTTCCCTTTGGAACAGGAAGGCAGTTACTTCAACATAAGCAAGTACAGATAATAGGAATACAGATCAATACACAACACAGGCAAAGGCCCATCTAGTCCAGCTTCTCGTATCTCACAGTGGCTCCACCAAATGCCTATGGGAGCGCTATGCCTATCTGTCTCCTGATCCCGCTCCCCTGCATCTGGCCCTTAAAGTAACCTGGTTTTAAGCCTGGAAATTACACATCTCCATCATGGTTTGTAGCCTGTGGACTTTTCCTCCAGGAATCTGTCCAATCCCCTTTTGAAGGCATCCAGGCCAGATGCCATCACCAAATCCTGTGGCAGGGACTTCCACAGACTAACAACACGCTGGGTGAAAAAATATTTTCTTTTGTCTGTTCTTACTCTCCCAGCCCTCAATTTGAGTGTATGTCCCCTAGTTCTGGTATTTTGTGAGAGGGAGAAGAGTGTCCCTCTTTCCACTTTACTCATGTCCTGCATTATTTTGTACATTTAAATCATATCCCTCATCAGGCGCCTTTTTTCCAGACTAAAGAGCCCCACATGTTTTAGCCTTTCCTCATAAGGGAGGTGCCCCAGCCCAATAATCATTTTAGTCGCTCTCTTCTGCATCTTTTCCAGTTACACTATGTCTTTTTTGAGATGCGGTGACCAGAATTGTACACAATACTCCAGGTGCGGCCTAACTATCATTTTGTATAATTGATTTATTTTATTTTTATGGTATTATAATTTTGGCTGTTTTATTTTCAATCCCCTTTTTGATGATCTCTAGCATGGAATCTTCACCGCTGCCACACATTGGGTAGAAAACTTCATGGAGCTGTCCACCAACACACCAAGATCTCTTTCCTGATCCGTCACGGATAGCTCAGAGCCCATGAGTTGATAAAGTTTGGATTTTTTGCCCCAATATGCATTACTCTACATTTTGCTACACTGAAACGCATTTGCCATTTGGCAGCCCATTCCCCCAAGTTTGGAGATATCCCTCTGGAGTTCTTCACAATGTTCTCTGGTTTTTACCACACGTAAAAATTTTGTGTCATCCGCAAACTTGGCCACAGCACTGCTTATCCCTGTCTCCAGGTCATTTATGAACAGATTGAAAAGCACCGGTCCCAGGACAGATCCCTGGGGCACACCGCTTTTCACCTCTCTCCATTGTGAAAATTTCCCATTGACACCTACTCTTTGTTTCCTGGATCTCAACCAGTTCTCAGTCCATAAGAGGACCTGCCCTCTTATTCCCTGGCTGTGCAATTTTCTCAGCAGCCTTTGGTGGGGGACTGTGTCAAAAGCCTTCTGAAAATCCAGATAGACAATATCCACTGGTTCACCCAAATCCACATGCCTGTTGACCTTTTCAAAGAATTCTAAAAGGTTTGTCAGGCAAGACTTACCCTTACAGAACCCATGCTGATTTTCTCTCAGCAAGGTTTGTTCTTCTATGTGTTTTAAGATTTTTTTCTTGGATGAGGCTTTCCACCATTTTCCTTGGGACAGACGTAAGTCTACCAGGCCTGTAATTTCCTGGGTGCCCCCCTCCTTCTTTTTTAAAAACATTGGTGTGACATTCGCTATCCTTGAGTCCTCCGGCACTGTGGCCATTTTAAGAGACAAGTTGCAAATTACTGTTAAGAGATCAGCAATTTCATTTCTCAGTTCCCTAATAACCCTTGGGTGGACGCCATCTGGGCCTGGTGACTTGTTGATCTTTAATTTGTCAATTAGTCCTCTCTTTTAACCTGTATTTGATTTAATTTTTTAGTCAAGAGGGGCCCTTCGGGCAGTGGAATCTGCCCAAGGTCTTCTGTCGTGAAGACAGATGCAAAGAACTCATTTAATTTCACTGCAATGTCCAAGTCCTCCTTTACCTCCCGTTGTCCTCCCACACTATCCAGAGGGCCAACCGATTCTCTGGCAGGTTTTCTACTTCTAACATATTTAAAGAAGTCTTTATTATTTCCCTTTATTTTGCTAGCCATGCGTTCCTCAAATTCTTTCTTTGCCTCTCTTATCCTCTTCTTACATTTCTTTTGCCAGAGTTTGTGTTCCTTGCGCTTTAGAGCCTCTAACTCCACTCGTTAACCATGCTGGCACCCTCTTGGACTTAGATGAGCTCTTCTTTCTTTGTGGTATGCACCTCTGCTGCGCCTCTATTACCATTGTTTTAAACAGGCTCCATGCACTCTGGAGCGATTGGATTCTTCCAACCTTCCCCTTCAATTTCTTTCTAACTAGTTTTCTCATCTGAGGGAAGTTTGCCCTTCGGAATCAAGGGCTTTTGTGTCTGATTTGCTTGACATTCTTCCCCCAACATGCATGGCAAAAGGAGATTGCAGCATGTCACTGTTCTCCAGAGGCTCAGTGACATTCACATCCCTGACCAGGTCCTGAGTATCACACAGTATTAGATCCAGATTTGCCTGTTCTCGGATGGGCTCCATGACAAGTTGCTCTAAGGCACAATCATTTAGCATGTCGAGAAACCCAGTTTCTCTTTCTTGCCCCAAGCTCGCACTGGTTCAGTCAATGTGGGGATAATTGAACTCTCCCATGATTACTGTGCTATCCCTCTGAGACACCTTCATGATTTGTCTCCTCATTTCAAGGTCGCCTTCAAGTTTTTGATCTGGTGGATGATAGCATACCCCAACTATCACATCACTCCTTCGACCTGGTAGTTTAACCCACAGTGATTCTATGGTGGAGTCAGGCCCTCCATCAATCTCCATTCTGTTGGATTTTACACCTTCTTTGACATAGATGGCCACTCCCCCTCCAACCCGCCCCTCTCTATCCCTTCTATAGAGTTTATAGCCTGGGATTGCTGTATCCCACTGGTTCTCCACATTCCACCAGGTTTCTGTTATGGCTATTATATCTATGTTATCCCTAGCTGCCAAATGTTCAAGTTCTCCCATCTTTGCTCGGAGGCTTCAAGCATTGGTGTAGAAGCACCTGTAGAAGGGCTGCTTCTTTTTTTTCTCCCCCCCCCCACATCTTTTAATTCTAGTAGACAAACTACCACATCCTATTATTCTCCCAGTGCTGATACCTGCTATGTCGTCACTTGGTGGTTCTTCACCCTCTCCAACCTCGTTCCATGGGGACAACGTGTTCTGAACCAGATGCCACTCAGCTCCTGTCGGCTTTCCCCCAGTTATCAGTTTAAAAGCTGCTCTGCAGCCTTTTTGAGGTTGAGTGCCAGCAATCTGGTCCCATCATGGTTCAAGTGCAACCTGTCCCTCCTGAACAGGTTTGGCTTGTCCCAAAATGTTCTCCAGTTCCTTACAAATGTGAAGCCCTCCTCTCGACACCATCGCCTCATCCACCCATCCACTTCTGAGCTCTGCCTGCCTGGTGGGTCCTGCATGAGGAACAGGCAGCACTTCTAAAAATGCTACCTTGGAAGTCCAGGACTTCAATCCCCTTCCTAACAACCTGAATTTGGCTTCCAGGACTGATCACTGGGCCTTCCTGACATCATTGATACCAACATGTACCATGACTACTGGCTCCTTCCTGGTTCTCTCTAACAAGCTATCTAGATTTCTCGTGATATCTGCAACCTTTGCACCTGGTAGGCAAGTGACCATACGGTTATCATGCTCATCACAAATCCATCCCTCTGTACAGTATTTCTAATAATAGAACCCCCTAGTACAAGGAGCCTCTCTCCTGCAGCCTGTTCATCTACATGTACCTGATCCTGTATCTCATCATTTGTGATGAGGGAGAGATCCTCAGGTGGTATCAATTGTTCCTCTGTGCATTCCTCCTGAGGTGTGCTGAGGGAACTTGGTCTCCTTGTTTGCCTCCCCCACCCCCCATTTCCAATATTCAAGTTCTTCTCCCTCTGTTTTGCCTTCCAGTGAAAATAAAGTCCAGGTTGAACTTTGCAACGGAAACAAGTGCAGTTGTTCCATATAATAAAAAATAGGCCTTCGTGATTTTGTGTGATTTTGACAAAGGATCTTCACCTAAGCTCAGTCAGATCACAGGTTGCAACTCTGCCCACAGAGAACAATACAGAATTCACAAGAGGCTTTTGGCGCATGGCTTAGCATTTGTGCAAACTTTGGATCATTTAGTGCTAATTCTCATGGATCCACCTGAGTCTTACTTGACCTCCTTCCAAAATCACCACTAATTGTTTCTGTAATATTTGGGGACACAGATAATAGAATCATAGAGTTGGAAGAGACCTCAAGGGCCATCCAGTCCAACCCTCTGTCATGCAGGAACCCCCATCACAAGACTCTAGGCAGATGGCCATCCAGCCTCTGCTTAAAAACCTTCAAAGAAGGAGACTCCACCACCCTCCTTTGTGGCAGAATATTCCACTGCCGAACAGCTCTAACCATCCTGAAGTTCTTCCTAATGTTTACATTGATCGAGTCTATGACTTGACAGGATGTTTGGTTAAGAATCATGTGGATCCCTGAAGATCTGTGCCAGAAATCCATGATTGTGCAAACTCATTTGCTGAAGGCTAGAGCTAGGAGGCTCCCCAGAAGGCCTCGGAAAAAGCAAAAACAAAAAGGAGGGGGAAACATCTGGAGGGGATGACACTCTGCTCCACTGGAGTCATTCTCCTCCTGATGGGAGGCATTGGGCAAGACCCATTGTCCCAGCAACATCCATGCCATGGAAGTTGTGAGGATGAAAAGGAGGCGCTTGTAGCCTTGCTTCCTTCTCTCTGAGCTGCTGATACGGAAGTTGCAGGCAAGGAGAATCCGACAGGAAGCTTTGGCCCAAGCCCTTTGTGATGGAAAAGCAGGCAGCCATGAGGGATAGGGGCTTTGGCTGCTGGTGGTGGTCCAAGTCATACAGTAGAATCATAGAGTTGGAAGAGACCTCAAGGGGCCGTCCGGTCAAACCTCCTGCCATGCAGGAATCCCCATCACAGGACTCCCGACAGATGGCCATCCAGCCTCTGCTTAAAAACCTCCAAAGAAGGAGACTCCACCACCCTCCTTTGTGGCAGCACATTCCGCTGCCCAACCACTCTGTCACGAAGTTCTTCCTATTGTTTAAATTTAATCTCTTTTCCTGTAGTTTGAGAGCACTGCCCCGCGTCCTAGTCTCTGAAGCCATGGAAAACAAACCTGTTCCCTCTTCAATCTGACATCCTTTCAAATATTTAAACATAGCTATCCTATCCCCTCTCAGCCTTCTTTTTGAAAGGCTAAAGATTCCCAGCTCCCTAAGCTTCCCCTCGTAAGACAATTCCACCAGACCCTCAATCATCTTGGTTGCCCTCCTCTAGACCCGCTCAAGGTTGTCAACATCCTTTTTAAATGGAGGTGCACAGAACTGGACACAGTACTCCGGGTGGGGTCTGACCATTAAACATTAAATATCTGACATTAACAGCCATTAAATAGGTAGCCTAAGTGAGGAGGAGGTGCAGTTCAGAAAATAAAACATGAGTGATTCTATACCTGGCCCTCTCATTTTGAGTTAGTCCTTTTAAAAAGGTAGCCCTATGATTATGCTGCAGGTTTGATCTAATAAGCACACATCTTTAACCTGTGTATGACGGTTACATGTGGGACAAATTTCTCCAGCTTTTCTTCAGGAAATGACACTTGGTTAGTTCCTGTTATGCTTCATTTTCCTCACATCCAAGCTCATTTGCTGTAACATTATTTCTTTACTTTTTCCTGGTGAAGGAGAAGAAGGAGATCTGGAATGGACAAAATAGTGCAATCGTTCAGAGGCAGAAAAACTGAAGATGACGAGGAAAAACTTCAAAACACAGGGGAGAACGACACAAACATTAAGGATCACCCTATGCTTCTTTTAAAAGCCAAGTTTTGAATGATTTTTACAAAGCTGTTAAGGACTCAGCTAGGCAAATCTCACTCAGTAGTTTATTCCACAGGGCTGGTCTGGTAACTGATAAGGCACAATTATAGGTAGAAACCTTACGGGCCTCCCTGGGGGTGGCCACCTGGAGCGAGAGTGCCAGCAATGCTCTTGTAGACCAGGTGAGCACTGAGTTTTGGGAGATCTGCTCTGCCAGATACTCAGGTCCCAAGCCATGGAGAGTTTTGTAAACCAACACCAACACCTTGAACCTTTATTCAGGAGGCAACAAGTGACCAGTCCAGGCGAGCCAGTATTGGGGTGATGCAGTCAAATCTGCCCACACCAACCACCAATCTGGCCGCCACATTCTGCACCCGCTGCAATCACTGAACAAGGGTCAAGGAAATCCCCATGTAAAGAGTATTACAATAATCTATCCTCAAGATGACCAGTGCCTGCATGACGGTCCTTAGGGAGTCCCCATCAAGGTACGGGTGAATCTGGACGATAAGCCTAAGCTGGTAAAAGGCTGACCTGAACACGGCTGCCACCTGGAACTCCAAGGACAGCGCCGGATCCAGGTCAACGCTGAGACTGCTCAGTTTTTCAACTAGCTGAAGAACAGTCTCACCCAGATCAGGAGGAGGGCCACTGTACCCATCCGCCCCGCCCTCCCACCACCAAAGAACAGAACCTCAGTCTTCTTAGGGTTGAGCCTGAGCCTGTTAGTCCTGGT
>JAHTLZ010000284.1:415320-445837 GCA_023846285.1 Phrynocephalus versicolor
AAATAACTATGAGTCAGCCATATGTTGTTGTAACAGAATGGACCAATGAGACTTTAAGCTGAGCTCACAGAAGGACGAGGCCCATATGGTAGGAATAGAGCCTTCTGTTCTGCATTGATTAGAGCAGTGGTTCACAACCTGTGGGTCCCCCAGATGCTCCTGGACTGCAACTCCCAGAAGCCTCTACCACTCACTGTGCTGGAAGGGGTTTCTGGGAGTTGCAGTCTAGGAATATCTGGAGGCCCACAGGTTGAGAACCACTGGATTAGAGGTTACCTACAATGCTGTGTCAAGTTATGAATTATCATAAGTGAAAAAAGGCCCAGAGGAAGTAGAAAAGGTCCAGAGAAAGGTGGCAGGAACTAGACCAGAAAGCAGGGGAAGAAACACTTCAGTGAGCTGAGTGTGTTTATCATGGAGAAGAAACATTTTAGACGGGATTCGACAGCTCCATGGAAACAGTTGGGTGGAATTACAGATGATGGACCAAATATTTCTTCTGTACCTCCAGAGGTAGAAGTCAAACCAAGGGTTTCAAATGAGAAATTTGACAAAAGCACACAAAAAGTGAGTTCGCCTTTGACTCCTTCGTAATATTCACTTCTCTGTTGGGTTTTTATACTTTTCCTCCTGTGTGGACTCTATTACCTTCCACCGTGTTCCTCGTGCTCTTGCAGTTTATCTATGTAAACACCTTAAGTTTCACAAGCCCTGAACTGCAAATAAACATTTTTCTCATCCCTGCCATTTGCATGATTTCTCTCCTTATGGACTCTCCTATTCATTTATTATTTATTTATTTGTTGCATTTCTATACCGCACCTTCTTCCAAACTGGAACTCAGGGCGGTTTACAGCTAAAAGACATAAAAATCTACAGTAAAAACATGTAATACAAATAGAATGAGAGGAAAAGAAAAAAAACAGACAAGAGACATCAGGAGGCATCTGTCAGTTCTTTGTAAATTTCAAAGGAGTCAAGGGGAGGGTTCTTATTACTTGCAGAGACTTTCACACAATCCTGTTTCTTAAGAGGTTTTATACTATGTGAGTGGCAAATGACAGCATTTATTTTTATATTCTTTTTTTTACATTTACATCCCCGCTATCATCACATAATAATCCCACAATGGCTGATAATATGCAGATTATAAAAGTAGAAGGTACACAATAAATCGGTTTTTAAAAATCCAAGTACACCAGCTGTCCACTTCACTGCTATTCCATGCAACAATTAAAATTATAACGGGAATGATTTCTTCTTGCACATACACTTAAACACTGTGCTACAGTCTTCAGAAATAATGTTATCCTTTACTACACCACATTTGTTTTTGGTGTACTTGGTTACGCCAAAGCTATGAAAGAATATCAAAGTTCGATTTGACTATTTCCAAAACACGTGATAGGGTTATTGCACACATGTCAACAAATCAAGCATGCATGAATAGTATCCAAGCAAGAAGGCTGAAATTTCCTTCCAGTATGGGAAGGAGGTAGGAAGTCTGGTGGATGTTCTCCCAGGGCTGTGAAGATTCCACCTGAAAGGACACTTCTAAGTCCAAACCAAGATAGGGTCCTGTAGTCTGTGATCACTCTTGAACACTTAGCAGGTATCTGAATCAGACAATGACAAAAGCTCAATTCTGTTCAGGTCCTTTGTTGTTCTTTTGGACTGTAGACGGGTCAACATGGCATCGCAATGAGGCTACCAGAAGCTGAGCTAGGTCCTTGTCGGACTTCCTCCAGTCTCCCAAATAAGAGACTGTGAAAAACTTCTCATCAGTGAATAAAAATGTTCTTGTCCATCCAGTCCTTTTTTCATCCTTGACCTCTCCTTGACTTTTAGTTTCTAGAAGCTGTTTTTCTTCTTCTCATTTTTCCCTCCTTTTGAATACTGCATACAACTTCTTTGTCTTTTCTTGTTGTAGTCTAATAAAGAGACTGCACTGAGCATGTCCTGCGGCACCCAACTTTTTATTTCATTTTTTTCCGGCCAGGCGCAGCTGAGGGACATGTTTATACGTTGTAAACCGTGAGCAAAACATTTCACTCACTCCTGGCATTTGTATGGATTCTCTCTTGCGTGGACTCTCTGATGACTAAACAAGCTGTGAACGCTGAACATATCATTTCCCACACTCCAGGGATTTGTAAGATTTCTCTCCTGTGTGGAGTTTCTTATGAGCCACAAGAGGTGAACTGTGAGGAAAAACGTTTCCCACACTCCTGGCATTTGTATGGTTTCTTGTCTGTGTGGACTTGATTAGGACACAAAATTTGGCAGCTTAGCAAAACATTTCCCACACTCCTGGCATTTGTGTGGTTGCTCTCCTGTCTGGCTGGACCTTCATATGAATCCGATCATGTGAATTTTGGACAAAGCATTTTCCACTCTCATTTTCTTCCCAAATGCAGAAAATAAAAAACAAATGCTGGCAAAAGAAATGTAAGAAAATGATACACAAGGCAAAGAAAGACTGAGGAACACATGGCTAGCAAAATAAAGGGAAATAATAAAAGCTTCTTTAAATATGTTAAAAGCAGAAAACCTGCTGGAGAACTGGCTGGCCCTCTGATTGGTGAGGGGGGTGAAAGGAGAGGTAAAGAAGGATTTGAAAAATGCAGAGAAATTAAATGACTTCTTTGCATCTGTCTTCAAAACAGAAGATCTCGGACAGATTTCACGGCCTAAACAGCCCCTTTTGACTAAAGAATTAAAACAAGTACAGCTTAAAAGAGAGGATGTTCTCAGAGAAATTGATAAATTGAAGATCAACAAGTCACTGAGACCAGATAGCACCCTCTCAAAAGTTAAGGAACTGAGAAATGATGTTGCAGATCTCTTAACAGAAATATATAACTTATCTCTTAAAACAGCCACAGTACTGGAGGACTGGAGGATAGTGAATGTCACACCAATTTTTAAAACAGAAAGAGGGGGACCTGGGAAACTACAGGCCAGTTAGCCTTGTGTCTGTCCCAAGAGAGATGGTGGAAAGCCTCATCCAAGAGAAAATTTTAAAGCACATAGAAGAACAAGCCTTGCTGAGGGAAAATCAGCATGGCTTCTGTAAGAGTCTTGCCTCACAAACCTTTTAGAATTATTTGAAAAGGTCAACAGGCTTGTGAATTTGGGTGAACTAGTGGATATTGTCTGTTTTGAATTTCACAAGGCTTTTGATGCAGTCCCTCAACAAAGGCTGCTGAGAAAACTGCATAGGGGATACGAGAGTGAGAATTGGTTAAGATCCAGGAAACAGACAGTAGGTGTCAATGGGCAATTTTCACAATGGAGAGTAGTGAAAAGCGGTGTACTCCAGGGATCTGTCCTAGAAACAGTGCTTTTCAATCTCCTCATAAATGACCTGGATACAGGAGTAAGCAGTGAGATGGCCAAGTTTGAATATAACAGAAAACTTTTCCGGGTGAAGATCTGAGAAGACTGTGAAGAGCTCCAGAAGAATCTCTCGAAACTGGGTTGCGAAATGGCAAATGCATTTCAATGTAGGAAAATATAAAGTAATGCATATTGGGGCAAAATATCAAAACTTTATTTACCAGCTGCTGGCTTCTGAGCCATCCGTGACAGATCAGAAAAGAGATCTTGGTGTGTTGGTGGACAGCTCAATGATAGTGTAAACCCAGTCAGTGGCAGCGGTGAAGAAGGCCAATTCCGTGCTAGAGATTATCAAAAAGGGGATTGAAAATAAAACAGCCAACATTATAATGCTATTGTACAAAATGATAGTAAGGCCACACCTGGAGTACTGCATACAATTCTGGTCACCGCATCTCAAAAAAGACATAGTGGAAATGGAAAATGTGCAGAAGAGAGTGACTAAAATGATTACTGGACTGGGGGACCTCCCTTATGAGTCAAGGCTACAGCATTTGTGTGGTCTTTAGTCTAGAAAAAAGGTGCCTGAGGGTGGAAGTGATTGAGATATACAAAATTATGCAGGGCATTAATAAAGTGGATAGGACACTCTTCTCCCTCTCACAAAATACCAGAACTAGGGGACTTCAGACATCCTCTCAAATTGAGGGTTGGGAGAAAGAGATCAGACAAAAGAAAATACTTTATCTAGTGTGTTGTTAAGTCTGTGGAACATCCTGCCACAGGATGTAGTGATGGCATCTGACCTGGATGCCTTCAAAAGGGGATTGGACAGATTCTGGGAGGAAAAGTCCATTACAGGTTAAAAGTAATGATGGAGTTTAGTAATCTCCAGGCTTAAAAAGAGTTTACTTCAAAGACCAGAAGCAGGGGAGTAGTATCAGTATTAGATGGGAGGAAAGGCGCCTTACCCAGAGAGGACACCATTTGCCAGTTCTGCTCCATGACTTCCCAGTGCAGGGCCATCTGGTCAGGATCCAACAGTGCCCACTCCTCCTCGGTGAAGGACACGGCCACCTCCTCAAAGGTCACTGGATGCTAAACGGAAAACAAAACAGGCCTTCCTCAAGGGGTTCATAAAAGTATCCTCCTCAATCCAAAGCAACAATAGAAGTGATGTGGGTGGATCTTTTTATGTAGGTTAGTGATTGTGACTCACCTTCACAGCGCTCATTGGACAAGTTTACCGTGGTCCTTTTAAAATTACTATTTCACACACACTACATAAATCACATTACAGTAATTCCTTGGATTATGAATTTAATCCATTCCAATGGGATTTTCTTAACTCAAAATGTGATTTCCCATAGGAATGCATCATCCCCCCCCCAGAATGAAAAAAACGCATTAACAGGCATGCAAACGACAGAAGCTCAGCTCCCTACCTTTCAACCGCTTGAGAAATCCACCCAAAAGTTCCAAAAAGTCCCCAAAACAGTGGCAAATATTTCTGGAATGCCTCCATAACAGGCAGTTCCTGTTTTCTGTGTCCGACTACAGTGACCCCCCCCCCGCCATTTCGCTGTTCATGTACTGCGGTCCTGCAATATCACGGATCGCAGTACATGCTGGAGCTCCAGCTGGTTTGTGCTGGGGTGGGGGAGAAAAAACTTTATCTCCCCACTGTAGCCCCAATGAGCTGGAGCCCGGGGTGTGGGGAAGGGGGGGAAAAGGTTTTAAAAGCTGGAATTTTTAAACCTTTTTCCCCCTTCCCCAAGACGGACGCCAGGCTTCTTGGAGCAGCCCAAACAAGTGAAGGAGGGGAATCGGGTCCACCGCTGCCACGTGCCTGGTCTGCTCCAAGAAGCTTCGGCGCAGCCCGGGCACGCAGCGGTGGCGGGGCCCACCCCCCTCTACACTGCATCCGCCTCCCCCCCTGGGGGCTCCGGAGCAATGCGCGTCCATTTTAAAATCCCTTCCAGTCCCGGCCATCTCCATTGAAATGCATTGGCTCAATGCATTTCAATGGATAATTTTTCCCCATTGGAATGCATTGAGCCAATGCATTTCAATGGGGGAAAATTTCTCCATTGAAATGCATTAAGCCATGCATTTCAATGGAGATTTCTGGGGAGCGCTGGCCCCAAGCCAGCCCCAAGCAGCTGATTGGTGCTGGCTGGGGTGGAATGGCCCTGCAGCAAGCACAGTGGATCAGATCATCCACTGCCCTTGCACGGGGCTGCTGGATGACTTTTACAAAAAAGTCTTCCAGCAGCCTGGGAAGCAGTAGTGGTGTGCCCACCCACCCGATCTGCATCTGCATATCGCAGATATTCAGTCATTGCAGGTTGGGTGGGTCCCTACCCCCCCCCCCCATAGGCGGGGGGGTACTGTATAAATGCTTCCTACTTCGCACTTGCAATACTGTAATGTGGGTGGCCACTAGATGGCAGTATTGGAATTCGAAACTTTGCATAAATAAAAACACACACAAGGCATTACCCAAATGGGTAAGAGCAGTGTGCAAGATGATATCTATTTGCTCTGTAAGCAAACTGATATTTATCAAATGTACCTGGGAGGCAAGAGATGATATGCTGGTGGACTGATCATTCCAGAGACTTCATTACAATGGAGGTAAGTGCCACAAGTCTATAATCATTCAAGCTGTTAATAGATGGCTTCTTTGGCAGTGGAACAATAATGGAGGCCTTCAGACAAGATGGAATAGTTGACTGGGCTAGAGATTGGTTAAAAATTTCAGTAAAAACTCCAGCTAACTGGTCTGCACACTCGCTAATCACCCGACCAGAAATGCCATCAGGTCCTGCAGCTTTCCCAAGTGTGGAAACTGCAGGGCCCTGTAGCCATTCCTTATATTGGAATAGACCTTATCCAATATGTTTGTTCCTCTGGTGGCACAGTTCACATGCTGATAGAATTTAGGGAGAGTTGTCCTCAAATCAACATGATTAAAGTCCCCGGCAATAATAAGCACAGCATGTGGAAACTTATCTTGCTGCCTGCTGACCGCGTCACCCAAATAACCCAGAGCTAAATCAGCGTTGGCGTCCGGTGGAATGTAAACAACCGTGATTAAGACAACAGTAAACTCTCTGGGAAGATAGATTGGTCCGCATCTGACCGTCATATACTCCAATTCCCTGGAGCAATGACTGTCTATGATTTTAGCATTCGTGCACCAACTGTTTTTAACATACATACATATTCCTCCTCCTCTGCTCTTCTCTGTTTCTATCGGAGCGATGTGTTCTGAAGGCCATCAAACAAATACTTGCATCTGGGACAGCTGGGCCGAGCCAGGTTTCTGTTATCAGCAAAAGACAGCTGTCTTTGACCATCCTGCTCGTACTGGCCTGTAATCTCAGTTCATCCATTTTGTTAACGAGGGATCTCACATTGGCAAGAAAAATACTTGGGAGTGGCAGCTTTCTTGAATGGTTATGCAATCTCACCAAAACACCAGCTCTGCAGCCTCTCTTCTGCTTTCTTTCCCTCCTTCTCCTTCGTCTCCTCCTCCACCCAGCAGGTGCTACAATCCATGGAGAGCCAGGAGCTCTTGCAATATCAGCCGGTATACTATGACGATGAAACTCAGCTGTGACTGCTTGCTCACTTCTCAGTCCAATCTTTAAGAGTTCATGTTGGTTATAAATATTAATTGCCCAACAGGATGCATACCAATCAGCTAAAATCACACATAGAAGCAACCACACAAAGTGGAACGAAGAGCATAGAACCGCTGCGTGTGAACGCGCTGCCATACTTATATACCACCTGTCTTCCGGAGAAAATCCGGGCGGTTTACAATAATTATAACAATACAGTGGAACCTTGACTTACATGCTGCTTGACTTGCAGTATATTTTACTTGCAGCAAGACGGGGCCTGTTTGACTTGCGTCGCGGGCTCTGACTTACAGCTCGGAGCCCCGGCGCAAGGCCCCAGAATCGGGTGGCAGCCAAGACCCAGCATCGCGGCGGCTGCCTCCAAACTGCTCCTGCCTTCTTCCTCTCCTCCGGCAGCAGCGGCTTTGGCAAGGCCAGCTCTGAGCACCTGGAGCTGGTCCTTGGCCTCACTGAAGCCGCTGCTGCTGCTGGAGGAGAAGAAGGGCTGGAAGCTCGGGGCTGGCCTCGCTGGTTAGACAGTCGGCTCAGTCTTGTAAAAAATCTGGCTGCAGAATTCTGGTCCACAATGGAAGCATTTTAGTTGGGGAGCTGTACAGTTGTGGGACTCTAATGGTAAGCAGAGCGTTGTTCAGAACTTGGAATGTCAGGTTAAAAATCAGTAAAACTTAAATGTTAGACATTGTTGCTATAAATATTAATAAGTGGAGGCGTATAACTTGTGGACTATAATTTCATTGCCTCCGCCTTTCTTTGAAGAGACATTTCATTTACATCCCCAGAAGGAATCTTCTATCCCAGTAAAATTTGTGTTAAATTGCTGTTTTCGGGGGGTCTTTTTCATCATCTGGAACGGTTCTCCAAAAAACAAGCTGGGATTTATTTGAAGTCAGTTTCAAAAAAACAAACGTAGAGCTCTGTTACAAACACAGACACCACCCAGCAGGAAAACAAAATGAAGTATGAATAGAGGAGGAGAAGGACGAGGACGAGGACGAGAAGCAGGAGCAAGAGACAAGGAGGACGGAAGAGAACGGAGGCTCAAACATTCCTCCTTAAATACACAAACACAACACACGTGATTTTCTACAGGGAGATAATTCTTTTCAGGATTATTTCAGTTGCAGCTTGTCAGCGTCTCAGGCTTCAGAAAACCTAACAGAAGCCACAATACAACTCACTGGGAAGACGGCAGGACAGGAAAGAAAGAAAGAAATTTAATGGTCGCCAAATGCCTCACGAAAAAGCCAGGTCTTTAAGGCCTTTTTAAAGACTGGCAGGGACTGTGCAAGGTGCAACTCACTTGGGAGATGGTTCAAAAGTACAGGACCAGCCACAGAGAAGGCTCGGTTGCGTGTCACCATTTTCTGAGCCTCCCTGGGCGTGGCCACCTGAAGTGAGAGCGCCCGCAACATTCTGGCAGGTCGGGCCTCAGTTGATCTCTGAGAGATTCGATCTGACAGGTCCCAAGACGTGGAGGGTTTTATAAATTAAAACCTAGACCTTGAATCTTATTCGGGAAGCAACCAGTCGCCAATGCAAGCGGGCCAGTACTGGGGTGATGTCATATTGATGCACACCTGCCACCAGTCTGGCTGCAGCATTGTGCACCCGCTGAAGATGCCGAATAAGAGTCAAGGGCAACCACACGTAGAGAGCGTAGCAATAAGTCTATTCTCAAGATCACAAGCACTTGCACTACAGTTCTCAGGGAGTCCTCATCCAGATACAGACGAATCTGGGCAATCTGTTGAAGATGGAAAAAGGCGGCCCTGGAAATGGCAGCCACCTGGGCCTCCATAGAGAGAGCCGAGTCCAGGACCACACCCAGATTCCAAACTCTGTCCTCCAGCTGAAGGGAAACACCCTCCAGACTAGGGAGAGGGCCTCCGCATCTGGAGGAGGAAACCCCAAAGAACATAACCTCGGTCTGCTCCGGGTTGAGTTTGAGTCTGTTGGTCCTGGTCCATTCCATGACTGCGTCCAGGCACAGGTCGAGGTTCTGTACAGCCTCAACTGTGAAGGTGGAAAAGGAGAGATAGAGCTGCGTCTCATCAGCATACTGATGACAGCAGACACCAAATCTCCTAATGATCTCTGCCAACGGCCTCATATAGATGTTGAACAGCATGAGAGAGAACGCCAACCCCTGCGGAACCCCACAAGGGAGCATCCAAGGAGCCGACAGCTCCCCCCCCCCAAGCTGCACACTCTGGGGACGGTCCCCCAGGAAGGATCGGAGCCAACTGAGTGCAGTCCCTCCGATCCCCACCCTGGAGAGCCAGTCCAGCAGGATACCGTGGTCGACGGTATCAAAGGCCGCTTGACAAATCCAGGAGGACCAACAGGGTAGAGCAACCCCTGTCAGACCCCCCAGAGGAGGCCATCTTGCAGTGCGACCAAGACTGTCTCAGTCCCCTGACACAGCCTGAACCCGGACTGGAATGGGTCAAGGACATGTTCTTCCTCCAGGAATGACTGGAGCTGAACAGCAGCCACCCTCTCAATAACCTTGCCCATAAAGGGAACACTGGCAATCAGATGGTAGTTAGCCAATTCGTCCGAAGCCAGGCCAGGTTTCTTTAGGGTGGGCTTCACCACTGTCTCCTTCAGGCGAGAGGGAAAGATCCCTTCCCTGAAGGAAGCAGTGGAAATAACGGAAGCCCACTCAGGCATGCTCCCTCCAGCAGATTTAATAAGCCAGGAGGGGAAAGGATCAAAGGGGGAGGTCGCCGGCCTGCAACGAGCCAGCACCCAGGAGGCCTCAATAGAGGAAACAGGCCCAAACTCAACCAAACAAGGAGGCCGAGGGGATGCAGCACCAGGAATACTCGGGGAGAGGCTAGAGCAACCGGAGTCTAGACCAGTTTGTCAATTTTTGTTCTAAAAAAGGCTGCAAATGTCTTTTTAGTGAACTCACTAGGAGGAGGCCTATACTGACCAGTATTGGTGAGGTCATGAACCACGGATAATCTCCACCTGGCGGTTCGAGGCCTCACCAATTCTCAGGGAGAAAAAGGATCTTTTAGCCTCCCTGATCACATGAACGGAGCGCCTGGTCAGATCGCAAACAGCAGCCCTATTAAACGCGACTGGTCCATCCTCCATCTGCTCTCAAGCCTTCTACGTTCTTGCTTCATCGCTCTCAACCCCGCCGTGTACCACAGCGAGGAGCGAGCTCCACAGCGAAGAAGGTGTTTAGGGGTGATCCGGTCAACAGCCTGGGTGGAATCCTCATGCCACCTTTACACCAGGGCTTCGACAGGATCATCAGCCAGACCATCAAGAAACTCCCCGCAGGCTTCCGAGAACCAATCAGGGTCCAGAAGCCTTCAGGGGTGAGCCCAGACAAGAGGCCAAGGCTCCCGGTGGGGTGGAGTGGCAATCAACAGGGAAAATGACAGTAGATGATGGTCTGACCATGACACAGGGAGGGGAGCAATGTTCCCAACCCTCAGACTGAAATCCATCAACGTGGAGGAAAAGACCAGGTCCAGGGTATGCCCAGCTCTATGGGTGGGACAAACAACATGCTGGGTCAGATTCATAGAGGCCATGGACTCCATGAAATCCAGAGCCGTGCCTGAGAGCCCATCCCCGGCATGCACATTGAAGTCCCAACCACCAAAAGGCGGGGGGACCTCAACACGATCGCCGCGATGAACTCTGTAAGCTCTGGTAGGGATTGTGCAGGGTTGCGGGGAGCACAGTACCCTAGCACAATGCCAAATCTGTCCCGCTGACCCACCAATAGAAAGAGGCATTCTAACCCCGGACTCACCGTCGAGGCTCTGCTGATAAAAAGGGATTCTGTGTAAATGATGGCCACCCCAGCCCCAACCCTCCAACCTGCCTACGCTCTGGACCTGAAACCCAGGAGGGCACAGCTGGGTGAGAGAAGCCCCGCCCTCTGCCCCCACCCAGATCTCAGTAAAACAGGCCAGGTCAGCCCTCCTGTCCAAGATGGCATCATAAAGGATGGGGATTTTATTATGGACCGACCTGGCATTGACCAAGAGGCAGGACTAGTCGGAGTAGCTGGCAGAGTGGCTCCCAGAAGCATGGCAGTGAGTGGAGGGATCAGAACGGGGGACAGGCACCAATTGCCTGGCCCTAGTTCTTCTTACCCGACGAATCCCCCCACTACAAGCGTACCTCCCACGGCCCGACACAACAGAAATGCCAGTCCCTGCAGACATGGCAACAAACAAACAAACAGATAACAATCAAGTAATAATAAACAATATAACAGAAGAAGTAAAGTTAACAATATGGCAAAGCAATATAGCAAAAGAAGTAAAATTAATACAAAAGGATAAAATATAAAATAAAATGTTACATGATATAGGCCCATCAGCCAGTAGCCACAGATGGAAAGCGAGGGGGGGGGATAAAGGAGGGGTTGGGGGATCTCCTCCAGGAGCATAAGGCTAATAGGCAAGGAATGTCCTGAAAAAGGGGGAGGCCGCCTACTCATGCAATCAAGCAGGGCGGTGGAGTAAAACATCCATGGATGCCAGTTTGACAGCGTGCCATTTCGGGTGGATACCAACCCCACGATACCGCCACAGGCCGAGACCTGTCCTGCTCCGGCCAGCCAGTTAGCCCCCAAATGGAGGACCCGTCCAGTGGAGCAGCCCCCACCTCCGCGGCCACCACCTCCAGGCTGAGGCCGCCTCCTCCAGACCCAGATGATTCCGGGGGAAAGCCTTCAAGGCCACTGCCTACAGGCCGAAGTCGCCGCCTCAGGCCCCGGTGTCCGATAGGGAGGGCCTCCGCAGCCGCTGCCTCTGGGCCGACGTTGTCGCCTCCATCTAGCTCCAGGCCAATGTCATTGTTTTTATCTGCTGCCGCCAGGCCGAGGCTGCCACCTCCAAGCCCATATGACCCCCGCAGAAGAGCCTCTGCAGCCACAGCCTCCCGGCCAAAGTTACCTCCTTCATCCACCACCGCCAAACCGAGGCTGCCGCCTTCAGGCTCCGATGGTCCCTTCGGAAGAGCCTCCATGGCCGCTGCCTCCAGGGTGAGGCCGCCGCCTCCATCCACCGCCGATAGATCGGAGTCGCCGCCTCCAACCCCGGACGGGCTCTCTTGGCCCAGGCAAAGGTGGCTGGGAATCCTCCACAGCTGCTGCCTACAGGTCGAGCCACCGCCACCGGGGGAGACCGCAGGAGGTCGGCAGGGGGTCCACATGGGGTTGGCCAGTCAGCTGGCCAGCAACACCCCCCCCCAAGAGTCCATGATGAGGCGGTCTGCTGGCAGAAGCGGGCGTGAGCCCCAAACGCAGAGGCAGGGTGGAATTCGGGAGCTCCGTCAGGCAAGCAGGAGGGAGGGGGGGAGGAAGGAGGGACACCGCAGCCCCCATGGCCACTGGCGAGGGCCCAAGCCGAATTAGAGAGGAAAATCAAAATTAAGTAACAAAAAAAAAAAAAAAACCAGGGACACGCAACGCCACCGCAAAAGGCTACCACTGCCGCCCGCCATCTTCGAACCACCCCATCCAAAGTCTATCTATCTTTACTTATATCTATTTCCATTTAATACAAAAGACAGAGATAGAAAAATAAAAAATTGAACTAGCCTGTCTGATCTTACAAGTATACTCTATCCTTATAGATAGAGTATATACTTATAGAGTATACAAGTATACTCTACGCTTAGAGTACACATTGTAGATAAGCGGGGTATAAATACAATAAATAAATAAATAAATAAATAAATATCCTGATATTTAATTTTTGAATTAGCTAAACAACTTAGGATATTTATTTATTTATTTATTTATTTATTTATTTATTTATTTAGCTTGTATGCCACCACTACCCAAAGGTCTCTGGGCGTCTTACAATCAAAATAAACAATGCAAACATTTCAAACATTAAGATTGCAATAAAATTAAAAGGATAATGTAACAAATACAATACATTAAAACATTGCACTAAAATTGCCATCAGGGCCCGCAATCATCAATTAAAAAAATGTCTGGAACAGGAAGGTTTTTAACTGGCAACAAAATGTCATCAATGTCGGCACCAGGCGGGTGTCACTCAGGAGAGCATTCCATAATCTGGGGGCAGCTGCCAAAAAGGTCCTATACCTACAAGCCATCCTTTTCACCTCCTTGAGGGATGGCTCTTTCAGAGGGCTCTCTGGCTAGATCTTAATTGCCAGGTAGCGGTCCTTCGGGTATCTAGGTCCGAAGCCATTTAGGGCTTTATATGGCAAAACAAGCACTTTGAATTGGGCTCGGGCAGCCACTGGTAACCAATGAAGGTTATACAGAATTGGTGTGATGTGTTTCTTGGCAGCTGTGCCACTCACCAGATGCGCAGCATGATTCTGAACCAGTTGCAATGTGACTGAAATGGATCCAGAAAATCTGTTTCATCCAGCAGCGCCCGGCCACCACCCACTCCAACAGCTTGCTCAAATAAAGGAATTCACTACTGGTTGGTAATTAACCATCAGCCCTGGGTCCAGGTTAGGTTTTTAAAGGAGTTGTCTAATTACTATCTCATTCAAAACATCAGCCATGAAGGGCAAGGGTCGAGAAGTGTGGTGGTACAGTTGTCCCTCCCTTTCACAGTTCATATACTGTGGTCCCGCTATATCGCGGAACCGCAGTACCCTAAAAGGGCTTGAGGGAAGGGAGAAAAGTTTTAAAAGCCAGGGCTTTTCCTCCCCCACCCCAGCGCCAATCAACTGGAGCCAGGGGATTTTCCTCCATGGAGGCATCACATGCCGCTTCTCCCCACCCCCTGGGGTGCTGAGAAGCTGCACACGATGTTTAAAATGCTTTCAGCAACGGAGCCAAGTGCTTGGCCCCGTTGCTGAAAGTCATTTTAAACACTGTGTGCCACTCCCCCGCACCCCCCATGCGCAGGGGAGTGGCGAGCAATGTTTAAAATGTCTTTAAGCAACAGAGCTAAGCTGGCTTCACTGCTTAAAGACACTTTAAACATCACGTGCCCCCCACCCCCAGATCCAACCCGACCTGCATCCGCATATCGTGGATTTTCAATTATCGTGGGTTGGGTCAGTCCCTAACCCCTGCGATAGACCGGGGGGGGGGGGTTACTGTAGAACAGACAGATCCAAGCACCCTGTCCACAACCTCAGATCTCAACAATTGAAACTCATCCAATAACATGGACCTAAGCACAGCACACTGGACACATCCTTTGATTGTGCACCAATGGCGGAGTCTAGTTCACTGCGAATCTGAGCAATTTCCCCCTCAAAGTGGACAGCAAACTCATAACAGCGAGCTGACAAATGGTCCAGGACCTCCACCATATCTCTCAGCTGAAGAAGCTCCCAGACCACCCAAAACAGTTCTACTGGATGGCACTATGAGGAAGCAATATGGTTGGTGAAATGTTGCCTTTGTGCCAACTGTATCCCCATGGAAGAGGCCTGATAGTGGGCTCTAAGCCGTGTTCGATCAGACTCATAGTTATATTTTCTCCACTTGTGCTCCAGCCATTTGCCCGCAGCTCAGATGTATACCAAGGAGCTGTCCGGGTTCTGCGTAAGGGGAGAGAGCGCTTAGGCATGATCATGTCATAGGCCAGGTGACCTGAGCTTCAACAGGAGCGCTGACCATATCACATGGATACTCCCCAGAGCTTTCAGGAAACCATCTGGATCCATTAGTCTCTGAGGGCGGATCATCTTAATGGATCCCCACCCTTGCAGAGGGTCGGAGTATCTAATAGCATAAACTTGACCAAGAAGTGGCTGGACCATAACCATGGGGTGAAAGCCAAACCCTCCAAATCAAGACCACCATCCCCCAGTCCTGTTGAGAAGACTACGTCCAGAGTATGGCCCTTCTCATGTGTTGGGCCGATGACATTTTGAGACAGCCCCATGGTTGTCATGGCGGCCATGAAGTCCTGAGCCGCCCCGGCCAAGGCAGCCTCAGCATGGATGTTGGGTCCATCCATGGGGGTCCTCAACAAGAGGTCCGAGACCACCTCCGTCAGCTCAGGCAGGGAGACTGTTGGAATGCAGCAGGGTGGGCGGTACACCAAAAGAATCCCCAATCTGTCTCGCGAGCCCAACACACAATACAGGCCCTCCAGACCTTTCCCCAAAGAGACAGAAAGCCTGTTCAAGCAGACAGAATTCCTATAGACCAGGCCTGTCCAAAGTCCGGCCGGGGGGGGGGGGAAATCCGGCCCGTCAGGCCATTCTGAGTGGCCCGCAGCTGGCTGGCCCGGCCCTCCCTCCCCCTCCGTCACCCCATGTTTTTTTTAAAATCTTCTGCCAACACTGACACCGCTGGGAAGCTTGGGTGGCTGGGCGGACGGGCGGTCTGCCGCCACCGGCACTTCATGGGAAAGTGTGGGGTTGGGCAGGCCAGCGGGCCTCTGCCACCGCCAAGGAGCTTTGGGGTGGGCTGGCGGGCGAGCCGTCACCACCGCTGGCGAGCTTGGGGGGGTGCAAGGTCGCACTGATCGCCTCTTCCAAGGGGCGACCTGTGGCCTCGGCTCCCTGTGCTTCCTTTGGTCCCCACCTTCATTCTTTCCTCCCTCCCTTGGTCCCCACCTTCCTTCCTGCGTGTGGGGTTGCAAGGGGTCAGTGGGTGGGGCTTATGGGTCAGTGGGTGGGGCTTCCAATAGGGTGGCAGGGTCGGGGAGCAACCGGCCCCTGACACATTCTCAGCCACCAAATCTGGCCCTCCTTACAAAAAGTTTGGGCACCCCTGCTATAGACTATAGCAACTCCCCCTCCCTGACCAGCTGACTGACACTGGTGCTGAACCGAGTACCCAGGTGGACATAGCTGGGACAGTGCATTGTTATGATTGCCATGGAATACATGACTGATAGTGATGAGTTACATGAATGGGTTGAACATAAAAGTCATTCTTAAACGCACAGAACAAATCATAGACAAAAAAAAAAAAAGGAATGAATCCCCAGAGATGATCAAAAGGACATAAAGGATTAGATTTCTTTTGAACTTTAAAAACAAAATTACTAAAGGAGAAACCAACATGTGGGACTCAATGCTTAAAAACCTTGTCTGAAAAGGTGAGTCTTCAGCTTTCAGAGGAAAAGTAAAAGGCGGGGGTGTCAGGTTTAGCTCCTGAGAGGCAGAGCAATCCAAAAGGTGGGATCTGCCGCAGAGAAGGTCCTTTGGTTGTGTCCCCAACAAGTGTACCTGCGATGGCAATGGGGCTGAGTGAGGATCTTAAGAACCACAAAGGCTCATATGGGAAGAGACTAACCTTCAGATAGCCATATCCTATAATCTTTATAGGCATTAAACAGGACTTTGAATTAGGTCTAGAATCAGATGGGCAGGTACTGTTGTTCACTAGGGACTGACTGACTGACTAAGTGGTTTAGAGAAGTTGAAACAAAATACAGTAATAGTATATTTAATGAGTAGTTGAAGAATCAGTCACGGGATTCAAGTATACAAGGCCTTCTCCGTACCTGATCTGCTTCTGCTCCGTCGCAGGGAAGAGATGAAGGACTGCTTGTTGTTGGCATCCTTCCGGCCCCTGCAGGAGAGACAACAGAGTCAGTGAACAATTCTAGAAGCTCTTCTCAGAAGAAAATAATTCTAAAAGTATGCCCTGTCAGGAATGTGTGAGTGAATTATATTCCAAGAGGGCAGAAGGCTGAGGTAACTCAATGAAAAAAAAATACTTATTGTGAAAAGGAAACTCTCCAAGAGTTAGTGACACTAAACCTCCTTCTGATTTCTGGGTCATATTTTATTCATTTGAAAGTATTCAAAGGAGGTTGGAGAATGCCTATTAGAAGAGGTAAAATTAAAGGTAACGGTTCACCCTATCAAGTCCATTTTGATATAAGCCAAAAAGCCAATGTTTATGGACATTTCTACAGTCATGGGGTTGACAAAACTAAATGCTCAAGCACACGGAACATCGTTCACTTCCCATTTGGTACATACGATATTTATCTATTTATATTTTAATGTGCAAAGGTCAACAGGGAAAAATAACAGTTCAACCAATCATGCGGATTTGAACTGACAACCTTTGATCAAAAAGCCCAGTAGCTCAACAGTTTAGCCAGTAGTCCTGTTGCCCCTCCTGTGTTGGACCTGTAATCTTGTGGTTCAGTTTCTCAAAAAATGAGTCAAAATGAGACAAAAAGAGAGTGTGCAGCGTTGCTTTATTAAGCAGAGTAAAAGCAAAAGACAAGACAAAAACTGAGTTCTATTTGCAAATAGGGTCCTTCCCTAACAGTGGGCTAGGACCCCGCATACAGATTTCCAACACCTTTTATAGTCTTTGCGGACCTCTTGGGTTTACTTTCGTGCAACCTCTCCCTCAAGGTACTACGTCAGCTCCTTTTTGGGGGGTCATTATCGTGCAGACCCTTCAAAACTTTACTTCTCTTAACCTTTCTTTCAGCACACACAGATACATAGTACCATCTTACTTCCTCTTTTCGGGCACTTTGCATCTTAACTGAGAGCTGCAGCACATCTGCTCCCGTTCTGCCAGCTATCTTTAGTCTTTGACAGGAAACCACAATGTGCCTCTTGCAAGAACATCTTGCCTTGCTGTTTGTTCAAATAACATATAGCTTTTTCTTTAACATAAGATCAACTGCATTTTCAAACACCCATAAGCTTACAAATATGCATGAATATTTTCAAATCTCACAGGGCCATCGTCCTGTTCAGTGGGTTTTGGGTTTCTCCAATGAACAGCTCTGCACACTCCTCACTGTGGTCAACTATATATACTATACTGCTCCTCCTGCGTTGTAGTGTTGGGTCTCTCTCTAAGCGTATTTGCGGGTTTGAAGTAAACGGGTAGGTGGCGTTCGCCAAAACTCCTCGGCACCTCCACCAGGAAAGCCACAGCTATGGATTCGTACTTACCAGGTGTGGGGAAGGGTTGCGTAGCTGGCACTTTCATACATGCCCTCGAAATTATACATCTAATGGGTCTGTTCAGGCCATTGTCCATCTAACGAACCTACTCAGGCCATGACCTACTTAAGGAATCTATTCATAGAATCATAGAGTTGGAAGAGACCTCAAGGGCCATCAAGTCCAACCCCCTGGCATGCAGGAACCCCCATCACAGGACTCCTGACAGATGGCCATCCAGCCTCTGCTTAAAAACCTCCAAAGAAGGAGACGCCACCACCCTCCGTGGCAGCATATTCCACTGCCGAGCAGCTCTAACTGTCATGAAGTTCTTCCTGATGTTCAAATGGAATCTCTTTTCCTGTAGTTTGAAACCATTGCCCCGAGTCCTAGTCTCTGAAGCCATTCAGACCAGGGTGATGTGAAATCAAGGTGAATTATAATTCGAGAATCCAGACTCACCTAAAAAACTGGCACCTCCTTCACTGTCTTGATTTATCTCTCATGGCAGAGGAACCTGTTTGGTATCAAATCGTGCTTGCACTTTTACAGGGATATCCTTGAACTTCTACAGCAAGCTTTCTTATCTGAGAACCCACGGTCTACCAGAAGAGGATAGGATAATAGAGAGAGAGAGAGAGAGAGGCAAAGATATCAGTGAATGAGGCTGGATTTTGGGAGATACTGAACACTGCACTCTAATTTTTGGTCAAGATAAACAAGGGTAATGGGTTGGATTTGTAGGACCCCCCCCCTCATTTTCTTGACTCTTTGCCATAGCCATGGAGAACCTCATGGGGTACACAATCCCCACTTTAGCTCACAGAAATGGATCACCCTCTACCACTGTACCTGCAGCAGGGCTGAATTGGGTGCTGTGTCAGTGGTAGGAGTAACCTGAAATTTACTACAGTATTTAGAAAACTAGGAACATGGGGATGACCCACCTTGTTTGAAAGTGGTCCATCACAGGTTACAAACCATGATGGAGATGTGTAACCTCCAGGCTTAAAACCGGAGTACTTCAAGGGCCAGAGGCAGGGGAGTGGTATCAGGAGACAGAGATGTAGTCTTGTGTGCTCCCAAACGCATCTGGTGGGGCCGCTGTGAGATACAGGGAGCTGGACTAGATGGGCCTTTGGCCTGATCCAGCAGGGCTCTTCTTATGTTCTTAAGTTCTTATATTCTTAAAGTGGAACCCCCCCCCCCCCCAATTTGGAGGGCTGCCGTTCAGTTTCAAAATAAAATTCACGGACAAAAATCCTCCTTTTAAGGACCATAAGGATTAAGTTCCTGCACTGCAGGGGGTCACTTGCTGCCCACTCTAGACTCTGAGTCCCCAACAGGAATCGATCTCACCCTGTTAATGGGGCGACGGTTTAGGGAAGCCTTGAGGATTTAGGGATGATTGGAGGCTTTTAGGGAAGTGCTTGGAGATTTCCCTCCCTCCCAGTTCCCCCCACCCTCCCTCCCAGTCAGCCCTGCTGGGACAGACTCACCATCCTTCCAAGTTACAATGATGGGGGGAGGGAGGAAGGAAGGAAGGAGGGGAAGGAGGAAGAGGAGTCTCTCGGATTCCCAGAAAAGGAGAAGCAAGAGTCCGGGCGGCCCTTTTCAGCAGCCGAAGCCACGCTTTCCCTCCGGAGGAAAAAAAAGGTGGGACAGGAAGGGACCTCTTTAAAGAAAGAGCATTTCCGATGGAGACTCACGCGTCACCGGCTTACCATATTCTTTACCTTCTAGGAACCGCTACTCTGTGCTTTTAACCCCTTAGGTGCCATACCTCCCCCAAGGCACCCCCTGGAGTTCTGGTCTCTCGTGGAGAAAAGGCTCCAGGTCTCCCTTGGCCAGAAAATGCTCGCCTGTCTCCCCTCTTCCTTTTTTTTTCAGCTCCTTTTCAGCACCAGGGATTCCAACTAGGCCTCCTTGTTTGCCTTCTTCCCCATTTCCAGGATTCAAGTTCTTCTCCCTCAGTTTTGCCCCCCCCAAAGTGAAAATCAAGTCTGGGTGGAGCTTTGGAAGAAAATGAGTTGAGTCGTTCCATGTAATAATAACAAAAAGGGTATTTGTGATTTCATACGATTTTTCCATGGATCTTCACGTAAGCACAGTAGGATCATAGGCGAGTATATTTTTGGCTGCTGGTGGTTGCAATTGTGTGCTGCCATTAAGTAGATAGTTAAGTAAGAATGACACTTCTGAAGACAGTATGTGAGTGATTCCAAAAATGGCATCTCAGTTTTGGTTATTCCTAAAAATAAGGTGGCCCTATGATTATGCTGTAGGTTTGATCTTATGAGTGCACATCTTTAACTTCTGTATCAAAGAATGAGGAGGAGGAGGATATAGGATTCTGATATATCCTCGATTGTCAAGAGATCAAAAAAATTATTACACTCTCTTTCCTCTGTTACATTGAGGTGATCTCCCATTTCACCTTTCCCAACCCATCTCCCTACCTACTTTTTTCCGGATCTGTCGACTTCTCTGGAAAGGGATCTTCATACTTTGGACATCCGTCAAGCTCTTGCATACTACACATCAAGGACTGCTTCTCTTTGTTCAATGCAGAAATTGTTTCTCTGTTATGACCAAAGGGTCACCCGTTTCTTCCCAATAGTTTTCACATTGGGTGGTTTCTACTATTGAGCTTGCTAACCAGTTGGCCAAAAGGCTGTTACTTTGCCCAATCAGGACATACGCCACTAGAGCAGTTTCTTCTTCAGCTGCTTTCCTTAAGGGTGTCCCCTTGGAGGACATTTGTAACTCTGCTACGTGTACAAAACCCATGACCTTCGTGAAGCACTACAGGATGGATGCCCATATGAGATCTCCTACAGCAGGCATCTCCAAACTTCGGCCCTCCTGATGTTTTGGACCACAACTCCCAGAATTCCAAGCCTGTATTTCCAACGGCAAAGGACTGTGGGAGGGCCGAAGTTTGGACAAGTCTGCCCTACAGCATCCTTTCATTTGTGATGGTGTGACTTCCCACCGTCCTGTGAGTATTGCTTGTAATCACCCATCTGTGTGGCTTCACAAAGGCCATGATGAAGAAGAACCGGTTACATATCTGTAAATGTGGTTCTTCGAGTGGACGTTTGTGAAGCCACACAGCACCCTCCCACCTCTCCTTGAGTCATCATGCCATGTCTCATACTGACACACTGGCGGCTGTGAGGAACTGAGAGATTTGGGCGGGAAGCCTCCCGCACATGCTCAGTGCAAGGGGGAGGAGAGTAACAAACTTTACTTTGTTAGGGAAGTCCGAGCCTTGCTCGTGCACACTGGGAAACCCATCTGTGTGGCTTCATGAAGGTCCACTCAAAGAACAACATTTACAGGTAAGTAACCAGCTCTTAGTTCCTCTTATGCTGCATTTTCCTAACACACTTATTCCTGGTGAAGGAGGAGAAGCAAATTGGGAATGGACATGATAGTTCAGAGGCACCTTATGTATTTGAATCTGCTATTACTGCTGGATAGCTCAGTAATTCTTAAATGAGTGGAATTATTATTATTCGAAATACTCCTAGGAACCTCCCAAGGGAGGCCGGGCACCAGTATCCTTTTGCCTCCATGTTTTGTAGCAAGTGAAATTCATAGGCTTCCCTTTCTGGAGGGACAGCACGGCTGATGTGCCTGGTAGTCCTTGCCAGACTTGTCTTTAAAGAGAAAAGCTGTGTAGAACATTCTGATAGGGTTCAAGTTTTAATACAGTCAATTTTTCTCAGCTCGGGCCCATGACAGGAGTCAAAGGTATAACAAGCAACTTTTTGTTTAACAACTCTGCAACTTCATTAAGCTTCATGTCCAGGCACGCACTAGACACTTCTTTATTTAATCTGTGAGTCCAGTTATGGGCTAACTCAGGTGTAACAACTGTTCTCCTCAGAACGGATATGCCCTGAATCCTTCCTTGTCTGTAGGTTTCTTCAGGGGGCCAGTCCTGCCAGTACATATGGTCCCGCAGCAAAGATATCTGGCATCTTTGCATCTTTGGCCCAGGCATCCTCTGCTCCTCTGGCTTTCCCATCCTTCCTGGATGCCTCCCTTTCAGATATACAAAGACCATCCATTCCCTTGCATCCACTTTCCTTTTGCACACTCTCGGCCCCCTATAATCTCACTCCCCCCAGTGCAAACAAGGGGCCTATCCAGTCAGTCTCCATTCCCTTAGCTGAGGGAGGGGACGGCTCACTCCTTCTATCCTCTGGCACCCTTGGCCTCTCCTCACAAACATTCATGAAAATTAAAGCCTGCCATGTAAGAGCGAGCCCCTTCTCTTCCATGGTTGTTTTGAACCAAGGAGGTGATCTTCATGAGATCTGTAAGACCTGATCCCATTTTCAAGGCCCAGGATAACACCTATTATCTTGCATAAAAGTTTCCTCTTTCCCACAACTTAAAAAACCCCCAGTCTTACTCATTCTATACACCAGAGCGCAGAGAGAACTCCTAGTTCCCTGAGCTCCTTGCCCTCTAAAGATGCCCGCCACAGGGTCTGGTGAAACGTCAGGAAGAAAAACTTCCAGAACACAACCAAACAGCCCGAAAAACTTACAACAACTATCAGATCCCGGCCGTGAAAGCCTTCAAGAATACTCCATGGAATCACAAGTGATGGACCAAATATTTCTTCAGTACCTCCAGAGGTAGAAGTCCAACCAAGGGTTTCAAATGAGAAATTTGACAACTGCACACAAGTTGAGTCCCCTTTTGACTCTTTATAACATTCACTTCTCTCCTAGTTTCTCTTAGTTTTTTATACTTTTGCTCTGTTGTGGACTTGATTGCTTTCCACTGTGTTCCTCATGGTTTTGCAGTTTATCTCCAATGTAGACTTTTTTATGATTCACAGGTCCTGAACTGCAAATAAACATTTTTCACATCTCTGGCATTTGTTAAAGTTTCTGTCCTGTATGGACTCTCTTATGTCTCATAAGTTGTAAACAGTGAGCAAAACATTTCACACACTCCTGGCATTTGAATGGATTCTCTTCTGTGTGGACTCTATGATGACTAGCAAGCTGTGAATGCTGAACATTTCCCACACTTCAGGCATTTGTAAGGTTTCTCTCCTATGTGCATGCCCTTACGAGTCACAATAGGTGAACTGTGAGAAAAACATTTCCCACACTCCTGGAATTTGTGGACCTTGATCTGAATGCCATGATTTGAAGTGTGAGCTCTAGAAGGATCTCTTCAAACTGGGAGAATGGATTGCAAAATGGCATAACCAGCACTGTCCCTTCCAGAGTTCTCCAACTTCATCTCAGCGGCATTGTTGAGGTCCCCCCACCTGTTGGTGGTGGGTGATTACAATGTGCATGCTAGAATTGGATTGTCTGGAGTGGCTCTGGATTTCATGGAGCCCATGACCTCTATGAACCTATCCCAACATGTCATCCGTCCCACCCATAGGTCTGGGCATTCCCTGGACCTGGTATTTTCCTCCATAATCTGAGGGTTGGGACTTTGTGTTCCCAGCCCGTGTCATGGTCAGACCACAATTTGCTTTTTCTCTGGCAATTGCTGCCGCTCCCCATGGGGAGCCTGGCTCTTCCATCTGCGTCCGCCCCCATGGGCTTCTGGATCCGGATCAATTTTCAGAGGCCCTCGGGGGTCTTCTGGATGGACTGGCTGACGATCCAGTTGACTCCCTGGTTGATAGGTGTTCCGCTGCAGCTGCCGGGACTGTGGACCAGATCCGGTGCCGAGCCCACTCCTCGCTGTGGTTTACGGCAAAGTTGCGATCTATGAAGCAAGAACAGAGGAGGCTGGAGAGCAGGTGGGGGAACGATCAGACGGAATCTAATCAGGTTGCGGTATATGCGATGATCAGACGTTACATCTGAGTGATCAGGGACACTAAACTATATTTGCCTCCTTGAGAATTGGTGGGGCCTCGACCCGCCAAGCAGAGAGAGCTTTTCCAGGTGGTTCGAGACCTCTCCAATCCTGGTCCACCAGGGCTTCCTCCTAGTAATTTAGCTAGTAAGTTATTTGCAACCTCTAAAATAGAGGCCATCTGTGCCGATCTTGACTCCGGTTGCACTGATCTGCCCCTGATTATGGCTGGTGCTGTGCCACCTTGGTCTCCTCATTTTGTTGCATTTGGGTCTGTGATACCAGCTGAGGCTTCCAGGGCACTGGTCCAATGTAGGCTGGCGTTTTCCCTGTTTGATCCTTATTCATCATGGCTAATTAAAATCGCCAGTGGGAACATGCCTGAATGGGCTGCTACGATCGCCACTGCCTCCTTCTGAGATGTGATATTTCCTAGCCAGCTGAAGGAGACTGTAGTCAAGCCCATTCTTAAGAGATCTGGCTTGGCAATGAATGGACAATATGTCTAATTACCGCCCAATTGCCAATGTTCCCATCATGGGTAAGGTGGTGGAACAGGTTGCCACCCAACGGCTCCAGTTGTACCAGGAGGAAGATCATGTCCTGGATCCCTTCCAATCTGGGTTTAGGCCATGTCATGGGACTGAGACTGCCTTGGTTGCATTGTATGATGAACTCCTGAGGAGGGCTGACAGGGGCTATTCTACCGTGTTGGTCCTCCTCGATTTGTCAGTGGCCTTTGATACCGTAGATCATGATATCCTCCTGGGCAGGCTTTCGGAGATGGGGATTGGGGGTTCAGTCTTGAGCTGGCTCTGTTCCTTCCTTGGGGGGGGGGGCAAGCCCAGTGACTCAGCCTGGGTGGGAATTGTCGGATCCCAGGTCATTCGCTTGTGGGATGCCTCAGGGATCGGCAATCTCCCCTATGCTTTTTAACATCTATTTTGAGGCCGTTGGCTGAAGTCATCTGGAGATATGGAGCTTGCTGTCATCAGTATGCTGTTGACACACAGCTTTATACCTCCTTTTCTATTAATGCAACGGAGGCAGTCCAGATTCTTGATTGCTGCCTGACTGCAGTATTGGAGTGGACCAGGACCAATAGGCTCAAACTCAACCCCAAGGAGACTGAGGTTCTGTTTTTTGGGGGAGATCTGATCAGTATAGTGGCCCTCTTCCCAGTCTGGGTGGGTCCACTCTCCAGCTGGTTGAAAGAGTGAAGAGTCTGGGAGTTATCTTGGACCTGGGACTGTCCCTGGAGTCCCAGGTGGCAACTGTGACAAAACCTGCCTTTTATCCATTTAGGCTTATCACACAGATTCCCCCTTACCTTGATGGTGACTCTCTGAGGACAGTTGTGCAAGCACTGGTCATCTCGAGGATTGATTACTGCAACACTCTCTACGTGGGGCTTCCCTTGAACCTTGTCCGGTGATTGTAGCAGGTACAGAATGCGGCAGCCAGATTGGTGGTTGGTGCAGGTTGTTTTGACCACAACACTCCACTTCTGGCTCGCTTGCACTGGTTGCCTGTTGCCTCCCAGGTAAGGTTCAAGTTACTGGTTTTGGTTTTAAAAAATCCTCCATGACTTGGGGCCTGAGTACCTGACAGAGCAGATCTCCCAAAGGTCAGCATCAACCCTGCTCACTGGACTATCCTTGGTGTCTTCACCCCCTGTGGCCACCCTGCAGGGTTTTTACCTGTAATCTGGCCTTCTTGGTGATCGGCCCCAGTGCGTGGAATAAACTTCCATGTGAAATCTGCCAAATTGATTCCCTCCTAGCCTTCAAAAAAGCACTAAAGACCTGGCTTTTAAAGGAGGCATATGGCAATTGGTAATTTGTTGTGTTGTTTTCCCGGTTTATTGTTTCTCCCCCTTGTTTAGTATTTTTATTTCCCCTCCCCCCATTTTTGCCTCTTGCCGAATTCTTGCATGTATCATGTGTTTATTTGCTTATTTTGCTTGCTTATTCCACTGATTTAGTTTGCTTTTCATTTATTTCTTATTTGTATTTATGTAAACTGCCCAGAATCCCTTCTGGGAAATCGGTACAGAATAAAAATGCAATCAATCAATCAATCACTCACTCACTCACTCACTCACTCACTCAATCAATCAATGCACCTCAATGTAGAAAAATGTAAAGTAATGCATATTTGGGTAGAAAATCAAAACTTTATTTATCAGCCCATGGGTTCTGAGCTATCCGTGATGGATCAGGAAACAGATCTTGCGGTGCGTGTGGACAGCTCAATGAAAGTGTCAACCCACTGTGTGACAGCGGTGAAGAAGGCCAATTCCATGCTAGGGATAATCAAAAATGGGATGGAAAATAAAACAGCCATAATGCCATTGTACAAAACGATAGCAAGGCCGCACATGGTGTAATGCATACAGTTTTGGACACCACATCTTAAAAAAGACAGTGGAACTGGAAAACGTGCAGAGGAGAGCAACTAAAATAATTACGGGATTAGGGCACCTCCCTTATGGGGAAAGGCTACAGCATTTGCACCTGAGGGGGGATATGATTGAGATGAACAAAATTATGCAGTCATAAATAAATTGGATAGAGGGATGCTCTTCTTCTCTCACACAAAATACCAGAAATAGGGGACATCCACTCAAATCGAGGATTGGGAGAGTGAGAACACAGAAAAATACTTCTTTATCCAGCATGTTGTTAGTCTGTGGAACTCCCTGCCACAGGATGTGGTGATGACATTTGGCCTGGATGCCTTCAAACGGGGATTGAACAGATTCCCAGAGGAAAAGTCCATCACAGGTTACAAGCCATGATGGAGATGTATCATCTCCAGGGTTAAAACTGGGGTACTTTAAGAGCCAGATGCAGGGGAGTGCCATCAGGAGACATATGTAGTATTGTGTGCTCCGAGACATTTGGTGGGCCCACTGTGAGATACAGGATGCTTATCTAGATGGGCCTTTGGCCTGACACAGCATGGCTCCTCTTATGTTCTTACTCCTGGCATTTGTATGCTTTCTCTCCTGTGTGGATTCTCTTATGCTTCACAAAGCTTGAATTATAAGGAAAACATTTCCCACACTCCTGGCATTTGTACGGTTTTTCTCCTGTGTGACGTCTCTTATGAGCCAGAAGAGGAGAACTGTAAGAAAAACATTTCCCACACTCCTGGCATTTGTACGGTTTCTCGCCTGTGTGGACTCTAGTATGACTCACAAGATTCGACATCTTGGCAAAATATTTATCACAATCTGGGCATTTGTATGGTTTCTCTCTTGTGTGGACACTCTTGTGCTTCACAAAGCTTGAATTATAGGGAAAACATTTTCCACACTCCTGGCATTTGTATGGTTTCTCTCCTGTGTGGACTTGCATATGACTCTCAAGACACGAACTGCGAGAAAAACATTTCCCACACTTCTGGCATTTGTATGGTTTCTCGCCTGTGTGGACTCTATTATGACACACAAGTTGTGAATTCTGAGTGAAACCTTTCCCACACTCTTGGCACTTGTATGGTTTCTCTCCTGTGTGGATGCTCTTATGACTCCCAAGATGTGAACTGCGAGAAAAACATTTTCCACACTCCTTGCATTTGTATGGTTTCTCTCCGGTGTGGACTCTCATATGACACACAAGTTGTGAATTCTGAGCAAATCTTTTCCCACATTCCTGGCATTTGTATGGTTTCTCTCCCGTGTGGACTCGATAATGAATCAGAAGATTTGACATCTTAGCAAAACATTTCCCACACTGTTGGCATTTGTTGGGTTTCTCTCCTGTATGGACTTGCATATGACTTACAAGTTGTGAATTCTGAGCAAAACTTTTCGCACATTCCTGGCATGTATATGGTTTCTCTCCTGTGTGGACTCTCTTATGCCTCACAAGATGTGAACTGCGAGAAAAACATTTCCCACACTGCTGGCATTTGTATGGTTTCTCTCCTGTGTGGACGCTCTTATGACTCATAAGATGTGAACTGCAAGAAAAACATTTTCCACACTCCTCGCACTTGTAGGGTTTCTCACCTGTGTGGACTCGAATATGATTCACAAGTTGTGAATTCTGAGCAAAATTTTTCCCACATTCCTGGCATTTGTATGGTTTCTCTCCGGTGTGGACAATCTTATGCCTCACAAGACGTGAACTGCGAGAAAAACATTTCCCACACTGCTGACATTTGTATGGTTTCTCCTCTGTGTGCACCCTCTGATGTTTCACAGCAGCAGAATTGTGATCAAAACATTTCACACACTCCTGATGTTTATACGATTTCCAATCTCTGCAAACCATTTCATGCCTCTCAAAACATGGGTTGTCGTTCAAACATGTCCCAGACATTCTGCTGGACTTGTCTCTATTCTGATCTCTTTTGTGAGGCATCAGTGCTTCCATTGGGGCAAAATGTTTTCCACACACGATGCAGTTGTGTGACTCTTCTTGGATGCTGCCCTCTTCTCTGTTGGTTCGTTTGTTTCTAGCAACCACTAATTTGTGCGCAGAGCTCTTTTCACATCTGGGACATACATTTTTATCCCTCCCGTTATCTATGTAGAAGAAAGGTAAATGCAGAAAAGGTTTAACAGGAGAGACAAAAAGATCTAAGTACCAAAAACAGATGTTCTTATGATGAAGTGGATATTGAAAGCATGAAAGCTTTTATGGAAAGACAAAATGTTTTGTCTTTTAAGGAGCACAACATTTCATCCTTTTCCCCTCCCCCTCCATCTCTTAATTCTGCCACTACATTTTTTTCGTGTGGCCACCTGATAAGAAATTTGGCAATATACTAGTGGATGTTAGTTAGTCTGAGTTGGGGCACGATTCCAGCATGGAAGCATTATTGTTGATAGTGTTACTTGTCATACTTGGAGTAGAAACAACATGGATTAGCATTAGATGGGAGGAAAGGAGCCTTACCCAGAGAGGACATCATTTGCCAGTTCTGCTCCATGACCATCCTCCCCTCCCTCTATTAATTCTGCCATGACATCTACAAATGAAACTAGCTTTATACCTTTCCCGATACTTTTATTGTCCTATTTTATGTTGCCGGCGGAGAAAAAATTTGGCAATATCGCAGTTAGTTTGGGCACCACTCTAGCATGGAAGCATTCTTTTTCAGAGTCTTAGTCATCATAATTGGAGTAGTAACAAGACGGATTAGCATTAGATGTGCGGGAAAGGGGCCTTACCCAGAGAGGACATCATTTGCCAGTTGTGCTCCATGACTTCCCGCTGCAGGGCCCTCTGCTCAGGATCCAGCAGGGCCCACTCCTCCTGGGTGAAGGACACGGCCACCTCCTCAAAGGTCACTGGGTGCTAAAAGGAAAACAAAACAGGCCTTCCTCAAGGGATTCATGAAGGTAACCTCCTCAATCCAAAACAACAACAATAGAAGTGATGTGAGAGGATCTTTTAATGTAAGTTAAGGATCACAAGTCACCTTTGCAGCACTAATAGGACAATTTACTGTGGTCTTTTTAAAATTACTATTTCACATGCACCACAGAAATTATATTGTTACTACCTTGTATTTTGTTAATCTATTACCCTTCTATCACTTCACCTGTGCCACTTTCCCCTTCGGAGCCAGGTGATTATTTTAATATTTTTTATAATTTATCCCAACTGTTTTCTTGCCCAACACACATTGATGCTTCTCCTGGCATATACCCCCTTCCCTTTCTGAACCACATATTCCAAAAATAGATTCCGTACATTTTAAAGTCATTACTTTTTGTTCAAACCCTTCTCTCTTTTAGTTCACAAGTGATTTTATCATTTATTGCCACATCCCACAACTCTCTATACAATTCTTCAATATTTATATACAGTTCAACCCCGATTTACGAGATTAATGCGTTCCGAGAGAACGCTTGTAAATTGCTAATCTCGTAAATCGGGGAGCGGTTTCCCATAGGCATGCATTGAAAAGTAATTAATCTGTTCTGGAAGAATGGATTTCAATGTATACCTATAGGAAAGGGCTTTAGATGACCTGCAGCTCCCCTCCCCATCGGAGGGGGGAGCCACGGGTCATTTAAAATGTCTTTAAGCAACTGAGCCAAGTGCTTGGCTCAGTTGCTTAAGGACATTTTTAAAAACTGCCACTTCTCCCCCACACCACAATCGGACACGTAAAGGGAGAAGTGCCGTTCCCCCCCCCGTTTTTTCTCTCTTCTGATGCAAGCGCTAATAGCTGCCATCAGCGCTTGCATCGTAAGAGGAAAAAAATGAAAAAACCCTACATCTCCCTCTAGGTGCCCAATTTTTTTGGGGGGGAGAAGCAGAGGTTTTTTTACCCTTTTTAAAAAAAAAGATCTTTGAGGCACTGACAGAAGCTGCCTCTTTAAATGGAGGCTGCTTCCCTCAGTGCTTCAAAGACCTTTGAAACAGTGCACAGTTTCCCGCTCAACAGGGGAAAAAACGGGTACTGTTTCAAAGGTCTTTGAGCCACTGACTCAAGCGCTTCAGGCACTGAGGGAAGCTGCCTCCGTTTAAAGAGGCAGCTTGCCTCTGCGCCTGAAAGACATTTTAAACAGCACCCACCTTTCACCCCCAACAAGGGCGGGTTGGGGGAAAAGTGGGTGCTGTTTAAAGCGTCTTTCAGCCACAGAGGCAAGCTTGGCTCCAAGGCTGAGAGACATTTTAAGCATTGCGTGCCTTTCACCCCAATGAGGGGGGGGGCAAGGGGGAAAGCATGCACTGCTTAAAAGCTTGCCTCCATGACTGAGAGACATTTTTAAAAGTGCACGCTTTCCCCCACAACCCACCCTCGTTGGGGGGGGGGAAGCAGGCACTGTTTAAAATGGCTTTCAGGCA